>CM031238.1:343053257-343637607 GCA_018340775.1 Taxus wallichiana var. yunnanensis
AATATGCCTCATGTGTGGGCCAATACATAAGCCAAATAAGCATATAAATTCCATGCCCCATTTATGAGGAAGTTATAATCAACTAGGACCCAAAAATAATATACCTCTAAGTAGGAAAATTTAATGATAGGAACAATATCCACCTATGGCTAAGGCATAAACAATGTAATCCAAAGAGTATTGTGCCGATGTGATTAAGGTGTAAGTAATGGGAGCCAAAAGGTGGTATGCCCTAAGTAAAAAATGTAGGTAATTGTAATTATAGGAATAAGATGTGTCCTTACATGTAAGATATATGATATATATCTCAAAACACGAGATTCCCTAATGTGACCAAGATATAAGCTATGTGGAATAAATCATCTGAAGATATATCCATGTAAGACACAAAGTATGGATTATTACTTCTAAACAGATGCACCATATGGATCATGGAAACATATGCAAGTAATAAAAATTTTTGGACATGACATGTATCATTGCATCATAAGACATAACAAACACATGATGCATCTAAACATAGTAAGAACATGTCAAACATATGAGCAAGAATGAAGACACCAACTTATTAATGCCAAACTTGGAGTATTCACATAAGACAATGAGTGTATGACGTATATACCTTATTTTTCACTTTTACTAACTATTGTGATTTGCACACCATTTTTGCATTGATCTCCTAAGTGGGTGACTTAGGAGGCATCATTGTTGAGCAGATAAAATGGCTAAGCATAAGCCTTGCGGAGAGGTTGAAGACCACACATAGAAGCATGCACGAGAGTAGGTATAAGTCGGTATGCAAGGAATCACACACACACACACACACACACACACACACACACACACACACATGTTCCAAGCGTTAGCCAAATTTCTAGTGAAGGATAAAAATAGGAAAATTAGAGTTGGTGTAAAGCAAGCAAGGAAAGTACATAATTAGACATGGAAGGATATATTTTTACCATATATCAAGAACACGTAGGTTGATAAAACACATGCAAGATGGAAAAGAAAGGACATATAATTATAGGATCAAAGCATGGATAAGGCCAAGCTTATTAGAGCATGAAATGAAGATTAAAGCATGATTTTTAAAGGCATGTGACCTATATAGGATATCTATAGTTAGAATTAAAGTATGTAAGTGGTGAAGGACAAGTTACCACCCTATATAAATAGGTGTCACACTTCTTTGTAAGAGATATATAGTGTATGTGTGTAAGTTCCTAGTGTTAAGTATTGGATGAATGTTGGGTACATGGATGTAATCAGCTATGAGTATATGTAATGGATTGATTATGTTATGGATTGCGAAGGTTAGTAGGAGTTAACATGGTATAATTTGAATCCATATTCTATTGTTAATTGTTTATCTTAATGAATGATCAACTTTGTTGTTACTTGTTGAAGTTTCTATACTTTGTTGTCATCTTTCACCTATGATAATGGTTAAGTGCATGACCCACATCTTGAAAAGTAAGATAGAAAAGGAACTCACCTAGTTAGGCGCTCTTCTTCGTGAGTGTTAAGGCCTAAGCCCAAGTGTCGGCGTGGTGATGTAGTAAAGTGTTGGCTACTAGACTCCAACATTTTGGTTCCATTTTGGGACCTCTTTTTATTCTACTCATCAAGATGTGGCGTACATATGGTGTTCCAACTATCACTAGAGAATATTGAGTGTTGGGTACACAACAACTAGAATGAATTTTCTTAGAGATATAACACTAGTAGTAATTTTGACACGCACAAATGGGTGGAAGATAATTTATATGATTCATTGTACGAGACATTTTTTAATTTCTTCCCAGTAGATTTATATGAATGGTTGGCAACTTATGCACAAAATAGAGGTATTCGGATGGGAAAGAAGAAATTTTGGAGCCAAGATAAGTATCAGGAGCTATCTAATTCGGATGAACCATGGACATGTGTTGTAGACCGTTGGTGGGAAGGTGTCTATGGAATTACACTTTGGAGTACGCAATTTCAACGTATTCATGCCTAGAAGAAGTAAAGTTTAAGTTTTTGAGCAAGCTAAGGGGATCATACTTATGTGTAATACCATTAACAATGGAGATAATAATGATTGAGTTGGGGATTGAAAACTTACCTATGGAAGGATAAAACCCCACCACAAACATTGGGAAGAAACATGTTTGGGAAGGATGTCATTGGTCCAAGTGAAAGAAAGATATAGAGAAGAGAAATTGCACATATATAATGATGCATGAGAGAGGTCAGTTGAAGAGGCACTAAGAATGAGAGGAATGGGGCCAAGTGGAAGTGATGAGAACCCTACAAAAGGTGAGGGACTGCAGGGGCCATGTCCCTCGAGATATTAGGGAATCGTAATAGAAATACCCCTTTTACATCTAATGAAAAAAATTTTAAGGAAAGGATAAGAACTATTGGAATGCATCTAACCCACCCTAGACCCCTAGCCCTTGTGCTTGTTGTTTAGAATCAAGAAATTATTATAGAATATCATCATAATGACAGAGAATGAGAAGTTAATTGAGGATCACCATGTTGGATTGGGGATACATAAAGACACATTTTAGTATCATCACAAGAGGTGCAACGTATAAAAGTAGTGCATATGGAAGCGTAACATGCTCTCGTATTTGATAAAAAATTGTTTGGAAGTAATCTAGTAGGCGTAACTTTAGTAAAAATTACCGGCACACTACCCATTGGAGGTACTCCTATAGATGGAATAGCATGTCAAAAAATTGGGGTGTAGTTCAACACTACTAGGGGATTCAAGGTAGTAACTTTACAAGTCCCCATGTCATGGTAGGAGGATCAGGAGGTTCAGGTCCTCCACCGTGTGGAGGAAATCCTAGTGGACGCTCAGGATCAAGGTCTGGCCCCACTCCAAGACAAAGACCACAACAACCAACATATGAACCTCAATAATTACAATAACAACCCCTTCGGATATTCTTTGAGATTTACCTTCATTTTCTAGAGTATCGGGGTGTGGAAGATGCACGAGCATGTGAACAAGTGTGATAAGATGCACCAAAGCCAAAGGTATAACAACCCCGATCGGAAAGCTAGTCACTTTTTACAACACTTTAAGTTTGTGCGCATAGTTGGTATATGAACTATGATCCACACTAGACGACACTAGATCATGATGTGTTGCATGCTGCTTTCTTGGCTGAATTCTACATACCTAAATTTGAGAAACAAAGCATTAGTACGTTGAAAGACATTAAACAAGGATTGGTTGAAAGTATTACATAGTATGATGCACATTTTAAGAATTTGTTGTTAAAGCTTTCTTATAACATTCATCGAGTCAACATGCATAATTTCTTATAGGAGGCTTTCGACACATTTCTAAAGGGCATTATCACATAAGATGTTCATCTACCCGCACGAGGATGTATAAGTAGCACTACATGCAAAAGTGGTTGGGAACATTGACACGGGGTAAGTCCATTTCTCGAGGCCCATATTGCAGCAATCACCACTCGGTTGGAAAAATTATCTGTTAATTTAGATCATGAGACACATAGTGGACTCTAGTGCAATGATTGGGGAATGGAGGTGCATTCATAGTTATTTGCATAGGAATGTGTGCACATTACGACAACTGTAAAATTTATCATAAGAACCATGATGTCCGTAACTATCCACTTTTGCAATGTGCTAATCGAGAAGAATGTTTCTTTGTATTGTAAAATCTATGATGCACACACTCATGACACAACCAATTGTCATCTGATTGATTAGATTCATGAAGCTTGTGAAAAAGGGTTGCACCAGACTAGTGTAAAGAGTATCTCACGGGCATAATACAAAAATGTAATAATGAGGGATGTAACAATGGTAATAGAGGATTTAGAGGTAGATACCAAGGAAGAGGTCATGTTGTCCAAGGAAGGCTCACACATGGAACATGTTACACTTTTTGGTCACTTGATCACTATCCTTGTGAGTTCTTGAAGAATCAAGCTTGCGTATATTGTCTTAAGGAGTATAAAGTTGAGGATTGTCCAAATTTGTATACCCACACTTGAAAAAAATAAGAAGGATAAGGGTGTCACCATGATTCAAGTTTAACGTACCAAACAAAGGTGATGGATGTCCAAGAAATTGGTTGTAGTGGAACCTCAACAATTATTTGTTACTATGTGTGCAAAGGCAGCTCACACGAGCAAGAAAAATCTAGACTACTCATTAGAAGAGAGGAGGTTGTTCATATAAGGTATCAAGATACGAGGCTAAAAAGAAGGAAGTATATCAAGATACCATGGTCATCATTATGGAGCTCGAGGGGAGATCAATGCCTAAAGGAAAAAAACGTGATAGGAAAGCATAAAGAATGTTGAATTACCTCGAACGATGTGGACAACCTTAGAGAGGTATGCAAGATTCTTAGGTAGGATAATATCATACCTCTATTAGGAGAATGGTTATAGGACATAACACCGCATGCAAGTGTAGAAAGGGAGCGTATGATTCTCCATACTAACTTACCACCTCAAGATCATGAGTATGAAAAAAGAAATCACATTAGATGCAGTGATTAATGGATGACTGGTAAACAATATCCTCATTGATACATGTGCAAAAGTAAATGTCCTCACACTCGATACTTGGAAATATATGGGAAGGCCGACATTGCATCCATCCTTGAATGTGTTGTACATGGCTAATAAGATAAGGGATATGCCCATTGGGGTTCTAAAGGATGATTTTATCACCGTTCAAGGATCTAAGTTTAAGCGCGACTTTGATGTCTTGGAGCTAGCTAAACCATAAAACTTCCTGTGCTTTACTAGGTTGTCCTTGGTGTTATGCCAACAACGTAGACATGCAATTTAACAAGTGTTATGTGAGTTTTGAGAAAAAAGAGGAGTGTGTTGTGATACCAATGGATGACACAAATATTTCACCTTACATAGAACCCATCAGTGAAGAAGATCTTAACGGGATATGTGCGCATTTGGTGCATGACCCGAGAGAATGTAGAGCCATTGAAGGAGGCCGTACTTTAGTGGGAAGACACATAGCCCATAAGTGACACTACTAGTGTGGCTTGTGATAATTAGGCTCATGGTACTTATGAGATGGTTGGTCGTGAGGTTTGGAAAAGAGTGATAAGATTAATTACACTGCGACTAGTCAGGCGGTTGGGAAAGGTTAGTTTATCAAAGTACACTAGAGAAAAAATCCCAAATCATTCTTGTGCGCCATGCAAGAACATTTACACAATGAGTAGGATAGAAGAAATATGTTGATATACTAATTGAAAGGGAAAACAATGTGTTGGTGGGCTATGTTTAGGAATAACCCACTTGGTTAGCGCTATGAAGATAAGGGTGGTCTTATTGAAATTTTTGTGCGGAATAATCTCCCTTCACTGATACAGGATTATGATGGGAAGACTTCTCCCATGGTACATGTTCACAATTGTGAAAGGAATTATATGAAAGGTTCAAACACTCGACCACCATCTTTGTGGGTACATAAGTTATATTTATACATTATGCGGTGCACGCGTGTTTGGTACATACATCACGAGCTAAAAAAATAAAAAGGAAAATGGTGCGAATTGACTTCAAGCATCACCCATACTTTTGATTAATTTTCTACTAAACCATCATTTCATATGGCTCTACTCATTATGAGGCATATCACATTGGGGGATTGCCCAAGGGCTAAATAACTCATGAATTAGTTGTATAATGAGAAAGACTCGGAAGAAGGTATTAACACACACGCAAGGTTGGAAAGTGATGAGAACATGTTTGAACACACTTGGAAAGAAAAGGAAAAAGGAAATATAATCCATCTTATAGATTATGAAGAGCTTGAGGATATTTACATTGAACACACAAAAGGTGTGTGTGAATTATTGGACTCTACATGTGAGTGAGTATGTGTTTACCATGTACCATTAAAGACCAAGAAAGTAAACATCGGAACTAAAAATGCGCCAAATGAGGCAATAATTAATTAGTATTGGTCCGAACATGGGGTTACAAAATAATCGAGCTACTTATGTGACTTGAGAGATCTATTTTCTAGAGGATACTGTTGTAAATATCTTCCCCTCGGGTAGATAAAGACAAGGAGAAGAAAACGAAAATCAGAGAAAATCAAAGCTTGATATTTATTGCGTCACCAACAACCCATGGCGCAGATAAGAAAATTTCGACACGAAGAAATTCACACCTTGGCGCATGTAAAGGGCGCACAACATAATGTGTCAACACGAAGAAAAGTTGCGCCCATGGCATAGGTCAGAGACGCATACGCGAGCAAGAGGTGTCGACATGAAAATGGATGCGCCCATGGCACAGGTAAGAAGATGTCGACACGCCAAAAGTCACGCCCATGGCGCGGTCAGAGGTGCACAACAAGAGGTTTCGACATGAAAAGATGCGCCCATGGTGTAGGTAAGAATATGTCGACACGCCAAAAAGTCACGCCCATGGCGCAGTCAAAAGCGCACGACGAAGAGGCATCGACATGAAAATGGATGTGCCCATGGTGCAGGTAAGAAGATGTCGACACGCCAAAATTCGCGCCCATGGCGTAGGTCAGAGGTGCACAGCAAGAGGTGTTGACATGAAAATGGATGCGCCCATGGTGCAGGTAAGAAGATGTCGACACGCCAAAAGTCGCACCCATGGAGCGGAGTCGGGCGCCAGAGAGGTTGAATTTTACGGTTCGAGTGCTATTGGAGGAGTTGCGATGTCGAGGCTCGGGATAAAATATCGAGGTTGGTTTTAGGTTATTGCTTATGACTCCATGCCCAATGAATTGCTAAAAGGCCACTGATCTTCTACCTAGCAGGTAAGTGATCCCGTTGAGTCACCAAATTGTTGTAAATATCTTCCCCCCAGGTAGATATAGACAAGCAGAAGAAAACAGAAATCAGAGAAAATCAAAGCCCGATATTTCTTGCGTCACCAATAGCCCATGGCGCAGGTAAGAAAATGTCGACACGAAGAAATTCGCACCTTGGTGCATGTAAAGGGTGCACAACATAATGTGTCAACACGAAGAAAAGTCGCGCCCATGACGCAGGTCAGAGGCGCACGGCAAGAGGTGTCGACATGAAAATGGATGCACCCATGGCACAGGTAAGAAGATGTCAACATGCCAAAAGTTGTGCCCATGGTGCAGGTCGGAGCGTCTGACAAGAGGTTTCAACATGAAAATGGATGCGCCCATGGCGCAGGTAAGAAGATGTCGACACGCCAAAAGTCGTGCCCATGGCGCAGGTTAGAGGCACACAGCAAGAGGTGTCGACATGAAAATGGATGTGCCCATGGCACACGTAAGAGTATGTCGACATAAAGATGGATGTGCCAAGGTGCACCTTCAAGAGGCGCAACATTTTGAGCGCCGCGACAGAGCGAGACCACGCACGAGATATTCGAGATGGCCATAACTTTTCACAGGGAGCTCGGATTCATGCAAGGTTGAACTTTTTGGAAATATTACAAGGTCCTCTATCCAACTATGACTGGATATATTTAATTGGGTGGGAAAAAGTTCTTAAAAATGCAAAATACAGTTTTCCACTTTTTGGGTTTGCTAGGGTTCTCACCTACTGCCATAATGAGATGATTTAAATGCAACCTAGAGGTGGTTAGGGTAGATTTGGAATTCCTCTCTCTTTTCTCTCTCATTCTTCCTATAAATTATAAGGAGGGGCTTCTTTCTAGAGGTTGGAAATTCTTGTTTTGCCCCTCCCTTCTTCTCTTTGGCAGGTGAATTTGTGGAGTTCAAACCTCCCATTTAAAACTGTAATGCAACTTTGCCTCTTGGCATTTTGTAGTGTGTTGTATCAATCTTTAGAGAAAATAACGCATGTCTGTGGATGATTCTCAACCCTCTTTGTGTTCATTTGCATCCTCTTGATCTTTCACTACAAATGCAGTTATCTGTGCATGATCTTGCATTGCATTTTTATGGTTGTGTTTATTGGCAAGACGGTGTTCTTCATTCCTCGGTGCATCACCTTTGTAGTTTAGGTTTTATTTTATGCATCTTCTTACCCTGTCTCCTTAGCAAGTTAGATTAGGTTTTTGAGTAAATTCTCTACATTTTTATGTGTGCATCTGAACAGAGGAATAGGAACCGGCCTTCATCAGGAGAGCTTTCCCGATTCACAAGGTCCCACACTTTGGAAAAGCTCTATGTTATGCTGTCGCACTTTGAGAGTCTCAACCCATCGAGTTGTAGACATTCGAGGGGTCTTGTGATTTGCCATCAACAGTTTTAGCACGCTTTGGTAGGACAAGAGGTCATTCCACAAGATTTGAAGGAATTTTCAAGAAAATTGGACTAAAAAATGCGGGTTTCTGACAATTTCATTTTTCACCTTCCAGGCTGAACTTTGAAATCGATTTTCAAGGACTTAACTTAATCGAAACAAGTCAAAATTTCACCAGTTGATAGATCGGGGATAATCTTCAAAAGGGTATTCTTATATTTTTGAGATTTTGACTTTCAAAATTTCATGGTTTTTAGTATTTTAGGTTTTCCCAGTTGCCTTGCATGACCTGAGTTTCACCTGTACCTTTCGGGGATTAGTAGCTGCACAACAGGACCCAATAACTGAATTGAAGAACTATATCTTTCAGATCCTTCAAAGTTTTAAATTCTATTTTTAATATTGTCAGGTTTGGTGTGTAACTTGGTAGATCCAGTGTTTTCAGGCTCGTTCTCTAACACATCTGGCGACTCCGAAGGGATAGAATTCAGTGGTATAGCAACAATAGTTTCCCAGGAGCATGAGAAGAATTCCAACTAGGTCTGATACTCGAGAAGAGGGGCTATTTTTCCACTTACAACTATCACCAGGAAGAGGAAGGAGAGGAAGAGGACCATAAAGATCACCATCTCCACCTAACAGGACTTTATCAACCCCTCCACTGGTAGACCTTTCATCTAATCAACAAGGGTTCTCGGGCCAATCGAATGGCGCAACAAAAATCCCTTTTGTCAACTTCACTAGCAGCAGCCCACTTGCCCTCAATGCACGAGAATCCAGATTCTAATTGCGGCATTAAAAGAACATTCCATTTTTTTGGAGAAAATCATACCACTATTGGTGATCATGTCAAAGACATTGCTAACATTTGTGCAATCCACGAGATAAATGAAATGGATGTTGCTATCAAATTGTTGGCATCTTTGTTCAAAGGGAAGGCATTGCAATGGTTTAGGAGCCTTGGAGCTGGTTCTATCCAAAATTGGAATTAGTTATGCATAGTCCTCCATGAGCAGTTTGGAGAAAAGGGAGATAATTTGTCTTTACTAGAACAATTGACAACTATCAAGAGAGCTCCCCATGAGCGGTGGCCCGACTTCAACTTCAGATTTCAAAGGTCTTGGGATAGAATTCCGGTGGCCGTTAGGCTAACAGCTTAAGGTGTTGTTCTATACTATCTTAAGGCTTTGAATTCTGATATTTCTATGTTAATTCAATCTATGGGAGGCACAACCTTACCTGCTGCTTATAGAATTGCCATTAGGGCTGAAAACTGTCTTATTCAAGCTGGTAAGCTGGCTCCTAGGCCTCCCATGCCCTTGTATCCAAACTTAGAAAATCCAAGCACTAGTCAAGCACCCACTTTGGCTCCTATTCCCACTCCTAGAAATCAAAGTTCAAATGAAACTTCTACTTCATCCTCTAGTGCTTCAAATGAACTCCAAGAGGTTATGAAACAATTGCAGAACCTTGGAAATGAGCTGGTGACTATCAAAAGACAACAAGCTCAAAGTGCTAGACCGTATCAGCCTCAAGCACAGTACCAGGCTAGGCCACCATACCAGCCCAATAGGCCACCCAATCCAGCTACAAATCAAAGCCAAGTAAGGCCTCCCACCAATAGACCATTTCATCCCTATAACCCCAATGTTGCATCTACTTCTAAAGCCTTAGTGCCAGTGCAAAACAACATAGCTCAAGAGTATGATTGGTGTTTCCCATGCAATGAACCTCACAACCAATCTATGTGCTTCAATGGTGCTTTGAACCAAGCCTTGATGGTGACAACTACTAGCATAGAGGGTGAAGTGAGTCAAGAAACAAATCAGCAACAAGGGACATCTCAGCAAAACACGGCTCCAAATGATACCGTACTTGCGAATTGGCAAGCTGAGGATTTTGTGGCATGAATCAAACAATTTCTCGAGTGTAGCAGCTAACACAAGATCAAAGAAGAGGAATATTGGTGAAGAGAAGTCATTGACTCCAAGTGATCTCAACCTTCCATCACTCTACAAGGTGTTGGTAAGCAAAATATAGTTCCAAACACGCAGGACAGCCCAAACCACCTTCTAAACCAACTCAAATGCAAGTTGTTGCTGCCCATGCACAAGAAAGGAATGCACAGACTAAAGGACAACAAAGAGATGTTTCATCCCCTTTAAACATCATTGATCAAATGGAGAAGACACATGTGAACATTTCAATGTGGGAATCTTTATCCATCCCGGAGACAAAGAGATCTTCTACAAGCTGCCATGAAGAATTGGTCAACTTCAAACCAGCGGTAGGTCCATATGCAAGAGAAGGTCCTCACAAATGTTGCTCAACCTAAAGGGAATCATGGAGGACAACAAGGTAAGGTTTTGAAACCCCCTCCATTCTACGTTTCATTAATCATTGGGGATAAACTAGTACACAATTGCATGATTGATTAAGGGCAAGTAGTTACTCATGCCCAAGCAAATTGCTGATCAATTGGGTCTCCAATATGAAGTCATATCAAAAGGGGTAGTGCAATTGGATGGGACAGCGGTAGCAATGGTGGGAGTGATTAAAGGTTTGAATCTTATCTTGCATGCATGCCCTAACGTTACCATTTTGCAAGATGTGTCAGTGATAGATTTGCCACCACTCTTTGCCCTATGCTTATCAAGGGATTTCACAGCTAGAATTGGAGGCTACTTATCTGCTAACTGGTCACACATGTTGTTTAGAACAAGATATGGTACTAAGGTCACAATCAGATCTGAACCAATTGCAAACTTTCACATTGAGCCTCATACTCCAAGCTAAATCAATGTCAACTGTTCAACATTTGATCAAGAAGATTATCCAAACACAGATGAAGCTAACACCAAAGTTAGAAGCATCCCATATTTGACTCTTGATGAATGGGCGAGCAAGGTACATGCTTTTGATCCCTACCAAGAAGTAGAAGAATCTGAGCTAGGAATTTATTACATACATGAAGAAAACTAGCCTATTCCTAACATCACCAAACTAGGCCATAAGGATGACAATGAGGTATTGCAGTTATTTTTCAATGGATCAAGGAGTAGGCAAGGTTCGGGAGGAGGAGCTATGCTTATATCACCTAAAGGCATCAAATATTATTCAACTTTCTATTTCTAGTTTTCCTGTTCAAACAACATAGTTGAATATGAGGCCTTGATTCATGGACTTCATTGGGCGGAAAAAGGGCATAAAGAACGTGCAGGTGTTTGGAGATAGCGAGCTAATCGTCAACTAAATCGGGGGACAACATGCTACAAAGAATGAATTGCTGAGGAACTACAAGAATAGGGTATGGGACCTCATTGAGGATTTCGAAGCTTTCAACATCATGTCCATACCCGGGAAGAAAAATGAAGCAGCACATAGGCTCGCAGCAGTTGGAGCAATGTTTGATGTGGTTGACAACATCAGAAGGGGAAAAACACAACCACATATCCATGTGATTGTGAGGCCAACAGATTCAGAGATAATAACACAAGGCTGGCGGTGTTTGAGAATGATCAACAAATCGTTAATTTTTTTACAAGAAGAGGCTGAATTCTCGGCTAGGAATCGGGACAAACTAGAGCGGCGCAGTATGGGGATCAAGTAGTGTAGCTATGGACAAACAAGCTTCCCAAGGGTTTAGTAACATTGGAGTCTATATTGAACCCTAACAACTAGTTCCGTAAGGAAAAGGGCTAACATACGAGGTCAAGAGAGAAGATTCAGAGCCAATTCCGGTTGGGGAAGGCAAAACACTTCAAATTGGTAAAGTGGCCACAGAGCAGGAGAAATCAGATTTCATACAACTTTGCCAAGAATTTCCAGATGTCTTCACTTAGAGCTATGAAGACTTGAGAGGATTCAATCCGAATTTGGAACAACATACCATAGAATTGGATCCAGATGCTAAGCCCATCGGGCGAGAGAGACCAGTCAACCCTCACATTGAGCCTCTAATGAAGAAAGAACTAAACAAGCTAATAGAGGCAAGCATTATATTCCCGATCAAGCACTCAAGCTGGGTTGCAAACTTGGTTCCAGTCAGGAAGAAGAGCGGAGAAATCGGGGTTGTGTGTAGACTTCGAGACCTCAACAGGGCATCTCTTAAAGACCATTACCCACTTCCTTGATGGAACAAATATTGCAAGTGGTATCCGGTTCGGAGAGGTTCTCTCTCGTAGATGGCTATTCGGGTATAATCGGATAATGGTAAAAGAAGATGACCGATTCAAGACAGCTTTCACCACCAAATGGGGCACCTTTGCCTCTGAAGATTCCATTTGGGCTATCAAATCTTTGGAGCCACTTTCGAAAGGGCAATGGATATGGCATTCAAGGGGTTGATCAATAAAATAGTTCTGATATATCTTGATGACATCACTATATTCTCCAAAAATGCAGCGGATCACCTCTTTCATCTGAGGCAGGTATTTCAGAGGTGTAGAATATTTGGAGTATCATTAAACCCCCAAAAATGTATATTCTTGGCTCACGAAGGAAAACTTCTAGGCCATATTTTTTCAAAGGAGGGATTGACGATTGACCCAGAAAGAGTTGAAGCAATTCGAGTGTTGCCATTGCCAAGTCATAAGAAGGCTCTTGAAAGCTTCTTGGGAAGGATCAATTTTGTCATGAGGTTTGTTCCAAACTTTGCGGCTCTCGTAAAGCCAATAACACTGATGTTAAAAAAGAGCATGACATTTAAGTGGAAATCGAAGGCAAGGCAAGTTTTGAGGCAATAAAAGAGGCTATATCTCAATCTCTGACTCTCGTCAATCCAGAATTCTCCAAGGATTTCATGCTATATGCCTTTGGTGGTGGAGACACAATTTCTGCAATCTGGTGCAACGAAACAAGGAAGGATTAGAACAACCGATTGCTTTCTTTAGTCGAAGGCTTGGAGGAATACGAAAATAGGTACTCTTTCATTGAAAAGCATGTCCTTGCAGTGATCAGGAGCTTAAAGAAATTCAAGCACCTAGTCTCAAACAATAAGATCCAATTGTTGTTCTCTCATGCGGGAGTCAAGGAATTCCTTCTAAACAAGGATCTAAATGAGAAACGTGTAGGATGGATCACTCGTGTCATGGAATATGACATCGAGATCAAGGTCACTAAAACTAGTACGTGGAAAGGACTATGTGAACAACTAGCTTTGAGTCGGCAAGTTGAAGCGGTGATGAAAAGAGAGCGTCTTGGTACTACGGGATGGTCGAAACAGGAAGATGATGATGTGCCCGCTCCTTGTTGGACTCGAAATATGATACACTTCTGCGAGATAGGCCTATGCCCTCCAAAATGAGCAAAGCAAAGAGGAGATACTTGATTACAAGCCATTCCATATGTGTTGGTTGATGGTGTTTTGTTTAAAAAGACATCAATGGAGTTCTATTGAGGTGCATTGGGACGGAGTCAAATTGAGAGGGTGTTACAAGATTTTCATGATGGAGATTCTGGAGGACATTTCGCCCCATGGGTAACAGCTCTCAAGATAATGAAGGCAGGGTATTATTGGCCCACAGTGTTCAGTGACTACTATACATGGATAAGAAAGTGTAAGAAATGTGCACTCTTCACAAGCAAAGAAAGACTAGCAGCGCTTCCATTACACCCAATTTTGGTTGACCAACCATTTATGCAATGGGGATTGGATTTCATTGGGGTCATCAATCCAAACTCAAGCCAAGGCCACAAGTAGATTCTCACGGCAACAGACTATTTCACTAAGTGGACCAGCGATGGCGCTTAAAGAAGCGAATGAGTCTAACATACTAGACTTTTATGAAGGAATAGTGACTAGGTTCGGTGTGCTTTGGCCACTATCATATCGAGAAATGCATTGGCATTTAGAGGTTCCAAGATTACGAGAATGGGCTGTCAAGAATGGAATCTATTTGAGCACCTCTTAAATTATTACCCACGGGGGTAATGGACGAGCGAGAGTCCACGAACAAGAATTTGCTAAGAATCATCGAAGGACTCTAAATGAAAACCAAAGGACATGGCATACCAAGCTTAAAATCAGCATTATGGGCTGAAAGGATAACGCCAAAGAGATCTACGGGTAATTCTCCCTACAAGTTGGTCTGGGGAAAGAGAGCGTGTGCCTATATCATTAGAATTACCGACATTGGAGCTCATGAAGCGATTAGAGTTGTCGAGTTCAAACCAATGGAGGCGGTATGCGAGAGTTGATGGAATTGGAAGAAATAAGAGAACATGTAGTTACGATGATTGAGAAGGATCAAGCCTTAGTAAAAAGATGGTTTGATAAGAAGGCAAGAGCAAGGACCTTCCAGGAGGGGACCTAGTTCTAAAATGGGATGTAGATCGGGCAAAACCAGGAAAGCATTCCAAGTTTGATGCCATTTGGAGTGGCCCCTACATGGTCACGGGATGTAAAAGTAGTAATTCCTTCCAATTGTCTACATTGGATGGAGAAGAACTCGATTCTGGTTAATGGAATCTATCTTAAACATTGTTACTAAAAGGAAAGGTTTACCCTTGTAAATATTAGCCTAGATTTCAATTCCTCTAAGTGCATATGCACATTGTCTTGTTGTAGTTAGGTTTCAATTTCCCTAAGTGCTTCAACACAGGTTTTGTTGCTCTCGGGTTGAATTTTTACAGTTCAGAGTGCTATCGGAGAAGGAGTTGCGGTATCAGGCTAGGGATCAAATATCAGGTTGGTTTCAGGTTATTGCTTATGACTCCATGCCCAATGGATTGCTAAAAGGCCACTGATCTTCTACCTAGTAGGCAAGTGATCCCGTTGAGTCACCAAATTGTTGTAAATATCTTCCCCCGGGTAGATATAGACAAGCAGAAGAAAACAGAAATCAGAGAAAATCAAATCCTCGATATTTATTGCATCACCAACAGCCCATGGCGCAGGTAAGAAAATGTCGACATGAAGAAATTCGCACCTTGGCTCATGTAAAGGGCGCACAACATAATGTGTCAACACGAAGAAAAGTCACGCCCATGGCGCAGGTCAGAGGCGCAAAACAAGAGGTGTTGACATGAAAATGGATGTGCCCATGGTGCAGGTAAGAAGATGTCGACACGCCAAAAGTCATGCCCATGGCGCAGGTCAGAGGTGCACAACAAGAGGTGTCGACATGAAAATGGATGCGCCCATGGCGCAGGTAAGAAGATGTCGACACGCCAAAAGTCGCACCCATAGCGCAGGTCAGAGGCGCACAACAAGAGGTGTCAACATGAAAATGGATGTGCCCATGGCACACGTAAAGTATCTTGACATAAAGATGGATGCGCCAGGCGCCTTCGAGGCGCAACATTTTGGCGGCGAAGACGCAGAGACCACAGCACGAGATATTCAGATGGCCATAACTTTTCACAGGGAGCTCGGATTCATGCAAGGTTGGAATTTTTGGAAATATTACGAGGTCCTCTATCCAACTATGACTGGATATCTTTAATTAGGTGGGAACAAGTTCTTAAAAATGCAAAATACAGTTTGCCACTTTTTGGGTTTCTTTAGGGTTCTCACCTCTTTTGCCATAATGAGATGATTTAAATGCAACCTAGGAGGTGGTTGGGGTAGATTTGGAATTCCTCTCTCTTTTCTCTCTCATTCTTCCTATACATTGTAAGGAGGGGCTTCTTTCTAGAGGTTGGAAATTCTTGTTTTGCCCCTCCCTTCATCTCTTTGGCGAGTGAATTTGTGGAGTTCAAACCTCCCATTTAAAAGCGTAATGCAACTTTGCCTCTTGGCATTTTGTAGTGTGTTGTATCAATCTTTAGAGAAAATAATGCATGTCATGGATGATTCTCAACCCTCTCTATGTTCATTTGCATCCTCTTGATCTTTCACCAAATCTGTTATCTCATGCATGATCTTGCATTGCATTTTTATGGTTTGTGTTTATTGGCAAGACAGTGTTCTTCATTCCTCGATGCATCACCTTTGTAGTTTAGGTTTTATTTTATGCATCTTCTTACCCTGTCTCCTTGGAAAGTTAGATTAGGTTTTGAGTAAATCCTCTGCATTTTTATGTGTGCATCTGAACAGAGGAATAGGAACCGGCCTTCATCCGGAGAGCTTTCCCGATTCACAAGGTCCCACACTTTGGAAAAGCTCCATGTTATGCAATCGCACTGAGAGTCTCAACCCATCAAGTTATAGACATTCAGGGGTGCTATGATTCGCCATCAACGAGATATTGTACATACCCAACATTGTAGGGTACTGCTTGTACTACCGAATGATGTTACACATGCCCTAATGATGATACAGGTTGCCTCGCAAGGTGTTCGGATCTAGAAAAGCTTGTGAAGTATATGTTAGCATCCCAAATGCTTTATTCATGTTCTTTGTGCTTTGTTTTATTCCTCTGCCATTCATTTCTTAGCTTTTTGCCCTTTAGTGACAAAATCGCCGCCCTGGCAAGATGGCGGTCTTGTAACCGCCGCCCTACTCAGGGCGGTGGACCTTCACACATTTTACAGCATGTTCTTCTGATCACGATTTGCGTAAATTTTTAACTTTTACCATCTTTTCTCCACCGCCTTGGCTCGTATTAATGTTTTATGTCCCCTGGAATAGTGTTTCTCCATTGTTTAATGGTAAAAGAGTTCTAATGGGAATCACCTTTGGGTGAATATGAAATCTATAAATAGCCAGCTTGTTTTCAAGCAAATGGCCCCTCAAAACTACCTCTCAATTTCTCATTTTCCATTGTTTTCAATTTTGCACGTCCGCCACCTATCTCCAGTAGTTGACTTCTTGAGGAATGGATTTTAAACCAATCACTTAAGTTGTATAATTTAATTGATCGCTCAATTACTTTGTTAGAGGAAAGAAGAAGGAAGAGGAAAGCTAACTTTGTCGGAGGAAAGAAGAAGGAAGAGGAAAGTGTACTTTGTCGAAGGAAAGAAGAAGGAAGAGGAAAGCTGACTTTGTCGGAGGAAAGAAGAAGGAAGCGGAAAGTTTGTAGTTTTGTCCTTTTCACGTCTGCATGCAGTGATTCTTTTACGCTAACTAGATCTGGGAGTAGCTAGATCTGGAAACAAGCTAGAATTGCAAGCAGTTGGAATTGGAAGCAAGCTGGAATTTTGCCTTCGCATTGTCTTCTCTTTTATCCTTGAAGGTTTTGCAGTTCTTCTTTTGTACATGCATCAATGCAAGGTTGGCCGTAGATAACTCATCATCCTTATTTTTAATTGCATATGAGCAATTAAAAATTCTGGAAAGCACTCAGGGTGAATGAAAATTCAATGAAAGCTTCAACTGGAAGATGAGAGCACATGCACAAGATCTTGGAAGGAATTTTCCACGCACTGTCTTCTTCACGGGCTGCATTCGAAACAAGAGGATGAAGCCTTTGTCTGAAAGCTTTTGTAACTATGAGATCTGCATATCGCATCTGGACATGTATCTCGCACTGCATAACAAACTTTGTGGCAATCAAGCTATGGATGGAGAAGCTGCAACTCGAATAATTCCACTGCTTTTAATCTGCACGCATGAGTGAAGTCTTTCCTGCTCTGGATTTGTCTATCAATTCAGTAAGAGGTTTCGAGCCTAGATCTGTGTCTCCAGTATCTGTAAATTTAGAAGTGATGCATGACTTTGTTGTGCTTTCTTTTTCATCTTTCTTCGCCATAGCTTTGTCTATCTTCGTTTGAATAATTCTTTTTCTTCTTACTTGGCCGGATTTCTTCAATACTGGTGCAGATCTGGACAATTCTTTAGATTCGGAGGATATATGTAATTTATTGGACATTGATAAAAGCTCCTTTTCCTTTGTAAAACACCTGTAATGAATTCCTACAATTTATTCAGACAAAAATGGCCATCGGAGCATGAATAGTGAATTTTAATTGTAAAAATCTACACTTTTCAAACTGCCGCCCCAAAAAATGGTATTTAATTTGCACATAAAGAAAGCATGAATCCTTTCAACAACACCCGAGCTCTGTAACACTGTGCAAACAATTATGCAGACAAAGATCAACCTCCTTCAAAGCATGCACCAAATTTGGAAGCTTTTAGCCTTGTTTCCACCTTGCCTGAGCAAAATCCTTCTTCAAATGGGGGCGCACTTTTCCTCTTGGCTGCAATTCTTTACCTGTGAATTAAATAATTCACCCATATGGCTGCCCATGCTTATATAACCCTCACAATTCTATAATTAATAATTGCCCTAACAATTAAAGGTAATTAATTAATTAAAAATCAAGCTCTTCTCTTTTAAATATAGCATGTTTAAGGACAACCATCCAATCAATTAAATTAATTCAATTTAATCATCCACACTTCACTTCACTTAAGCTTCACAGTGTGCTTTGACCATAGCCACTGAAAATAGGAATTAATATAATCATTTAATACTTTAAAATTATTAATTCCTTCTCAAAAAGGAACTGCATTAAATAAATTAAATTTATTTAATTTTGGAATTCTATTTCCAATTCATTTATTCCCCTTTGCTTTTGTTGACTTTTCCACAAGCCTAGGTGCGAAATTGGGTGAATAAATATTAACAAATATTTATTTAATGCATTATTATTCACCCAAGGTGGGTCACACTTTTGCATAATAGAATTATATTTTTAAGAATTTACGACAATGGAATTTTTACCTGTGAGGCAGCCCCGAAATCCCATGATCCACTTAAGTGATTTGACTTTGACAATGGGATTATTTACCTGCGCAAGGCGACAATAAAATCCGTGATTTCACTTAAGTCACTTTTCTTTTATTTCACCATGGGAATTTTTACCTGTGAGGCAAGCAATAAATTCTGTCACTGCGACCTCTAATTTTCCCACTTTGTAGCTTAAGTGAATTTTATATCACGGGAAAAAGTGCCTGCAAGAAATGAATGATAAAATCCCACTTGCCTGTTGCTTCTAATTTTCCCACTGCAGCTTAAGTGAATTTTATATCACGGGAAAAAGTACCTTGCAAGGCAGACAATAAAATCCCACTTGCCTGCTGCTTCTATTTTTTCCATTGCAGCTTAAATCCTTTGTTTTTCAAAAATGCGTCCATCCCCGCAGGGGCTTTTCTGTGCACGACTTCGCTTTTTCCTAGTGATCCAGACCTTCGATGGTGACTTCCTCCGGACATAACGTGCATATATGTTTTCCAGCTGCTCCAGGCCAAAAATCGGGCTTACCTGACAAAGGAATTGTTCTAGAGAAATTTCACAGAAAACAAAACGAGACAACACAAAAACACAAAAAATTGCCAAAAGTCACAAATAAAGCCCAAAACTTATTCATAGTTAAAATCCTTTTGGTACAAGGGAATAATGATATGTTCGATCATAACAGAGTTAAAACGGAGCGCAAATAACCTCATACGGGGCTCAAAATAATTAAATACAAATTTCTCGCAGACAAATCCCGACGACAGAATATAACAATTTTGGGCATCTGGGTATTTGGTGAAAAAGGCTAATATGGATGTTTGGGAATGTCTTGACGCAATCTGAGAACTTTCAAGCAATAAAAACACAAAACAACCCATTATTTTAAAAGTATGAAAAAATTTCGGATAGGGTAGTCGCAGATTTCGGATGAAATGCAGGTGACACCATTCAAATACCTATTTCTATTAATGCTAGCATATACACACTCTTACGGATTCACGTGAACACAAAGGAACGAGGAGATCATTTTGAGGGGACAAAGTCATACACTACTGGATTCACCACTAATCTACAAATTCTAGGTTTTAAGCTGTCAATTTCTAGTTAAAATATATCAAATAGAGTAGTGAAACATTTCATTTCAGTTACATTTCATTCTCGATATTACCAGGGAAGTTGTGGGGATTGATAGTTTCTAAGAAACTATGATTCATTCCTCACTTCTGAGGTAGGATCGAGAATCTTTCAATTAAGTTAATCAGCTATCTAGTTATTTAGGATAAACTCACAATTGCACAAGCAAGTAGCTACACCGGGCTACCTTGTTTGTTTTAATTTTGTTATTAGATTAGTTTTCATTTTCTGAATATATTAGATTAGTTTTCTTTCAATTCCATTTAAAATTCTATTAAAAATACATATATACAAAAACAGAGGAATACATATATGTTGTAGATATATCTTACATAGTCAATTTATTTTGTTTCAGTTAGGTTTATATTGATCTTGTATGACAATCACGGGACCTAGAGAGCCCAGGGAATACGCTTTTGAGCCAATCATGCCTCAACCAAATGATGTTACGGTAATAAGCGGCCACAGACCAAAATATCGAAATTCGAGTCTTCCCGAACAACCATAGACCTACAAGAAATCAACACACAGTTAAGAGGATTAAATATAGAAGATGACAAAGCGCACACATTCTGGTCAAATCAGCCAAATTATAGATTGCCTTGATAGACATCCGTATGACTGTAGAAGGACCTGAAAGGGAACAAACATTCGGTTGTGATCCACTAGTCCCACAGCCAGACGCAGGAGACCTCCTCGTTGATATAGACACTAGCTTACATATCCAAGTTGCCAGAACACCTGTTAGGTACTCTGAGAAAATCATGCAACTTTTAGTTCTAAACATAGAGGCCAAAAAGGCATACGATTATTGGATACTTGGGATCAGAAGAAGGGATTGATTCTTCACATGACCATAGGAGGTCCACAACAACCACGAACTTACGGTTGTGATCCAAAGGTCCCACAACCCAACGGGCCTACAAATCAATCCAACGTTGATCTTTGGTTTGCGAACATTAGTGTTTAGATCCTCTCCACTCCCACTAGACATTATCACACAACTATCATTATTAAATGTAGCAGCTAATCAAGCTAAATATTTTTGGACTAGACCAGAGAATCATCCATAAAACACCAAAAGATCCACTACATATTTAGCCATTCCATTTTCATGACCTTGTCGGGAGGTATATACAAAGCACCCACAGTTATCTTCCACATATTCCACAACCCATAGATTGGATAACGACAGAGCTCGATATTGATTGGAGCCTTCGAGCAACTATCCTCACCGAACAATCTATCACACCGGTTCAGGTTAGGAGGGCCTTCTTTGCTTTAGATTCATAGATCCCGCCATTGCGTGTTGAAAACATAAGATTACCTAACTAGCTTATCTACATCCCGCATGTATTCCATCCCCACCGGCTATCTCGGCATGACCTCGGGAGGTCAAGTGCGAGGAAGAGTCACTTGTAGATTCCCATGCTCGCATGTCACTTTTCCATCGTACAAAATTGGTGAACCCGACGTGAAACTTCCTACCTTCTGGTTCGAGTCTTATTTCTACTTGTTCTTCCAATTAGTTTACTTTTCACCTTTTCCACCTCATTAGCCTTCACATCAGCTTCACCAACAAAATTGGTGAACCTGATATTGACGGAACAATTTCTTCACTTTCACACTCTTCTTTTAGTTTTATCCATCTTCGCTTCTTCCCATTATTCTATGGGTATTCATATACCCCCCGAATATGTCGGGATTTGATGCATATGGCAGACCTCTCCTAGGTCTTGAAGCATACTACGATCAACTGAATAGACAACCATCACCCTCGCTCTCAGCATGGGGTGACAACTATTCAACTAACCTGGTTTTCAACACAAACTCCGCCTCAAAGGACTAGATATAGTTCTTCTTTCCAAATAGAGGAGTTGGATCAGCTCACTCAAACGCAACAACCAAAGCCTTCAGGCTCGAACAACATGACGCTCACTGGAGAATCTGGTTCATCTCCTCAGGTGTTGCTTAGACCGCAAATCAGTAGACAATCAGATCCATATCTATTTTTAGATGATGAATACTTAGCACGTTATGCTAGGAGTGAACAACGCTCTCAAAGTATGTACCCACCTATAGGAGGTTTACAAATACAACCCAAGGTCTCATTCCAAGAAAACACCCCCATTCCTCCACCTATAGGAAATGCCCTCGGTGATACTTGGCAGGGCAATGATCAGTTCATAGCAGGGTACCATATGCCTATACAACCTCAAGGTATACAACAAACACCACTAAGGAAAAATACTATATCTTCACCAAATGAGGTCATCTCAGCCTTAGTCGAGAAGGTTAGAGGGTTGGAACTTGCTCAGGCAAGTCAAAATTCACAATTCATGCAGGCAGGAACTTCCAATCCTCCACATCATCCTAGCCAAGTAGACCTCCTCACAGGAATAGGCACGTTGGGCATGCCTCCTTAGTATTCACAACAAATGCCAACTAGAACCATGTTTTCTAACGCTGCTCCAATGGAAAATATGATACCTCCTAGTTTAGTACAAAACAATCCATTCCTGAGCAATGCTCCTCCATACTTAAACATGTATTCCAAATCACCACAGGGAGATATGTTCTCTTCTCTGGCATATTCACTCAACCACAGGGATTCCCTTATGCCCCTGTAAATATATATGTTATGCCACATCAACAACCCATTCCACCTCCCCCCTCAGCAAGCACCATCAATGGTCGAAACCTATGCGATAGGGACTTATTCAGAATATTTGAAAGAACCTTTAGAATTCACTATACGAAGCATCATGCTTCCAAGACCTCTCCCCGATCTACCCAAGTACAAAGGAGAGGGAGACCCAAATGCACATATTAAGGCCTATGCCATGGCCATTCGAGAACTGCTCCCTTGGGATGGAGTTGTTGCTAAAATATTCCCCAAAATGTTAGAGGGTATCGCCCTCAATTAGTATTACAGAATACCTGAAGCCTCAATACATTCATTTAAACAACTTGTTTTAGAGTTCATCAAGGCATTCGACATGAACAAATTGTTGAGAACAAGAATCAGGGAATTCTTGCATACTAAGCAAGAACACAATGAATCTGTTGCTCATTTCATCCAAAGATGGCGTACAGTCCTCTATTCTTCAACAAGTGCTCCAAACATGGATAAGATGGAACTATGTGATTTATTCCTTCATTCTCTCAATAGAGAGATAAAGGAAGAAGTATAGAAGTTCCCACTAAGAACTTATGATGAAGTGCTTGAGAGCGCTCTCCGAATAGATCAAGCTGCGATAGATAGTGGTCGCAAGACATATGAAACAAATGGGAGGTTAATCATCCCCAACCAAAACACTATGACTTATCCTACTACCACAAATGCCAATCAAGGACCTAAAATCCTTAACAAAAACCATGGGGTGACAACAGATGGAGTGACTGACCAAGTAAAAAAAGTAAACGTTGTAAATGTTCCACCACCAGTTAACAATCAACGAAACAACAATTTTACCCCAATAATCAACGCGGTGGATTTTAATCGTCCCCAACAATAACAACGACAACAATAGTAACATGACAGATCCAAACACAGGGTCCAAGTCAAAACTCAACTGGATATCAAAACCAAAGACAACAAATGCAAAACTTTAATCCTAATAGTCAACAGTTCAATCAAAATTTTGGACCACAACACGTGCCAAACCAACAACCTAGGAGTTATAATCCCAACTCATATTGTGGTTTCCACAAAATTTGAGGCCATGACACTAGGACTTGCCGCATGATTACAATAAGTTCATGCAACGTTTGGCAGAAAGAACAAAGACAACTCTTCATAGATATGTTCTTAATAGATTCTGTGACACCGATGCCAAATACTTTCACAGGGGTAGTTTCCCCTCAAAATGCACCTCTTAAGATCTTCAATGATCCACTTCCAAATCACAATAACAATAATAAATTAAATCCAAATGGGATGAACAAAGGTGTAATGATAGGAAATAATGATCACAAAGCCTCAACTTTGCTAAATCCACCTGTCACACCACAATTAGGAAATCAGCCACGAACCAAGATAGTTGGTCTAGTGGAGTTAGATACTGAGCTGCACGTAGAAGCCATAACAAGAACATGAGAATATTCTTCTCAACCAAATCCAATCTATCCACTAGAACTAGATAACACTCAACAAACATTGGTAAAACCCGTGGGTGCTTATGATTTAATTAATGACTTAACAAAGACCTTCTCTCCCATCTCCTTTTGGACTTATTGAAAAATTCTCCTGCCCACAAGGCTGCTCTTTTAGAAGCACTAGGTCTAGGTCATTTAATTAACATCACTCCACCTCCCGAAACATAAGTAAACCATATAGACTTCGATATCCACCCTCCAGGGCAGCCAGATAGGGATACCGAGTTTATATTTGACATAAAAAAATTCCAACAGATGCTGAAATTACACATAGAGCGATCCGGCCTTGCATTTATAGGTGTGGGTTTATAATAATTACGTTAAATGTGCAATGGTGGACGATGGGGCAGCAGTTAACATTGTCCCCTTCTCTTTCCTTCAAAAGCTAGGATATGGAGAAACAAATTGTTCCACAACAAGAAATACGCTAAGAGGTTATGATAGCCTTAAAGCTACTTCAATTGGGACTATAATATTACCAGTCACCTTAGGACCCAAGACAATCCTCACCGAGTTTTATATCATAGATCGGGAAACCAACTATAATATGATCCTCGGTCGACCATGGATACATCGCATGAAAGCAATTCCCTCTACGTTATTCCAGGAAATAAGATTCTTACACTTAGGAAAGATATTCATAGTAAAAGGTGACCCAAAACCATTCGACATACACCTAGCAGACCTGAAGAAAAGACCAGGCATTCACTCTGAGTTTGAACTCCCAACAAACCAACTTAACAAACCAATTGACTCAAAACCAGAAGAAAAATTAATACCTACAACAGAACTAGAAATTACGAACCTAGTCAAGGGCATCCCAGCCCTCAAGGATGAAGCTAACATTGTAGAAACAGTGTCATTAGGAACTACTACAAAAATTGTCGAATTACTAGAACAAGATCTACCAATTTTCCTACCATTTGACTCCACAGGTATGGGATGCACCCTAGGAGTTGGTTCTCTTCCAATAGAGGAACTTTACATGGTAGAAGTAACCAAACAGAAAGAAACAGACGTGAAGAATGTCCTAGCATCCATCTTTCCTAGTAAATATTGGACTCTCCATTTCGATGGAGCTAGATGTCGCTATGGAGCCGGGGCAGGCGTAATCTTTACTTCTCCTGAGGGAAAGATCCTACCTTTTGCTTTTAAGTTGAACTTTGAATGTACAAACAACGGCAGCTGAGTACGAAGCCCTCCTCCTTGGCCTCATCATAGCCAAAAGGATTGGTGTTAATGACATCAGAGTGTTAGGAGACTCACAGTTAGTTACAAACCAGGTCTCTTGAAGTATATGAGACTAGAGCTGAGCACTTACAGCTCTATAAAACAACGGTATTAGATCTAAGCAAAAGATTCGACTTCATATCCATTGAGGCAATCCCACGAGAACAAAACCTTCTCGCAGATTCAATAACAACCTCAGCTTCACGTTTTACCCCAAGTAATGAGTTGGAAGATACAAGTTTCAAAGTATCACTTCGTACTAAACCATTGGTGAAGAAAATGTCAACAAACCCTCTTCTAACACATACAACTGAGAATGAATCTTCTATCTTACATCATGTTGATAGTGATAAAGTCACTCTTGAATATCTAAACACCTATGTAGAGCTACACCTTACTCACAGTATAGTTGATATTTCCTTAATACCACATTCCTCTTCCTACTTTGGAAATCCCACGGTAGAGTCTCCTCCACGAAATATTTTTATATCTACGAGATAGAAAACGGAGAAATCCTAGAACTACCTCCAGCCCCACCTGAGTTTGAAGAAGGTAACGCTTCTTTGATAGAAGAAACCATTGATATAAACATTGGAACGAGAGGAAGAACCAAGAATTTTGAAGTTGGGATCCTTGTTAACTCTGGAAGAAATAGAAATACACACCCAAATCCTCAAATAACATCAAAAGGCTTTTGCATTTAATTTTAAAGAAATGACAGGTATCGCACCACAGGTTGCGGTACACAATCTTGTCACTAAATCGGATGCAAAGCCAATTAAACAGAAGTCAAGACCAATGAAGCTGAAAGTGGCTCTCATGGTAAAAGAGGAAGTAATAAAACTTCTCCAAGTAGGATTCATCAAACTAGTCGATTATTCACAATGGGTGTCTAATATCATCCCCATTCTAAAAAAGAATGGGAAGATACACATCTGCATAGATTTTCGGGATATTAACAAAGCTTGTCCCAAGGATGATTTCCCATTACCATCCATTGACGTCATCGTTGACACAACACTAGATTTGAGCTTTTGTCTCTCATGGATGGGTTCTCGGGATATAATCAAATCAAAATATCCAAACAAGATCAAGCCAAAACCACATTTATAACTCCTTGAGGAACTTATTGTTATGTTGTCATCCGTTTGGTCTTAAGAACACCGCGCTACGTATCAGCGGGCAATGACTTATATATTCCACGATCTTATCCATAAAATTGTAGAATCATATGTGGATGACTTGTTGGCCAAGGCCAAGAACATTGTGATCATCCGTAGGTGCTTCGTATCATCCTCTCACGACTAATTGAGTATGGTGTCACATTAAACCCAGAGAAGTGTGTTTTTGGTGTAACAGAAGGCAAACTTCTAAGATACATTATATCTTCATGAGGGATTGATGTTGATCTAGCCAAAATACGGGTTGTTCTCAAAATTATCCCACCTTCGAACGAATCTGGAATCTAACATTTCTCGGAAACTTGGTGCAATCCGAAGGTTCATCCCAGATTTAAGCTTCGCCATTCATCCAATCAACAATCTACTCAAGAAAGATTATAGTAATGATTGGTCTAAAGACTCGCAATGATGAGGCTTTCAAGTAGTTAAGTGTTTCTTATTGTCACCACCCATGCTAATGCCTCCCAAGCCAGACCACCCTTTAATCCTATACTCACGAGCCACTCATGTCTCGCTGGCCTACATGCTGGCTCAAGAAGATGATGACAAATGAGAATGCGTGATCTATTTCATTAGCCAAACATTACTCGATTATGAAACACGTTACACATAGGCAGAGAGAGAATGCCTTGCCATAATTTTTGCAACAAAATGTTTAAGACATTACATGTTAAATCAAGAAACAAAGGTCATTGTGAAGACAGACCATTTACGGACATTTCTCATGCAAGGGTCCTTGTCTAAAAAGGTTGGCCATTTCATAACCCTAATGGGAGAATTTGAGTTAACATTCATAAACCAAAAATCTGTTAAAGGAAAAATCATTGCAGACTGGTTAGCTGACAATCCACTAGATGGAGGTGAACTAGTAGATCTAGACTTTCCTGATGAATGTGTATTCTTTGTCGAAACCAGACCCCCATCTCTACATGTCCCTGGTATACTGATATCATCAATTTTATCATGGACCATACATACCCGGAAAGTGCCATGCCACAACAAAGAAGGCGGTTACACATTATTGCCGCTAAATATGTTGTTTTAGACCAAGTGCTCTATCGCAGAGCCTTCGATGACATGCTTCTAAGATGCATCGACATAGAAGAATCCAAGAAGATTCTTCATGAATCCCATAGTGGGATATGTGGGGGACACTTTGGTGGTCACGCCACCGCTCACAAAATACATCGATGGGCTATTTCTGGCCTACTCTTGAACATGACGCAGTAGAATTTATACGTAAGTGCCACAAATGCCAAGAATTCTCTCACGAGATTCACATGCCAGCACAATCCCTGTAACCAATAGCAACTCCGTGGCCCTTCTCCACGTGGGGTCTAGACTTGATAGGGAAATTCTCTCCCTCATCAACCGATGGCCATAATTTTATAATCACAGCCATGGAATATTTCACCAAATGGGTAGAGGCCATGCCTCTCACCACCGTACCAGGTTCGGTGATCACCAAATTCATTTTGAACCAAATTATCTATAGGTATGGTGTCCCACAAGTCATTATCTCTGATAATGGCACATCCTTTAAGAACGATGAGGTTCATGAGCTATGTAGCAAGTTCAAAATAAACCATCACACGGCCTCTCTTTACTACCCTCAAGCCAACGGGCAGGCTGAAGTGACAAACAAAATGTTGAAAGTT
The DNA here is from genome assembly GCA_018340775.1 of Taxus wallichiana var. yunnanensis. Taxonomy (NCBI): domain Eukaryota; kingdom Viridiplantae; phylum Streptophyta; class Pinopsida; order Cupressales; family Taxaceae; genus Taxus; species Taxus wallichiana. The sequence goes on from CM031238.1 coordinate 343,081,489, forward strand.
ATTCTCCTCAAAACGTTAAAAGAAAACAAACAAGATTGGCATTTAAAATTATATCCATTCTTTTGGGCCCACCGAACCTCAATAAGAACACCAACAGGAGCAACTCCTTTCTCACTGGTATTCGGGGCAGAAGCAGTTCTCCCACTTGAGGTTGAAATACCCAATCTCTACATCTCGCTACAAGGGATTCTAGATGAAGAAGCTTATAGGGAGGCATGCCTCTCCCAAATAGAAAGCCTAGACGAGGCCAGGTTAAACGCAACAGAGGCATAGAGCCTGTGCTGACCGGATGTGCTGGTAGTATAACAAAAAGGTCTATGAGCAAGAAATATATGAAGGAGATCTAGTTTTAAGACTAGACAGTGGATCGACAAGAAAACCGGTCAAGGAAGAAAGTTCCAGCCCAAATGGTTGGGCCCATATCGAGTCATGAAAGACTACGGAAATGGTGCGTATCTCTTGTGCACACTAGAGGGTGAGGAATTCAATGAATTAGTCAATTCCTTGCATCTTAAACATTTTTACGCATGAAGCATCAGCATTATTTGTATAATTATATCTACATTACATATTCATTTAGATATGTTCATTTTGTTCACTCGTTTCATAAAAATTGGTGATCAAGGGACTTGCTCTTAAGAAATTCATTACAAAATTATGATGGTATTGACAGGAGCATTCAAATCATACTTCTTCATTTTCATAACATCATCAACTCAAGCTTTTGAAATCATTTCATCAATTAAAGCTAGATATGACAAAGTCTTAACGGTAGCCATACCAAGGCCTGCATGCTTGTTCTCACTTTTGGTTTCTTCCTAGGATAGGTGTCTTGCCTATGGTCTGTTCTATAAGCTTCATGGTGTCACATCTATCTCGTATATATATATCTCTTTAGAAATAAGAACATACTGACATTTTTCTCAAATAAGTAAGTCAAATATAGATCAAACAGAAAATTTTACTTTTACACATTTCCTTGCCCTACCAACCTTCGGTGATGAGCTTGCGTCTCTTACTAGTGACGTAGGGTTGGGAAAGGATGGGAATACCTTTACTCACCATGCCTTGTCCATGGTGATAAGCCCATGCTTCCTACTGGTAGCATGGGGCAAGGTGTAGGGGGTCCGCTTGACAGAAAACGTTAAAAGTCATAAGCAAATAATTCAAACAAACTTTTGAAATATTGAGTCAAAACAAATGAATCAGATGTCCAAAATTCCAAGAGAGTTCAAAACCATGAAAACCAAATTTTGGCAACCAAGTGGCCATCTACGGATCTAAGTCTGGATAAAATACAAAGCAAGTTGCATTCTAAACTATGGAGTCACTTGAGCAAGATAGGTTTTTAGCGTCCTAATTTAGTTCCACCAACTCTTTGTCTATCTCCCATCATTACCATTTCAACACACCTCATAGTTTGTGCCCTTTCTAGCTCTCGGTGGTGAGTCCTCGCATCTTACTGGTTGCGTAGAGTTAGGAGTGGGGCAAGTTCATCTGCTCATCATACAAGCTCATCATCACATTTTGTCAAAACAATATGAAGTACCGGAAAATTGCTTATAGAAACTAAAGTTCAAGATCACATAGTGTCCACATCATCATACATCAGCATCACGAAATACAAAAAGGATGTGATATTTGTTCTCCATTACATACATTCTGAAAAGCATATAAAAACAAAATTTTATAAACATCTAGTATACATGTGAAAATGAATCACAAAACTCTAGGTACAAAGAGATCTAGATCCAAAAAGAGATGTATATATATATATATAATCAGGTTTTATGTACAATGCCATCATGCGCTAGGCATGGTCAAAATGCTCAATGAGCCTAGAAAATACAAAATGATCGTATAAACAATCTAGCAAGAGTCACTACAAAAAGAGCCAAGTGGCCTCTCAATCCCTATGGGATCCCTCAGAAGGTGCACAACCACATCTAGGACTTTGGCTACGCCGCGCTCTGAGTGCACTGAGGGCTCACGGTCCCAAATAGTAGTTGTAGCCTCGCTATGAGAGCGGCTCCTCATCAGGCACTCTGCAGTCCTATACCCAACTAACTCGGTATGGAGGGAAGTCACCATCTTGGCCACATGCCAAACGGGGAAAAAACATCACTATGCCTACCAGCTACCAAAGGCTCCCTGCATCCATGGATAGCTCGGCACGAGTCTTCTCCATAGGGAGCATCAAGGTATCAGTACATACCCAGTGAATCAAGTCTCGCCACTCATCAGCAGTCTCTGCAAGCAAAGGAGAAAAACAAGTTAGAAAATAATCAAAAGATGAAACCAAGGACGAACAAAAGGAGAGATAGCAACTAAGGCAATCCTAGCTAAAAACAAATATTAAAAGAAGAGTGACAACTCACTCGGATCTCCAGCCTCCAAGAGGGATCACTAGGATCAGCGCCTGCCATGGATGTCACCGCTAACTGATGTCCTCCTCCTATGTCAGGGCAACATAGCATCCTACCATGGACTCATCCTCTCCACCTAAGTCCTGAGAAAGTAACTCCTTTGAGACTAGAGTCACCCTCTCGTGCTCTGCTCTGCCCTCTCGGCCTATAAAATCTCTTGAGTGTCATGCCACTCGGGATCACTATCCTCTCCCTCACCCGACTCGCTGACCTCCATGTCCTCGGTCTCCTCCTCCATCTCTCCCCCTGTGAACTCCTCAGACTCGGATTCTATATCAATAGGGTCGTCACTGCTATGGGTGGAGTTGGCGGCAATCCAAGTAAAGCTGCCGAGGAGCACCGACTCTCACTCAGGTGCGGACCACCCTCCTGGCTGCAATAGGGATGCCAAGAGTAACAAATGTCCAACCCCAACCCCTAGACTGCCCCCCCTAGCCTCCCAAACTGATCGAACTCCGGCACCACTAGGGGAAGCATATCAACGTAAGCAAGGTCGAACTGCTGAGGCACTTGATCAAAGGGGTGTGTCTCTACCTTCCCCGTCCTGTCCACAAGCTACCTTGTAGTAGAGCAGGAAATCAAAGTGAAGGTCTCCTTGCCCCAAAACCCTACCATGGCCTGATAAGGTGTGGCCTCCATATCCTCAGTAGTTAAGGGAAGTAACTGGCTGGTGGGGTGCTCTAAGCACCATCATCTCTGTCCATCTAGCTCATGGCTCCGGGATCCGCCACCTCTATACCTCTCCCATAAGGGATGATACGCTCATAGACCCAACTCATAACCAAGGTTGGATGGCTCAACAACTGTCCCTATAAATGAACCACCCTATACAAGTCGTGATAGGTAGTCCCAAGTATATCAACTCCCTAGGCGTAAATCCGACCATGTGCCTCAACTGTGCGATGATGGGGCCCAAAAATAGAGTAAATTATCCCCTCCCTTGTCCCCGATCAATCTCAAAGCAAGGATGCCCATGATGGCCTGATGGATCAGAGGGATGGGCAAGCCAGGAATAGAATGGACCTTCACCCCCTTCTTCGAACTAGTGGAGACAACTGTGTCTCCCATATAGGTGGCCCACTGTGTCACTTGAGCTCTGGATACTGCTGTATCAAATGAAAGTCTCCTCCCAATAATTGGGACTCCCAAAATGCGGTAGACATCCTCTAAGGTGATAGTCCACTCACCCCTGACACCTAGAAATCAAAAAGTGTTCCGATCTGCATCCCAGTAAGAAAATAAGTCACATAGTATGTGACTGGCAGGTGTAACGTGGGGGACCCATGCGATCCTCAATATGCCTACCCTCTGAAGAGTATCCTGCTCATCCTGAGAGAGTGCATCTAGCACTATTGGAAGCCAATCACTCTCTCTCTCTCTGGCTCCATCTGATGTACTCTTCCTTCTTCTACAAAACACACAAAAAAACGTAAGAAGGAGCAAGTTAGTATCAAGATTGCATTAAAAAAATCATTAAAGCAGGTAAGAATGCTAGAAATGTAAAAATGAATTCAAACAAGTATTGTTTTGGCATTCTGGAGAGAACCGCCATACGGCGGTGACGGTTCCATAACTACCACCTTGGAAGGTGGCGGTCCAGAACCGCCGCCCCGCTCAGTGGCGGCATCTGTCCCATTTTAAAACGGGTCGCATACCCTAAAAATGCTCAAAAATGCTAAAAATGACCATTTTTGCTAAAACAAAAGCCTACCCATTAGGCGTCCCCCTAAAGAGATACATTTGAAACTGACATTTCTAAAAATACCCCCCATGACAAATTTTTCATCATTTTTACATTTAGGGTGCAAAAATGAATAATCAAGAAGAACTAACCTGAGATTTCGCGGGTCGAGGTTCTGCTCGCAGAGGCATGATCACTATCTTGATACTGAACATTTCAACTATATTCTCGTTGAAAACCATCACCATGGGTCCCAGCTCAAAAACTATCAAATCAACACGTGTAAATGAATAGGAAAATGGTCCCATTTTATATATATATATATATAGTGTTTTGACGCATTTTCGAGTGCCCCTTTCGTAGGTTTAGAGCGCCAACGAAGGTAAGTTCTCATCCCCGCACAAATGGTAAGTCCTCATCTCATACTAATTTAGTATTTATTTTTTGATTTGTTTTGTCTATCTGCACTTAAGTATTCTTTCTATTTTGCAGGTAGGGAACTTGGATGATGACATTTTGACACATGGGCGTGTCAGGTATAATTTCTAACTTCCCATTTTGGGACCACAATACTCGGACCCACCATTTTACACCTCTTCATGGCTAAAACGCTTCTCCGAGGGGGAAATATGTACATACCCAAAATTGTAGGGTATTGTACCATCGAACGATGTTACACATGCCCCAATGATGATACAGGTCGCCTCGCAAGGTGTTCGGATCCAGAAAAGCTCGCAAAGTATATGTTAGCATCCCAAATGCTTTATTCATGTTCCTTGTGCTTTGTTTTATTCCTCTACCCTTCATTTCTTAGCTTTTTTCCCTTTAGTGATGAAACCACTACCCTCGGGCAGTAGGCGGTCCTTCACGTATTTTCCAACACGTTCTTCTGATCACAACTTGCATAAATTTTCAACTTTTACCAGCTTTTCTCCACCACCTTAGCTCATATTAATGTTTTATGTCCCCTGAATAGTGTTTCTCCATTGTTTAATGGTAAAAGAGTTCTAATGGGAATCACCTTTGGGTGAATGTGAAATCTATAAATAGCCAGCTTGTTTTCAAGCAAATGGCCCCTCAAAAATTGCCTCTCAATTTCTCATTTTCCATTGTTTAGTCTCTCAATTCTTGCTTAGAGTTCATTTTGTTTTCATGTTTGCATCCATGCTAGTTTTTCCTTTGCTTTCAGAATCCATTCAATCTTCTTGCTTCAGTCTTGTTCATAGCTTGTTCATACAAATTAGTTTAGAGCAAAGTAATGTCTGTTATAGATTGCATCCATTAGAGTTGCAGGCTGTGTTCTTCACAGAAGGTGGATTCTAGAATCTCTTGGTACTCTTGCGTTGTATTCCCACAATAAATCCCGCTAGGAATTGCATATGCCAAGCTCTGTCTCTTGCGTTGTCCCTCTCCTACTCGCATTTTATTTGGTCTATATCCAAACTGCCATTGTTCGAATACCTATTTCTATTGATGCTAGCATATACACGCTCTTCTAGATTCACGTGAACACGAAGGAATGAGGAGATCATTCTGAGGGGAAAAATTCATACACTACTAGATTCGCCACTATTATGTAAATTCCAAGTTTTATCTGTCAAAGTTCTAGTTAAAATATATCAAATAGAGTAGTGAAACATTTCATTTCAGTTAAATTTCATTCTCGATATTACCAGGGAAGCTGTGGGGATTGATAGTTTCTAAGAAACTATGATTCATTCCTCACTTCTGAGGTAGGATTGAGAATCTTTCAATTAAGTTAATCAACTATCTAGTTATTTAGGATAAACTCACAACTACACAGACAAGTAGCTACACTGGGCTACCTTGTTTGTTTTAATTTTTTTATTAGATTAGTTGTCATTTTCTAAATATATTAGATTAGTTGTTCTTTCAATTCCATTTAAAATTCTATTAAAAAAATACAAAAATAAGGAATACATATATGTTGTAGATATATCTTGCATAGTCAATTTATTTTGTTTCAGTTAGGTTTATATTGATCTTGTATGACAATCACGGGACCTAGAGAGCCCAGGGAATACGTTTTTGAGCCAATCGTGCCTCAACCAAATATCATTATTACGAAATAACCGACATAGATGAAAATCTCGGGAATTGGTCTTCCGAACATCCATAGACCTACAAGAAATCAACACATAGTTAAGAGGATTAAATATAGAAGACAACAACGCGCACATGTTCTAGTCAAATCAGCCAAATTATAGATTGCCTTGATAGACATCCATATGACTGTAGAAGGACACGAAAGGAACAAACATTCGGTTTTGATCCACTAGTCCCACAAATGACGCCAGGAGACCTCCTCGTTGATATAGACACTAGCTTACGTATCCAAGTTGCCAAAACACCTGTTAGGTACTCTGAGAAAATCATGCAACTTTTAGTTCTAAACGTAGAGGCCGAAAAGGCATATGATTATTGGATACTTGGGATCAGAAGAAGGGATTGATTCTTCACATGACCATAGGAGGTCCACAACAACCACGAACTTACGGTTGTGATCCAAAGGTCCCACAACCCAACGGGCCTACAAATCAATCCAACGTTGACGTTGGTTTGCGAACATTAGTGTTTAGATCCTCTCCACTCCCACCAGACATTATCACACAACTATCATTATTAAACATAGCAGCTAATCAAGCTAAATATTTTTGGACTAGACCAGAGAATCATCCATAAAACACCAAAATATCCACTACATATTTAGCCATTCCATTTTCATGACCTTTTCAGGAGGTATATATGAAGCACCCACAGGTTATCTTCCACGTATTCCACAACCCATAGATTGGATAACGGCAGAGCTCGATATTGATTGGAGCCTTCGAGTAACTATCCTCGCCAAATGATCTATCACACCGGTTCAGGTTAGGAGGGCCTTCTTTGCTTTAGATTCACAGATCCCGCCATTGCGTGTTGAAAACATAAGATTACCTAACTAGCTTATCTACATCTCACGTGTATTCCATCCCCACCGGCTATCTCGGACAACCTCGGGAGGTCCGGTGCGAGGAAGAGTATCTTGTAGATTCCCATGCTTGCATGTCACTTTTCCATCGTAAAGATACCATGAGTTAAAGGGAGCTCATCTATCATTGGGTGAGATGAAAATCAAGCTCAAGGATGGCACGGCACTAGTTTGGAAGAGGCCTTACGGAATGAATCATAATCTGCACGCCAAGGTGAAGCATGCAATTGAAAAAATGTTGAATTCAGAAATATAGAGACTATTGAAGAATCATAATGGATAATCCCTATGGTTATCAACAATAAAAAGGATGACGAGGACAAGGATTTGTGTTGACTATAGAGTGTTAAATGCTTCATGTGTCATTACTCCTTTTCCCACACCATTTACCCGGGAGATACTAGAGAGTGTTACAAGGTGTGGGATCTATTATTTTACTAATGGATTTTCAAGTTATCTTTAGGTAAGGATCGCACGTGAAGACAAGGAAAAAATAAATTTTGTAACTAAATGGGGATGCTTTGCTTACATGGTTATGCTCTTTGGACTGAAGAATGTGCCAGTAGTATTCTCACGCATTGTTGTGCAGGAATTTCAAGACTTCATCCATAAATTTATTCAAGTGTATTTAGATGATTGGATGGTATATGGCATGGTTAAATACCATTATTACTTCTTGAGATTGATGTTTGAAAGATACAGACAACTTAACATTTTCTTGAATATTAAGAAGTGTATCTTTGTAACACCATTTAGTACTTTGCTTGGACATATTATATGTAAGGAAGGATTACTAGTAGACCCAACCAAAATTGTAGTCATTTTGGGGTTGGAGGAGCCAACCAATCAGAGGAAGTGTAAGGATTCCTTGGACATATTAGTTATTACCATAAATTTATTAAGGGGTATGCAAAGATTGTCACGCCACTCGAGGAATTGTTAAAGGAAAAGGGAAAATTCTATTGGGATGACACACAAAACAAGTGTTGATACATTAAATTATAAGTTAACCACCACACATATCTTACACTTCCCATATTCAAATAAACCATTATGTGTTCATGTATATGATTTTAGGACTTAAATTGGCACAGTATTGGCCTAGCCGAGGGACAACAATGTAGATCATCCCATTTGTTTTTCAAGTAGGAAGTTGACACCGATCGAATAGAATTATACAATCACGAGAGTGTAAGGTGTTGTCATTGGTGTACGTGCTTCACAATTTTAGAAAATATATGCTAGCCACACAATTTGTCTTCTACACTAATCACGTGGCACTTAAATATCCAGTTAAAAAGCTAGTTTTAAAAGGGCACATTTTTGTTGGATACTTTTGTTGCAGGAGTTTGATTTTTAGTCATAGTCGCCTGGAAAAATTAATTTAGGACCTAATCACATATCAAAAATTTATAATGGTGCGTGTTGGGGTGTGGAGCCTGTTTTTGGTCTTCTTGAATTGGTGTTGAAGTGCTGGAGCTTGAACGGTTAAGTTTGGAAACTTTAGGAGCATTCTGCAGTCATTTGTTGTGACGTTGTTGTGCAGTTGTGCCATTGTTGTGACGTTCTGTTAATTGGCTGTTAACATCGGGACTATTTTTCTAGCTGTGGGAAGTTGAAAGATCATGACTTTCAAACTTCTAGGGTCATCTTTAGGGCTTCTTAGAAGGATTATAATCCTATAAATAGAGGTGTTAGGGTATCTTGAAGATATCTTGAGTGTTCAAGAGGTCTTGAGTCTTAATGATCAAGAGGTGATCAAGAGTGATCAAGGTTATGCAATTGGGTGTCAATTGTGGTTTAGCATCTTTGGAATTCTATTGTGAGTTCATAACTGAGAGAAGACTGTGAGAGTTGTTTTACTCTTGTTGATAATAAAATATGAGCAAGTTCTTGGTGGACGTAGCCCACATTGGGTGAACCACATTAAATCTTGTCTTGTCTTCTTTTGTGCATTATTCATTTATGTTGTTATATTTCTGCAAGGATAATTCTGCTATATAGTTTCCTCTTTGCTATGGTTTGAGGAATTATTTCGCATATTTTTTCTCTAATTCCTAATAGTGTGAATATGTACAATATAAAGGATATTATGTCAAATGGGTAGGTATTCGGACTACACTGTGCACTAGCCGACTTAGAGGACATTACAAAATTCTTGTGCGAAGGAATTGCACTGAAGGACTAAAGACACTACAAAAGAAGAAATCGACTATTCGCATGGGACCATACTAGTTGGTTAGAGGAGACTTATACAAGATAGATAGAGATAAAGTCTTGCTTGCGCAGTGTGTGTTGGAGCATGAGCATGAAGTGTCATGGAAGAAACACATGGTGGAATTTTTGGGGTTCATTATACGGTGAAGATACAACGCATAATATATTACTTGTTGGATTATTGTGGGAGACACTCTACAAAGATACCAAGGGTTTTTTCAAATCATGTGATCATTGTTGATGAATAGAAAAGCCGTGGAATATGGATGAAATGCCATTAAGGCCTATAGAAAGTGCACAACCTTTTGAAAAATGGGAAAAATAATTTGTTGGTCCGATCACACCAACTACACAAAGGACATGTGCGTGGAAAATTATCACATGCACGAGAATAGTTGATAAGGTGGGTAGAAGAAACTCCTACAAGAGATTGTATTGTACCTACAACAACAATATTCTTATGGGATAACATAATAAGTAGGTATGGTTGTCCATTGAGCCTTACAAGTGATAAGAGAACTCATTTTGAATGAGACAATTAAAATTTTATTGGAAAATTTTATGGTAACCCATCATAAGAATACCACTTATCACCCACAATCAATGGTACTCTAGAAGATTTTAATAAGATCTTGGCACTAAAATTGACAAAGATTTGTAATGTAGGCATAAAATATTAGGATGAAAATTTATTAACTATATTATGGCATATAGAAGTACATACAAGAGGTTAAATAAAGCAACACTTTTTAAATTAGTGTTTGACGTGAGAGAGGCAATTTTATTAGTGGAATTCATGTTACCCTCCTTGTGTATTATGTGCACAAGAGGACTTACTGATGAGAAGGCAGTGGAGGAGCACATTGATAAATTGATGTAATTAGATGAACAACGTGTAATTGCATGATGGATTCGTAAGATAGAAAAAATGAGATAAAATGCTTGACATGATAGGCATATTAATAATAAGTCTTTTGATATGGGGAAGATAGTGCTTTTTATGACTCCAAGTTTATGCACCATCCCGAAAGCTCAAAGTTCATTGGTTGGGACCATTTAAAGTAACCAGGATACTGCAATCAGTGCATGTTAATTATAGGTGTTTGATGGCACCATGTTTCCTAGTTACTTCAATGGGAATAGGTTAAAGCCCTACTATAAATAAGCTTCTTTTGTGTTTGTAATAAGGAAATATTATCATTTATCTTAGGTTCCACTTTATGTTTTGTTGTTTTTTTCTAATAAGTGTGTTCATTTGTAATATGTTGATCAATATATTTGAGACTAATGTGCAGAGGACTGAGCATGATTTTAGTGTGGGATAAGAAGGTATAGGTGAGTGTTGTCCTTACAAATTACATGGGTAAAATTCACTGATAATGTGACAACTTTACCTGAATGTCAAAAAAATTGAAAGTCATACCTTTACAAGACACCCCCAGTTATTCCATCCTCAACACTAGTCCTATCCTATCAGTTAAATGATCCCCATTTGGTTTTCCATCCAATCCCCCTAGGTGATTTTAGGAGCTTTTAGAGAATGCCAATTTTTGAGCAGTTTTGGAAAGGGCTACGACTAGCCTTCCCAAGACTAATGCATCCCCTTGGAGTGGAACAGAGGAGAAAAATTAAACATGGAGGTGAATTCAAGTTCCAATAAAATCAAGGAAAATATTTTTGAAGATTCAGGGAATATTTGGAATTTTTGGAGTAGGTTCATCATAAACGGGTTCTCAGGCCTAGGCAGTGCACAGTACAAGACTAACAAAGATATTGAGCTTTGGGAAGTGATTCAGGAGCTCTTGAAGGAGTTAAGCATCAAATAAGACATCATTGAAAATAAATTCAGATCTCTACAATATGGTGGAATCATATTCTTCGCAACACCTAAGTGCAATATGATTACATCCCTTTTTTCTCATGCTTAATCATGGAGCTAGGACAAAAATCCAATTTTTCACGGCTTAAATGGAGGAATAAAGATCTAAAACCCCAAAAATTAGATTCAAAAGTAAATTTTAATTCAAAATCATATAAAATTCAACCTTGAAACTCATTCGGGAGCTCAAGATATCATTGTCACAAGTTAGCTCAAGGTAAGAGTTCGATACTTAGCCAAATTTATAAGTGGACACATGTCAGCTCAGGAGCTGGACCATTTTGATGACCCTTTCATCCATCTAGAAAAGGAACATAAGGGACATGAAAAATTCACCTATCCCCTTTTAGCCTCCCAACCCCCATATGACCTTGATGATTTATGTTAAGCCCCGAGAGCTAAATTTGAGCCTAACCTCTCCTGCAAAGATGATCGCTTAGTGTCGCGATGAGGCGCGAAGTAGGAATTGATTTCCCTTTCATAACTTTAGCAAAGGGACATAGGGAACACAAAAATTTTCCCTCACCCCCGATTTCCACGTGGTATATCATACGACTTAGTCTCAACCCCTATGAGGAGAAGGCAATCAAAACATGTACCTGATTTTCGTCGAGACGATTGCGAGAACTCCATAAGGAGTTGGGAGGAAAAAAATACTCATCAAAAATATGAGAAGATCCTCTACATGATGGAACATTCATATTTTTCAAAAATACTTCGTGATTCCTAGGTGAGTTCATTTTTAGCGGGAACACTCAGTGATCCCAAGGAAGAATGTCATGTTTGGAAGAGTTTTAAGAAAAATCAGAAGATTAGACCCATTGCTACCATTTTTCCATGATCAGATGAGGATAAAAAAATTTAAAAATATTTTTTTCAAAAATAATGGATTCAAATGAAGAAGAAATGAATATTTCTCTCCCAAAAACCTTGAAGTCCGTAGAGACAAATTCGATCATATCTCACAAAATACTCAATGGATTGAGATGTTGTATTTTACAAACTTCCTCATTTTTCAAGATGATCAAGATGAAACAAAGGAGAATTCAATCAACACCCTAAACCATTTGTTTCCTAAAAATCCCATTTTGTGTCGTAGCTCATGTTTATTCAATTTTTCAATAATCGATAGTCGATCAAGCTAAAAACTTGCACATGGACTCCAAATGAAAAACCTATTGCAATGGAGTTGATTTCATCATGATCGGAGACAAAAATAGACCTACAAATTTTGAGCTCCATTAATGGCCGCCATGACAGCTCCGTGCCCAAAGCCACTGCCAGGAGAAAATTTAAAATTTTATTTCCAAGCATTCTAGTAGGTGAAATCAAGTGAAATTCAAAGGATGAGATCGCGATGACGAGACAAGTCCAAAATAATGTCTTATGTCGCAAACCAAGCATCGGAAACCCACTTTCCAAAAATAGTAAGCTTTCATATACAAGCTTTGCTATGTTTGGAAAGTCATCATCAAAAGTGTCTATGGAAAAGGTAGTGTGCACTGAAGATCACCGAGAAGCCAAAATAATTGTCCGGAGAAGAAAACATTGAAAACAAGCACTTACTAAAAATAGTAATCCCCCTATATAGGTGCTTACTAAAAATAGTAAGTCACCCCAAGGAGTGGCCAAGGTGAAGGCAAATGGTGTGTGCGGGAGTGAATGAGGAAGTTCATTAGATTATGAGGGTCAAGAAGAGGCGAGATATCACCCTTACTAAAAATAGTAAGTTTCCCTTTCCAAATATAGTAAGTGTCAAGGAAACATGAATTTCAAGTGCACATGTTGGTCTAGTTTTTCAGGTGTGATCAATCATGAAGAGATGGCAGTTTTTCGTGGTTTAGAATGATCATCTCATATTATAGAACAAGACATCCATCATGGTCTCAATGATGTACTCATCACTTATGCAAGCATATATATCATTCCAAAGGTAAGTGGAACATAGTAGTGTCACAAAGAATCATCGCGAGCATGGTCTCATGGGTCATCTTGAATTCACTTCGGGCAAGTCTCAAATAGTGTTTTTAACACTTATCCGATGGTCCAAGGGGTATGCATCATAGAGTCTATGGTCATCACTTTGGATGGGGAAAATTATTCAAATTTATTCAAGGGAGAAATCTTCATCAGCATGGAGGATCACCAGTGTCAGAAATCTTCACTCAAAGTTCATAACTGCATCAAGGCATTCAAGTAGTTCATCATAAGGAGTATTTTCCCTTCATCCCTTCCCTCCTCCTCTCTTTCCCTCTCTTATTTCTCTCTCTATTCTAATTCTTCGTTGGGCCTCATCATTGTCTTTTGTCTTATTCACTTAAGTGACTTATTTTAATATTGTAAAAGTATTTTCTCAAATTATAAGAGAAATACTTAATTGATGGAAAATAAAAAGTCACAAGTGGAATATGAAACATGAAGATTCATATGAGGGAGGTGAAGGGTCAAGCTCAAAGTGTATAAATTGGGATGGCTTCTCCATTCTAAAGGATTTGAATTCTGAATTTTTACAAAACTTCTACTCTAGTAGCATTGTGAATTGGGGTAGCTTGATTGAAGCTTTGTATTCATCACTACACATGAAATAAAGCTACAATTTCTTCCACTTCTCCCCTCTTGCATATGTTTCCTCTTTTCCCATACTATGCATAACTTTTCTGAAATACTAATTAAGAAAAAAATTGTTTTCTCATATGTATGAATGTGTGCATCTTTGTATGCATGGTTTCCTCTCATCATTAGTGTTGAAGCATTGTTGTTTTCTTCCTACAAATATGTGTGATGGTAACTTCTGGTTAATGGTTGTAGGACTCGAATTTCTACCTACAATGTTAATCCCTCTTTTCTTGCTTCCCACTCCCTTTTCCCCCCTTTCAAGAAAGTTTCATCTCTTGCAAGAAATTGCAAGCCTTGCCGCAGATCAGTGGAGTGTTCCTATTGGATCCTCGACCTTTTGGCCACCCAAATAGTTTATTTCACCCACACATAATAACAAGGAGCTACACCATTCAAGTAGAGGGATCTAGAATCCCGAGCATTGGCGAGAAACCCACAGATTTTTGACCCTATAAATTTTCTAGCCAACAACGTTTGGTGACTCTACTGGGGAGATATTTTCCTAAGTGTGCCCAAAAATGATCTCTTCCCATAAAATAAAATTAAAAAGTATATATTCAAAAAAAAAAAAATATAGATTTCAAAGAAAATCATTTTTAAAGGCGACTCCGTCAAGGAACGAACCCATGTCACGTTCCTTTCCCCCACAATAAAGAAATTTCCAGATTGGAGCGAAGTACCAATGAGTGACAACGAAGAATAAAAAAGAAGATCATGACCAAGAAAATAAGATCTTCAATCAGCCATGGTTCTGGACTAGTATTTAAAAAAGAGAAAATTAAGGATGGTTAAAGAGACTCCTACTTCAAGCAATAAGTTGCATCTAGAAAAAGTAAATAAAAAGGAACTTGCTGCCGATGAAGAAGAAAGTAGGGAGTTGATAGAAAGTATTTAAAGAAAATACAAGATAAGGTGTGAAGCTCAAGAATATGCCAAAGGTAATACTCTCACTTATGCACAATTGAATGAAAATCTTGGGGCCATGTCTTTCATCACCCTCCCTTGGGATGATTTCCTTACATATAGGAATGATAAAATGGGAATTTTGAAAATTGAGTATATGGAAAGAATCATGAGCACTAAGGAAATTTCAGTTCCCAAATCTACCTTGAAATGTTGAAATATGCTAAAGCCTTGCAAGAGATGTACGAGAAACTTAAAGAAGTCCATAGTAAGGAAGAATAAAAGGAGATTTTTCCTATAGAGGAAGATCCTAAAGATCATTCATACCACAAGATTTTCATCCTAGAAATGTTCTTGAATGTCATTGAAGAAAATTCTATCCTTGAGCCTTCCAATGAAGATCAAATCAAAATTCAAGAAGATGATGAAAGACAGGATGATGTTGCATCCACTAAAGAAAATTTTTGCAACCTCACACATCTCACTACAAAATTGAGAACATTGTCCTTCTTATGCCACTCTCTAGATGAATTCATCACATGTGGTGATCAAGAAATGAATATTATGAAAAGAGGATATGTGGAAAGGATTCAAAGAATAATAGAAGGAAATTCTGACCTTGAATTCTTTGATGAAATTTGGAGGCATGTTTTAGCTCTACAAAGAAGGTATGAACATCTTGAAGCACTACATCAAATAAGGAAGAAGATGAGATGCGCCCCATGGAGGAAGACTGTGATAGCTTCCCATACTATAAGGTTTTCATTCCCGAAGATTCTTGGATGCCCTTGAATAAGATCTTATCATGGAACCTTATGATGAAATCTAAAGCAACGTCATGGAAGAAGAGGTAGAAGACATGAAGGTAGAACCATTATTCATAAATTTCCTCTAGCTCAAGACACAACCCATAGGGGAATAATATATTCGATAAAGGAAGACTCTTGTTGCATAATGGATTATTCAATGCTCTTTGAAGGATCCACCAATGATGAATAAATACAAGATGACCAATCTAAAGTAAGCATGAATAATCCCCTTTCAAATTTTGATCTTCCAATTTGTGATGGAATGGAGATATGTGAAGAAGTGCAAGAAATCCACCTCACATCCCAAGTTCAAAATGATGACTTCAAGATGATCATGGATTATTTGAATTCTGTTTTGATCCTTCAAGTAACAAATAAATATTGAATGGAGAAATGGAGATAGTCAAAGACCCAAATTATTTTCCCGATTCAATCATGGATGATCTGATGGAAAATCTCACTTCCATTTAGAATCCAAGAGAATGAATAGTTGGAACACAATATCTTCTCACCCAAGGAGAAGAATGATCATCACGGTGAGTATGAAGTCTCTCATTGTCCATATGAGAAAGAGGATTCAATAATGGATGATCAAGATAACGTTGAAAGTTCTTCCCACATTGTTGCTTCAACATGGTCCCATCAAGAGGATGATATAGATTTTGAGCTTGAAGGAGTGTCATTCCCACAAAGCATGGACCTCTTCTCCTTATCGAAGGTGTCATGAATCAAGTATGCCCATGCTTACAAGAAAGTGAACTTTGGGCACAAAAACATGGAAGGAGTGAACAAAGATGTGCCAAATGAATCATGGATGCATATGGATCATATTTTCAATCATCTCTGATGGAACAACATGAAGATTCTCCCAATGAAAATGAAGATGAGCCTATGGTGATATTAGAAGAACCATCTTGTAAAACCTCTCGAGGATGTGGACAAACTAAAGATCCTTAACTCATTCTTGAACTCTTGACTCGAGCTATGGAGATACAAGACATGCATGAGTCTATTTGCATTTCTCATTTTGGCATGCCAATGTTTTTGTTGAAATGGAGGATAATAGTGAATGTGAAAGAAAATATTTCTCTTTTACACAATGTGAAGAGGTTTATGAATGCAAAAGGAGGAAGGTTCTTGAATCTCCTTCAAATATCCTCAATCTTGAAAATAACATTTTTGCCCATGGAGGAAGATAACAGAGATAATAATGAGTTGATTTGCATTAAATAAAGTTGTTTGGAGAAAAGGAAAAGTTGTAAGGTTATTGGGAATTTATGAGAAATCATTTGCTTTTAGCCACTTTAGACTACTTCACCAATGCAGAACAAGAGTTCATATGGCCAAATACACTAGAGGGTAAAGAATGCCTCTATGCAAAAATTGAGGGTGGTAATTTTGAGAATGATATCAGGATGAGCCTCGAGCAGATGGATATTGAAAACACTTTCTCATAACAACAAAGTGGGATGTTTAGAGAAGTTATCGAATGGGAGGGAAATCATTTTTCTCTCACTCTTTCCAAGTATCGTGTTGATGTAAGAGATGATTTAAAGTGGCAATTTAAAGAGGATGAATATTTTACCACTCTTGAAGACATGGAAGAATGATGTCCCATGATTGCATGACGTCAAGCAAAAGAATCAAGATACAAGAGTTTTGAGAAAGTGACAAAGTATTATGTGAGTGCAGGAAAATTCTTAGTGCAGTATAGATATGAAGACAAAATCTTACTTGTTTTTCTTATTCTCAAGCCATGCAAATCCATCACAAGAGCATGGTTTGATCCGATAATAGTTTTTTTCTCAAGCATCTCACTTTAGTCCTTTATTCCATTATGGCAGGTACTTTTCCCTATCCATTTTCAGGTATATGTATATTCTTTCCCACCTTTATAAATATCCCTCCCCTACATAAAATTTCCCTTTCATTTTGTGTGTTATTTTCCCTTCCATTTGTTTGTGTATGTGTGTGTTCAATAAGGGAAGTTGTGTAGCCTATCTTTCTAATGACCACATAAAGCCTAATGAATAAGGTACTAGTCCATGAAGAAAATTGAGATCCTAGGATTGTTGTGTTATGTCCTTACTGCAACCGATCCAAAACATGTCCCCAAACTAGAGCCAGTTGTTGTCTTGATAATTTGCATGGGTAAAATCCACCTAAGAATAAGACAACTTTACCTAAAGTGACAAAAAATTTGAAATTCATACCTTTCCAAGACACCCCCAAGTCATTCCATCCTCAACACTAGTCCTATCCTATCATTCAAATGATCCCCATGTGTTTTTCCATCCAATCCCCTTAGGTGATTCAGGAAAGCAAAGTCAGTTCCCCTAGGTGATTTTAGGAGCTTTTAGAGAATGCCATTTTTAGCAGTTTTGGGAGGGGATACCACTGGCCTTCCCAAGACTAATGCACCCCCGTGGAGTGGAACAGAGGAGAAAATTCAACATGGAGGTGAATTCAAGTGCCAAGAACATCAAATAAAATATTTTTGAATATTCAGAGAAGATTTGGAAGTTTTGGAGCAGTTCATCAGAAACGGGTTCTCAAGCCTAGGCAACACACAGGGCCAAAAAAGCTAATAAGCGTCGAGAAGTGATTTTGGGAGATCTGGAAGGAGTTAAGAATCAAACAAGACATCTTATGAAAGTTAATTCATATCTATATAATATGGTGGAATCATATTCTTCACAACACCTAGGCACAATATGATTACATCCAGTTTTTCTCATGATTGGTCATGGAGCTAGAACATAAATCCAATTTTTCATGGCTGAAATGGAGAAATAAATATCTAAAATTCACACCATTGGATTAATAATTCCATTTTTAGTCAAATTCATATACAATTTCACCTTGAAACTCATCTGGGAGCTCAAGATATCATCGTCACAAGTTGGCTCAAGGTAAGAGTTCGATACTTAGCCAAATTTTGAAGTGGACATGTGTCATCTCCAGGAGCATGAAACATTTATATATCCCTTTTTTCCCTTTATAAAAGTGATATAAGGGACATGAAAATGCGCCCAACCCTTTTTTATCCTCCTAAACCCCATATGACCCAAATGACTCATGTTAAGACCTCGAGAGCTATGAGCCTTCCCTCTCCTTGCACGAATCATCACTAAGTGTCGCGATGAGGTGCAAAGTGGAAATTGATGTCCCTTTCATCCCTTTATAAAATGGACATAGGGGACATAAAAATTCTCCCCCCTAATTTCTACGTGTTTTTTCATATGACCTAGTCTTAGCCCCTGTGAGGAGAAGTCAATCAAAACAGGAACCTGATTTTTGTCAGACGATTATAGGAGCTTCGTAAGGAGTTAGGAGGAAAAAAAATACTTGTAGGAAATATGAGAAGATCCTTTACAAGATGAAATATTAATATTTTTCAAAAAAACTTTGTGATTCTTAAGAGAGTTCATTTTTAGCGGGAACACTTGGTGATCCTAAGGAAGAATGTCGTGTTTGGAAGAATTTCAAGAAAAATCAAAAGATTAGACCCATTGCTACTATTTTTCCATAATCGATGAGGTTAAAAATTAAAAATATAAAAAAATTCAAAAGGAATGGATTCAAATGAAGAAGAAATGAAGATTTCTCACCCAAAAAACTCGAAGTCCATAGAGACAAATTCGATCATATCTCACAAAATACTCAACGGATTGAGATGTCAATTTTTGAAGACTTCCTCATTTTTCAAGATGATCAAGTTACAACAAACGGAGGTCAAATAACACCCTAAATCGTTTATTTCATAAAAAATCTCATTTTGTGCCCTTGCTCACATTTGTTGGATTTTCTCAACAATCTGACAATCGGATCGAGCTAAAAACTTGCACATGGACTCCAAATGACAAACATGTCGCAATGGATTTGATTTCATCACGATCGAGACAAAAACCAAACCTACAAATTTTAAGCTCCATTAATGGCTGCCATGACAGCTCCTTGCCTAAAGCCACTACCAGAAAAAAATTTAAATTTTATTTCTAAGCATTCGAGTGGGAGAAATCAAGTGAAATTCGGAGGATGAGATCATGACGATGAGATGAGTCCAAAAAAATTGTTCCGTTGCAAACGAGCAGGCATCGAAACCCACTTTCCAAAAATAGTAAGCTTTCGTATATAAGCTTGCTATGTTTGGAAATTCATCATCAAAAGTGTCTGCGTGGAGAAAGTAGTGTGCATGAAGATCACTTAGAAGCTTAATGATATTCGAGCAAAAAATAGTGAAAATGAACACTACTAAAAATAGTAAGCCAAGGAGTGGCGAGGCGAAGGTAGTGTGCACGGGAGTGAATGAGGAAGTTCATCACATCAAGATGGTCAAGAAGAGGCAAAAATCACCCTTACTAAAATATTAAGTTTCCCTTTCCAAATATAGTAAGTGTCAAGGAAACATGAATTTCAAGTGCATGGGTTGGTCTAGTTTTTCAGGTGTGATCAATCATGAAGAGATGGCGGTTTTTCATGGTTTGGAATGATCATCTCATATTACAGAACAAGACATCCATCATGGTCTCAATGATGTACTCATCACTTATGTATTCTAGAGGCAAGTGGAACATAGCAGTGTCACAGAGAATCATCGTGAGCATGGTCTGTGGGTCATCTTGAATTCACTTCGGGAAAGTATCAAACAATGTTTTTAAAAATTATCCGATGGTCCAAGGGGTTTGTGCATCATAGATTTTGTGGTCATCACTAGATGGGGAAAATTATTCAAATTTATTCAAGGGAGAAATCTTCATCAGTGTGGAGGATCACCAGTGTTAGAAATCTTCTCTCAAATTTCATGACTGCATCAAGGCATTCAAGCAGTTCATCACGAGGAGTGATTTCCCTTCATCCCTTCCCTCCTCCTCTCTTTCCCTCTCTTCTTTCTCTCTCTATTCTAATTCTTCATTGGGCCTCATCATTGTCTTTTTTCTTATTCACTTAAGTGACTTATTTTAATATTGTAAAAGTATTTTCTCAAATTATAAGAGAAATACTTAATTGATGGAAAATAAAAAGTCACAAGTGGAATATGAAACACAAAGATTCATATGAGGGAGGTGAAGGGTCAAGTTCAAAGTGTATAAATTAGGATGGCTTCTCCATTCTAAAGGATTGGAATTCTGAAGTTTTGCAGAAATTCTGATTTTGTAGCATTGTGAATTAGAGTAGCTTGATTGAAGCTTTGTATTCATCACTACACATGAAATAAAGCTACATTTTCTTCCACTTCTCCCCCTCTTGCATATGTTTCCTCTTTTCCCATACTATGCACAACTTTTTTGAAATACTAATTAAGGAAAATGTTTTTGTTTTCTCATATGTATGAATGTGTGCATCTTTGTATGCATGGTTTCCTCTCATCATTAGTGTTGAAGCATTATTATTTTCTTCCTACAAATATGTGTGATGGTAACTTATGGTTAATAGTTGTAGGACTCTGACTTTCTACCTACAATGTTAATCCCTCTTTTCTTGCTTCCCACTCCCCTTTTCCCCCCTTTCAAGAAAGTTTCATCTCTTACAAGAAATTACAAGCCTTGCCACATGATCAGTGGAGTGTTCCTGTTGGATCCCCAGCCTTTTGGCCACCCACAGAGTTTATTTCACCCACACATAATAACACGGAGCTGCATAGTTCAAGTAGAGGTATTTTGAATCCCGAGCATTGGCAAGAAACCCATAGATTTTTCCACCTGAAAATTTTTCTAGCCAACAATTTTTGGCGACTCTACTGGGGAGAGATTTTCCTAAGTGTACCCAAAAAGATCTTTGCCCATAAAATAAAATAAAAATTATATATTCAAAAAAATAAATTTCAAAGAAAATCATTTTTGAAGGTGAATTCATCAAGGAACAAACCCCTATCACATTCATTTCCTGCACCATGAAGAAATTTCTAGATTGGAGTGAAGTACCAATGAGTGAAAGTGAAGAAGAAGAATAAGATCGTGACCAAGAAAAGAAGATCATTGATCAGCCATGGTTCCGAACTAGTATTTGCAAAAGAGAAAATTCAAGGATGGTAAAAGAGACTCCTACTTCAAGAAATAATTTACATCTAGAAAAAGGAAATAAAAACGAACCTACCACCGATGAAGAAGAAAGTAGGGAGCTGATAGAAAGTATTCAAAGAAAATACAAGATAAGGTGTAAAGCTCAAGAATATGCCAAAGGTAATACTCTCACTTATGCACAATTAAATGAAAATCTTGGGGCCATGTCTTTCATCACCCTTGGGATGATTTCCTTGCATATAGGAACTATAAAATTAGAATTTTGAAGCTCGAGTATATGTAAAGAATCATGAGCACTATGCAAGGAAATTCTAGTTCCCAAATATACCTCAAAATGCTTAAATATGTTGAAGCCTTGCAAGAGATGTACGAGCAACTTAAAGTAGTCCATAGCAAGGAAGAAGAAGAGGAGATTTTTCCTATGGAGGAAGATCCTGAAGATCATTCTTACCACAGGGTTTTCATCCCGAGAAAGGTTATTGAATGCCCTTAAAGAAAAATTTATCCTCGAGCCTTCCAATGAAGATCGAATCAACATTCAAGAAGATGACGAAAGACATGATGATGTTGGATCCGTTAAATAAGACTTTTGTAACCTCATGCAACTCACCGCATTATTGAAAACATTGTCCTTCTACCGCTCTCTAGATGAATTCATCACATAAAGAGATGAAGAAATGAATATTTTTAAAATAGAATATGTGGAAAGGCTTAAGAGAATAATAGAAGTAAATTCTGACCCCAAAGTCTTTGATGAAATTTGGAGGTATGTTTTAGCTCTATAGAGAAGGTATGAACATCTTGAAGCACTTCATCAAATGGAGGAAGAAGACGAGATACGCCCTATGGAGGAATACCCTGATGGCTGCCCATACTATGAGGTTTTCATTCCCAAAAGATTCTTGGATGCTCTTAAAGAAGATATTATCATGAAACCTTATGATTAAAGCCAAAGCAACATCATGGAGGAAGAGGTAGAAGACATGAAGGTGGAACCACCATTCAATAATTCCCTCTGACTCGAGACATAACCCATAGGGGAATAATATATTCAATAAAGGAAGACTCTTTCTGCATAATGGATGATTCAATGCTTTCCAGAGAATCCACCAATGATGAAGAAATACAAGATGACCAATCTGAAGTAAGCATGAATAATCTCCTTTCAAATTTTGATCTTCTAATTTGTGATGGAATGGAGATATGTGAAGAAGTGCCATAAATCCTCCCCACATCTCAGGTTCAAAATTATGACTTCAAGATGATCATGGATGATTTACCTTCATGTTTTGATCCTTCAAGTGATAAATAAATGTTGAATGGAGAAATAGAGATAGTCGAAGAACCAAATTATTTTCCCGATTCAATCATGGATGATCTCGATGGAAAAATCTCACTTCTATTTATAATTTAAGGAGAATGAACAATTAGAACACAATCTCTTCTCACCTAAGGAGAAAAATGATCATCACGGTGAGTATGAAGTCTCTCATTGTCCATTTGAGAAAGAGGATTCAATAATGGATGATCGGGAGGATGATATAGATTTTGAGCTCGGAGGAGTGTCATTCATGTTTTCAAATTCCAAGTTTAGAGCATGGATTAGCTTTGATTTCTTCTTCTATCTTCCTATTGATATATCACACACACCATTGATTACACACATACACATATTGAACACGATATAATCAACACACTTTTGATTATATTAACTTATAGTAATCAATACATTCATACTGCATACATATTGTTTACTACAAACTTCTATTACAATCCAATTTACTCTCTTACATTCTATATATTTTCCCATAGCTATGCACTCCATTATATAGGAGCTGCACACTAACAACTCACATAACAATATCTATCTTATATGCAACCTCTCAAAAATTTCTTTGGTTACATATGAAACCAATTCTCCGAATGGTTCCAACTAATTAAAAAAATTAATAATAAAACAATTCCATATTTTTTTATTATCTAACTTACTTAATAACTAATTACCATATAGTAAATACTATTTACTATATGTAAAATTACATTCACATTTTAATGATGTTATCCATGATAATATTATATTCATCATATCTAATGTTCACACTATACAACATCTCTAACAATTCCCACAAAGCATGGACCTATTCTTTTTTCGAAGGTGTTATGAATCAAGTATGCCCATGCTTACAAGAAAGTAAACTTTGGGCAAAAAAACATGGAAGGAGTGAACAAATATGTGCCAAACGAATCATGGACATAGATGGATCATATTTTTAATCATCTCCTGATGGAACAACATGACAATTCTCCCAATGAAAATGAATACAAGCCTATGGTGATCTTAGAAGAACCATATGTGTAAAACCTCTTGAAGGATGTGGAACAAACTGAAGATCCTCAACTCAGTCTTGAACTCTTGACTCGGGCTATGGAGATACAAGACATGTATGAGTCTATTTGCATTTCTCATTTTGACATGCCAATGGTTTTTGTTGAAATGGAGCAGTTGGATGAGTTTTATGAATTCCCTAATGCCTTGGAGGATGAGAATGAATGTGAAAGAAAATATTTCTCTTTTACACAATGCAAAGAGGTTTGTGAATGCAAAAAGAGGAAGATTAGGGAAAGATTTTATTCGCAGAGTTCAACTAGGGTACTAAATTTAGGAAGGGTTTGGAAGTTCAACACTATAGGAATGATTTGAGTAAGTGCTTGATTTTCAGCACTTAGGGCACACAATTCATATGTTTAATGGTTAAACCAATTAGAGAGATAGAATGACATTTTTTCCAAAAATATCACCCCTAGTTATTTTGGCAACTTGTGGTTCCATTATGGCTCTCGCATCAGGTTTTCAAGTTGCACACATTATTGGTTTCCTCCTTGGTGCAATTATCATGGTTGCTGCAGCTCTTCCCGCGCACTCTGTATGATTTCCTTGCTTCTTCCCCTTCCTCTTCTTTCCTCCATGCATGCTTCATCTACTCACATTACTCTATTGCATAATTGCAAATCTTTCCCTTTTATCCTTCACATGTACTCCTTATGCATTCAATTTTTCTATCTCAGTTGTTTCTCTTCATCTCATGCCCAATCAGGATTTTCTTGCATATTTGTAAGTCCCCAACATACCTATTGCATACATGTATTTTCATCCTCGAGTCCTACACACTCTTGTTCCCCATGCATCTCCTCTCACACGTTTATCCATTTTCCTCTATCGGCATGATTCCTTTCACCCCCACCTTCTTCCAAGCTTGTGTTTCCATTTGGTGGAACTTCATTCCTCCTTTGTAAACTTACATGCCCTTACAAGTATACAATCATCTTCCGAAACCCCACACATGTCGACAAACTTCTTCTACATCCTTACATCTTTTGCAAACTTGATCTTTTACCTCCTAATCCCTTGCATGCACCCAAGGTTGTGACCTCCATGCCAATCTAAGGCCTCCACATGTCCATTCCAGGACTTGAAAAATAAAGTGCAGCTCACAAGGATGAATAGAAAAGTGTCAACTATGTGCGGATCCTTATATCAAATGGAATCATGAGATATGGTGAAGTCCAAGATTGTAGTCAACCAACAAAATATTGTGACTAATCTAGTGATGTTATGTGTCCGACATGTTGCTCTTACAAGACCGTAAAACTTCACATTTCCATAACTTCTTCTACAGAGCTCTAAATCATGTGTAGTTGGTCTTGTTGGAAAGATACTAATGTGGGCTACACTCAAGGCTATTAAAATTAGATTTTGGTGGGATTTGGTAGGTGAAAAAGGGGAAATGTGATTCAGGCCATTGATGTACACTTACAATTGACTCAACCACCCATATTTCATGGGATATGGCCTCTTTCCTTCTCCCACAAGAAAAATAACATGGGAAAGTCAATTTGACAAAGCTCCATGTTGATTTACAGACATTTAATGCTTCTTGTTGGTGGTTGGATCCTTGAATTTGAGTTTCCGTTTCTTTTCCCTTCTCCTATCTCCCCTTCTATATATTGTGAAATAATGCACATTTGTAAAGGTTGGACCTCTTAGAAAGTAAGGGCATCATTCAGAGTAGTGTGTTTTTCATTTTGAATTGTAGGCCTCAGATCTCAACCACTACGTGTTGGTTATCACCTCCTTCCTTCATAATAATCGATCGTGTATTCCTTGGAAGTAATAAAAGTTATGTTTTGAGGCTAATCTCTGCCCTAATCTAAGTTTATTGCATCTTCTTTCCTTTCTTTTGCAATATTGGTATGTTGTGCATGTTTTATATCTCTTGTAGGGTTCCTTTTCTGTTGTGCTCCATGAAAATGGAAGACTAAATGTTGACCTAGACTTTGGCACTTATGTCTTCCCTTCCTTTGCACATTTCCTTTCATTTTACTCTCTAAGAGTGGCCTTCCCCTTTTTAGTGTTATCACCTCCCCTTAGTGTAGGATTTCAGTTTTATGCATCTCCTTCTCACCCTAGTCCCTTGGAATGTTAGAGTAGAGTTAGATAGTTGCATTTCCCTTCTTAAGAATAGTTTTAGAAGTAAGAATGAGTAGAGGAAGTTGAATTTATCTAGAGGTCTATCATAATCACAAGCTCCACAACATAGAGACAGTCCCATGTTGCCTCAATTCCTTGGATCTTTGTGACTCAAAGCGGGTGTAATTTTGAGCTCTAATGCTTATGACATGCCCAAAGTGGGACATTTTGTGCACTCTATAGCATTATTGCTAAGTTATGGTGTGTGACTTAGTAATTCCTAGCATTTAGAAGCATGTTTCAACACATCTCGTGACTCTAATCATCAAATCTATGGGTTTTAGAAATCGGGTTACCCTATCTCATGAGAAGAATACAAACAAGACAACGTGCAACAAGTGGTGAATCTTTTTAATATTTGCATCAATCTCTAAGAAGAATAAGAAGAGGTAGAATAATGCGTAAATATCCATCTCTTACATGCATAGATCTTTCCACTTCCCATCCTTGTAAACCCTTTACATGCTTTACGAGAGTCTTGAGACACATCCCTATCATGGAGCATTATATAAATATACCCTTTGTCAGTTTCAATGGTGGTAGTCCCTTGGCTATCAACATGTAACATGACATACTAGTGGATGCACTCAAAATCATTCCTTTCTTAGCTTGTGAAAATCTCACAAATCTTTTTTATCACATTCAAGATATTTCAAATGTATTCTTAGTTCATCTAGTCATAGAAGATGATGTTTCATTCGGGATTTTAACTTCTTCACTCAAAGTCAAAGCACTTCAATGGTATAGAATTTTAAGACCCACCTCTATCCACAACTCGGGTTGAGATTTGCATAGATCTTTGTAATTGGTTTGAGGAGAAATCAAATAGCATATCCTTATTAGAACAACTCACAATAATCAAGAGAGATCCCAATGAGATCATGGGTGACTTTAATTTTAGATTTCAAAAGACTTGGGACAGAATTCCACTTCTCTTCGACTAACTCCACAAGGTTCTTTTCTTTACTTCTTAAGAGCATTAAATTTTGACATCATTTTCATGATACAATCCATAGGGTTTATCTAATTTCCTCATGCTTATCAAATTAGGGATGAAAATTGTCCGACATACAAGCTTGGAAGGATAACCCCTAGATGCCTTATGTCTTTTTCCCAAATTACCTCAATCCTCTCAACCTTTCATTGCTCCCATTCCTGAGAAAGGTTCCCAACCCATTGCCTCTACATCTTACTCTCCCAAAAAGAAAAATGAGATGATGAAATGAAATCCTTGATTAAAAAACTTTTCAAACAAAGCTATATCCTTAGAAAAACAACAAACACAATCCTTTAGAAGTCATCCTAATTAGGGACAACTATCTTACCAAGGATTCAATCAGAGTTATCAACCCTTTAGAAATCAATATACAAATAAGAAGTATAGAAAAAATCAATAAAGTAATAGATGGAAATGTCAAAATCCACACCTTCCTCTTCAAATAGTTTCTCATACACAACCACTTCATGTTCCTAACACAAGTAAAGATTTGGGTCTAATACAAAATAATATGATTCAAGAAATAGAGGGTTATTTCCTTGCAATCAACCACATAATCAATACATTTGCATAAATGATTTGTGTGCACAAGCCTTCATGCTTTAGATTTCTTCAAATTAGCATGAACCGTCCAGCAAAGTGTGCAAACCTAGAAACAAAGAAGCTCAAGAGTTTAACCATGAGACTAATCTAATATTCTTTGGGGCCGATGAGTTTTGCAAAATGAATCAAGCTCTCAGTATTTCCAACAAACCATGTTCCCAAGTTGCTGACAACACAAGATCTAAGAAGAGAGTGTTAGAAACTTTCACATAACCTTCATCTTATGTCAACTAAACTGATCTTCATATATCAAAGGAAGATAGTGCAAATTTAACCAACAATGTTGGCTTGACCACTTGCGTACATGAGTATTTGCATGAGGTTACGTGCGAGGTCACATGCATGCCTATTTTCTAAAAAAAAATTGTTTCACAACCAAAAACACCTATCTCAGTCTTAGAACAATCAAGAAAGGAGAATGGTATGTCCCAAATGCACAATTCCACAAGCTTCCCTTCAACATTGTTGATTAGATGAAGAAGATAAATGTAAATGTTACATTGTGGGATGATTTTGCTATTTCATCACAAAGTGTGACCTCTCGCATGAAGCTCTCACACATATCTCTCAAGATAATCTAGTGATTCAAGGACCTCAAGATACTATCAATTTATGTCAAGCAGGGAGAAACAAGCAAGCAAAACCCCACCCTTTTACATGTACTCGATTTTAGGAAAACATCTTGTTCATAATTGCATGATTGATTTAGGGGATAGTACTTCTATTATGCTTGATAAAATTTATGACATCCTAGGTCTTAAATACAACCTTATTTCTAAAGGATTCTTGCAACTTGATGGCTCAACTGTTAACATCATCAGATTCATAAAAAATATTGAGTTAACTCTTTATGCTTGTTCAAGTCTAACTATAACTCAAGATGTGTCTATTATTGACTTGCCTCGTTTTTTTGTCATTTTCCTATCAAGATACTTCACTGCCAAAGTGGGTGGTTAATTTTCTTAAGATTGGTCTCATATGCTCCTAAGAACTAGATATGGTACAAGATTTACCATACAAGTTGAGCCTATATTTTCATATCATGTTGATTCATATGAAATCTCTCTTCTCCAATCTAATTGCCTTATTCATGAAGACCAAGAACATGAGTCAGTTTCAGAATACTATCTTATTCCTCCTTTCATACTTGATCTATTACTAGATGAATGTGATAAGGAACATTATGAATTTGATCATTATGATACAGTTGCTAAAACTAGACTTGAAACCTACTACAATCTTGAAGAAGAGTCGAGTCCACTTTTCCTGCACCTCTCAAGAAAGAAAAGGATAATTCTTTTGGACTTTAGAAGATGTTATTTGATGTTTCTAGAAGTAGAAATAGAGATGGTGTAGGTTTTGTTCTCATTTCTCTAATAAATGCTAAATTCTTCTTTATGCATAGGATGTAGTTTTCATGTTCAAACAAGACAACAAAGTAGGAGGAATTGGTACATGGTCTTTTTATTTTTGAGAAGAGATAGATTAAAGCATTTTAAACCTTTTCTGACATGGAATTGGTTATCCACCAAGTGAGGAATAGGTTCACAAAAAATAATAATCTTTTGAAATCTTATGAAAACAAAGTTTGGGACATCTTAGAGATATTTGACGATCTCAATCTGTAAGTGGATCCAAGGAAATTAAACAAAGAAAGAGATCAAATGACAACTCTTGGATCATAATTCTCACCAATTGTCAAATTGAAGATCTTGTTCAAGGCAATGCGCAACACATAAAATTGGTGGTTTGACCATCCATTCTAAACAATGGAACCAGCTGGTAGGTGTTTGATGGTGATGCACAAATTATGTAATTCATTCAAAATAATACTAAGTTTTTTTTAAAATGCAATATGATTTGCATGATAGCTATGGTGATCAAGTTATTCATGTTAAGACAAATAATTTACCTGAAGGATTGGTCATCTTAGATCATATATTCAGTCTTGATGACGAGTTTAAAGGAGAAGAAAAGAACATAACAATAAAGCAAGAAGACTACTAACCAACCACTATTACACACAATGTAGAAAATTATTAATTGAAAAGGCGTGTGCGTAGAAGATGAGAAAATTTTCTATATCTCATTATGTTAAAGATATAGGAACATATTTTCATGGTATTATGAATACCTAATGGTATTTTATCCAAGTGTTGCTCAACACTCCATTGATCTTGATCCTAACATCAAGCCCATCAGACAAAAGAAAAGGTCGGTTAATCCTGAGATAAATCCCTTCATGAGGAGGAGTTATCCAATCTGGTTGAGGAAAATATAATATTTTCCATCAAATACTCTACTTGGGTGGAAAATCTTGTTCCAAAGTGAGGAAGAGGAATGATGCAATCAAACTTTTTGTTGATTTCATATATTTGAAAACAAATTCATTAAAGGATCATTATCCTTTACCTTCTATGGAGCATAATTTGTAGACCATGGTTGGTATAGACAGGTTCTCCATGTTTGATGGATACTCATGTTTCAATCATATCATAGCCAAGGAGGAAGATCTATTCAATCCTATATTTACAACCAAGTGGGGAACATATGCTTATTAGAAAATGCCTTTTGGTTTGTCAAATACAAATGCCACATTTCAAATACAAATGGATATTACATTCAAAGGGTACATAAATGAATTCATTTTTTTCTACTTGGATGATATCACTATTTTCTCAAAATAAGCAAAGATTGTATCATTCATCTTGAGAAATGCAAAGAATTCAGGGTGTCTCTTAACCCCAAAAAGTGTGATTTTGTTGTGTCTCAAGGAAATATTTTGGGATATGTTATTTCAAAGAATGGAATTGATATTGATCCTAAAAGATTTTTATCCATCTTGTATCTCTCTTTTCCAAATCACAAGAAGGCCTTGCAATCATTCCTTGACAAGATCAATTTTGTTAGGAGATTCATTCCAAATTTTATAGGATTGGTTAGGCCTATCAATCTCATACTCAAGAAAGATTCAGTCTTTAAGTTGACAACAAAAGGAAAGGAAATATTTTTCAAGATCAAACAAGAGATTTCTCAATTTCCTACACTCATCAATCCTAATTAGGCCAAATATTTTGTCTTGTATGCATATGGAGCCAAATCGAATGTTGTTGTTATCTTGACACAACAAAATGACCAAGGAATAAAGCAAACAATGGCTTTCTTCATTCAAACACTTTGAAGGATTATGAATTGAAATACAGTCACAAAAAAATAGGTTTTTTCTATCATGTGAGTGCTAAATAATTTTATGAGTATGGTCACCACTAATCATGTCAAAGTTCTAGTTTCACACTCCAGTGTGAGAGACTTCATCATGGGAGTAGAAATCAATGAGAAAAGAGCAAGATGGGTGACCAAAATCATGGAGTATGATGTGAATATAAAATCCACAAAATTAGTAAGAGTAAACATGCTTTGTGAGATACTTGTTTTAGATGTGTTGTTGGGGTTGATAATGTCAAGTGGGGATACCATTTGGTGGACCAACACTTACTACCCTTTGACCATCCACTCATCTTATGTGTGTGTGTGTGTAAAATATATGTATATATATATGATGATCCATTACGGGATTGATATCTGATTAATAAGTGAATGATCAAGCTTTTTATGTAAGCGAACTATAGAATTGTGAAGACACGGGTCTACAAATTATTACTATGAGACCAAGGAGCAAAGTGGAAGTGTTGGGTTGAAGTCTTGTGAATTCTTAATACAAAAATACTTTATTTCAGGTGGGGTTTTTCCTTGATTTCCCCACTTTAAATATGGTGTTCTCTATCTCATTTACTTTCAGTTGTTTAATTTAAAATATGATTATTTAATCATGTAATCTACAATCTATAATAAGCTAAATCAAATGTTAATTTAACTGCACATCATAATCTATAATCTTCATAAATTTATCTCTGGATCTATAATTTGTTAATTATAATTCCAAATGATTTCCATAACATGGTATCAAAGCTAGTGATTATACGCATGTAGGATTGATTAGATATCAATCCCGTGATGGATCATCATATGTGTGTGTGTGTG
Organism: Taxus wallichiana var. yunnanensis; assembly: GCA_018340775.1. Classification (NCBI taxonomy): domain Eukaryota; kingdom Viridiplantae; phylum Streptophyta; class Pinopsida; order Cupressales; family Taxaceae; genus Taxus; species Taxus wallichiana. Next base: position 343,113,204 of record CM031238.1, read on the forward strand.
TGTGTATGTATATATATACCTATATATACATATTTATACATACACACACATACATACATACATACATACATACATACATATGTATGTATCTATGTATGTATGTATGTATGTATGAATATGTATACCTATAAATATGTATTATATATATAAATATATATAGGATGATCCATCATGAGATTGGTATCTGATTGATAAGTGAATGTTCAAGATTTTTATGTAAGCGAACTATAGAATTACGAAGACACATGTCTTTAATTATTACTTGTGAGACTGAGGAGCGAAGTGGAGGTGTTGGGTTAAATTCTTGTGAATTCTTAATACAAACAATACTTTATTTTAGTGGGGTTTTTTCCTTCAGATTTCCCCACTTTAAATATGGTTTTCTCCATCTCATTTACTTTCGATTGTTTACTTTTAACTATTTTAATAATGTAATCTACAATCTATAAGTAGCTAAATAAAATGTTAATTTAATTGCACATCATAATCTATAATCTTCAACAATTTATCTGTGGATCTATTATTTGTTAATTATAATTCCCAATCATTTCCCTAACATGGTATCAGAGCTAGTGATTATACACGTGCAGGATTGATCTGGAATATTTTAATTTGCTAAAGTGAAGAAGCTTGAAGTTTATTTACGGATCTATGAATCCCTAATTGTTCCACAATCGTCTTCAAGCTAATCAGGTTTAAAATTCTATTTCCTGCCCAAATATCTTTTGAAAATATTGGTTAAATGGTTGTTTAGATTGTGTTTGGGAAATTACGTGCTTAGATATATGTTTTTGCATCTTGCTTCATTATGAATACGTCATATGCGAGTTTATTTTAAGCTTTTTTTGCACCATTTATAGCCGTTATAGATAAAAAATTTAATATGGATCCGAAAGTATTCTTTAGATCCATTTTTTCATAAACTTCTATGTTCTTTTCGATAGTAAATAACATTATTTTGTGCTATATTTGTTTTTGTGAAGCTTGAACCAATAATTAAGTGTCATGTAGCTTCGATGTGTTATGTTTTGTTCGAGATCTTTTCATTTTCTGTGAATTTCTATTGTTGTAAATCTCAAGCCAATAATTTTGCTCCATCTAGCTTCACATTGTCAGTCTTTTAATAAGATCTTTTTGTTTTTGTGAAACCCGATCTAGTCGAAAGATCCATCTTGCTTCACATTGTCATTTTTTATAGATTTATTTTCCAATTGCGAAATACGAGCCAATAAGGGCATTCCACATTTTTTTTGCATTGTTAGTCTTGTGCTAGCTTTATTTTATCTCTTGCAAAATCAGATCCAATAAGAAAGCTCCAAGTCACTTCTTTTCTCTCATCGTTAGTTTTTGTAAGCTTGTTTTTGAAACTTGCAAAAATCTGAGCCAATAAGAGTGTTCCAAGTATTTGGCATTTTCATTCCTTTTTTTTTTCTTTCTTGACACTTTTGAAATACGAGCCCATAAGAGTTCTCTAAGTATTTCACACTATCAATCTTCTATTATCTCGTGTTCCGTCATATGTGAAATTTAAGCCAATAAGATTGCTCCAAGTAGCTTCGTATTGCACTCTGTCGATTTTGTTTTTATTAGCTTTGTCATATGCGAAGTTTGAGCCAATAGATTTGCTCCAAGTTTTTTCACATTTTTCAATATCAGTTTTTCTTAACTATGGCAGTGGATTATCTAATAAGAATTAGCCACCTTTTTGCATTTTTAGTCTTTGTCATATTTGTGAAAAGTGAGCCATTAAGAAGGCTCCACTTGTGTTCATTTTTTCTTGAGTCATCTTGGTTTCACCGTGAATTGTGAACCAATAAAGAAGACAACAAGTATTTTTGTTTTTCACGGTGTTAAACTCTTCCTTGCTTTCGCATTATCAGTCTATTGTTAAACGTGTCGGTGGCTAACCAATAAGATTAAGCCACCATTTTCACCTTTTAAAGTCTTTTTAGACTTTTTCATTTTTCGAAGTGAACCAATAAAATGTGTCCATGTTCTTTCAAATTTTGTTTTTCCTTTGTTATACTCATGTCAAAGTGTGAAAAATTGATCCAATAAATTAATGACACGTGTGTACGGTTTATCCGTTTGTTTTTTATTAAATTTTTTTGTCTTGTTTGTTGCACTTGAAATTAGAATCTAATAGAAAAGCACCACGTGTATTTTTTATTTTTATAGTATCAACCTTTTATATATTTTTCGCATGTTTCTTTACTTTTTTAATTCTTTAACTTTGTTGCGCATGAACCCGATAAGCTATATATTTAAATTAAATTCCGGGACTTCACGTCCTCTCGGGGATCCACTTTGGAATTTTCTAGAAAGATGACACATTACCCTCTTGATATTGTTGATATGTGTCACGTGTCACCTCCTGATTTGGTTGTCCTTTAATTTTTTTGTGGTTAAGTGGCTCGGTTTGAGCTCGATTATCTTTCCCCCTTTGAGTTGTTTTTAATACCACCGAATCAAAGTGCTTCTTGTGTCTTTGAGTTGGTTTTGTAGCTCATAATAAAAGAGCTCGGTCTTGACTCAAAATTTCTCTAGTAGGGAATTTTTTTTTTAGTTAAATTTGTGTTTCATAGATGTTTTGTGTGTATTTATTGTTAAAATTTTAAAATGGCTAGTTCGTAATACTAGTTTTTCAATGGATAAATCTCAGTTGTTGAATGAAACCAATTACAATATTTTGAGAGTAAGGTTAAAATCATGTTTCATAGTTAGAAAACTATGGTATCTTGTAATTGGTGTGGAAATGACCCACCAGAAGACTTGCAAACCCTAAAAATCTTAGCTCCTCTCAAAGATCACAAGAAGCTTTGTCCATCCTATTGTAAAGCATAAGAGATTAATTTTTAATGCATATAGGTCATATGGATTCTCCTATTGATGTATGGAAATAATTAGAGACTATGCATGAAGGAAATCATTTGTCCAAGATAATTAAGCTAATTTTAGAACTATTTACAACTCCCATGAAGGGGGATGAGAAAATAGTTAATTACCTAGCTAAAATTAAGAACATTAAAGCTCAATTAGATGGTTGTAATCTGTGAACTGTTTCAAGATAAGATTATGTATTTCATTATTCGATAAAATATTCATGAAAATTTCAGAAACTATATCTCTATTCTTAATTCTAAATATCAAAATGAGAATGATCTTCCTAATTTAGACATTTTGTCTTCTCTGTTAATTCAAGAAGAGCATGTAATGGAGAATTTTTATTCAAAAGAGACTATTTCTCAAGCCTTGTTCTCTCATAATCATAAGTCTGCTCAAAATAAGAAATAATAGTAATCCTAATCAGAAGTCTAATATCATATCAAGATTTAAATCCAATCCTAAGTCTAATTATGTTAAAAATAGTCAGAACTTTAAAGTCAAATTTAATGGCACATGTAACAAGTGTGGAAAATTTGGGCATAAAGAGTCTAATTGTCATGTAAAAACTAACAAATTTGTTAAGAATGCTAGAAATAGTAAAGCTAATAGTCATAAGAAATATTAGAAGCAAAATCATGCAAATAATGTTGAGCATTCTATTACCTTGTATACTTCCTCTCAGCTTCAAATGAAAATGAATGGATCCTAGATAGTGGTGCCTCTAGGCACATGACTTGTACTCCTGGTATCCTCTCAGATGTTGTTAAATGTGAGGAAAACATATATCTAGGAGATAATTCCATCATTAGATTTGAAGGTTGTGGGAATGTTAAATTGGAAAATGGGGTAATTAGAATGTCTTGTATGTTCCTCAATTGAAAAATAATCTTTTTCTTGCTCCCAACTAACTAAAGAAAACTATAAAGTTTTTTTTGTGGCATGATAAATGGTATGTAAAAGATAAACTTAGTAATGTTATTGCTTCTAGATATTCAAAAAATAGCTTATATATTTTTGATGGATTTATGTCTGAATCTTGTTTTTCTTCCTCTTCTAGGAATGATATTCAGCTTTGGCATGAAATATTAGGTCATGTGAATTTTAGAATTTTATATGAAATGTCTAGACTTAATCTTGTTGTTGGTCTTCCAAAGATGAAATTTGATCATGAGACATGTGAAATTTTCTTGCGTGGTAAGCAACATGTTGAACCATTTCACAAACATCATGATCCCAACTCTTCTTAGTTATTAGAGTTGATTCACAATGATGTGAGAGGACCTCTTGAAGTTCCTTCTCTCAGTGGAGCCTTGTATGTTGTTTTATTCATTGATGATTTCTCTAGGATGACCTGGTCTTATTTTATTAAGAAGAAGTCTGATGTCTTGTCTAAGTTTCAGGAATTTAAAGCCTTAGTTGAAAATGCTTTTAATCTAAAAATTAAAAGAATTAGAACTGATAATGGAGGTGAATATGTCAGCAAAATTTTTGATGAGTTCTATGTGTCATGTGGGATTTAAAAAGAGTTGACTACTCCCTATTCCCCACAACAAAATGGCATTGCAGAAAGGAAAAATATGGTTGTCTTAGAAATGCCTAGGACTATGATTCATGTTTTTGATGTGCCTAAGTTTATATGGGATAAATATATGAATACTGTTGTCTATATTCTTAATATATTGCCTTCTAAAGCTCTTCATCAAGTTACTCCTCATGAAGTATGGAAAAAGCAAAAACAAGATATCTCTCACTAAAGAGTATTTGGTATTCATGCTTTTATCTTCATTCTAAAAGTTAAAAGGAAGAAGCTTGATCCAACCTCCTATTCATGTATTTTTGTTGGATATGGTTGTAGAACTAAATTATTAATATTCTATGATCCTTTCAAGCATGCCATAATTGAAAACAGGAATGTTCACGTCTTAGAGAAAAATACGATGCTTCTTATGAACCCTCCTTTATTTCTCATGAAGTAGAGCCTGATAATCCTTATCCTAACAATATGGAAACAAAATTTCAAGAGGATGATTATCTTGATCTAGATATAATGGAGATTTAGGGGGAGTCATATCAAAATGTGTTGTATCCCAAGATTCCTAAATGGGCTCAAAATCGTGCTAAGGAGTCTCATACTATTAATCTTAGAAAAGTGAATCATAATCAAAATTCTTATCTTGATTTAATGACCCTATATGAGGTTGAACCATAATATTTTGAAGAATCCTATCAAGATGATAGATGGATTTAGGCTATGAAAGATGAATACAATGTTTTGATTAAAAATAACACTTGGGAACTAGTCCCTCCTCCTTCTAAACAAAGCATTGTAGGATCTAGGTGGTTGTATAAGATTAAATATAACTCTGTAGGAGAAATTTAAAAATTCAAGGTAAGGTTAGTAGCTCATGTTTCACTCAGAAACCTGGTCTTGACTATGTTGAAACTTTTTCTCTTGTAGCTAAAATGAGCACTATTAGAATTCTTCTTGCTTTGGTTGCCCAATATGGTTGGGAGATTCACCAAATGGATGTTAAAAATGATTTTATGGTGACTTAAAAGAAGAAATATACATGAGACAACCTAAATTTTTTGAAGAACCTTGGTAAGGAACTATATGTCTATAAGCTGAAAAAGTCTTTGTATGGTCTTAAGCAAGCTCCTAGAGCTTGGTATGCTAAAATTAATAGTTTCTTTCAAGATCTTGGTTTCACTAATTATTGTTCTGACAATGATTTGTTTGTCAAGTTTGAAAATAATCATATTATCATTATTGTCTTTTAGGTTTATGATATTTTTATTACTAGCAGTGATAGAAATTTAATTGTTAGAATCAAAGAAAGACTAAAATAACGTTTTTAAATGACTGATTTAGGTTTATTGAATCATTTTCTTGGCATGGTTATATTTCAAGATCATAATTCTATTGTTGCATCTCAATCTCATTATGCTATGAGGTTACTTAGAAGATTTAACATGATTGATTGTAAGCATGTTGACCCTATTAAAGCTTGTGCTAAATTTGATCCTACTTTGTATAGACAGCTAGTTGGTAGTTTAATTTATTTTACTATTACTAGGCATGATATTTCAAGTAGGAGTTGTTTCAAGATTTATGCAGGATCCTTATGAGGATCATTGGAAAATGGAAAAAATAATTCTAAAATATATTAAAGGAATAGTTAATTATGGTTTGTTTTATTCTTCTTGTAATGATGTAAAATTATTCGACTATTGTGGTTTTGACCATGTTGGTGATGCTACAAATAGAAAATATACTTCTAGATATGTTTTCAAGTTGGCTGCAGGTGTCATCACTTGGAGTAGCAAGAAGTAACCAACAATGTATATCTCTTCTAATTAAGCAAATTATAGAAATGCTACAGAAGCTGCAAAAGAAGATATGTGGTTGAAAAGATTGTTGGATGAACTACATTTGGGCATCAAAAGGAGAACTAATTTTCTCTGTGAAAACTAGTTTTGCATTGATCTTCTCTTGCAAATAATCTAGTCCAGCATCAAAGGACCAAGCATATTGAAGTTCATATGCACTTTATTTGAGATAAATTCATGAATGGTGATATTGATCTAAAGTTTTGCTCGACTGAAGATCAAGTTGCAAACATATTCACCAAGCCAATGTGTGTTATGAAGTTTTGCAAGTTTCGTGTCTTATTGGGCCTATCAAATTTTCCATTGAGGGGGATTGTGCATGACAATTCCACCTCTTAATAGTTTTGTAAACTTCCAATACTTCCTCCATTTTGTAATAAATAAATAGTCATAGTTTGTATGTGAGTTTACTTGTAAATATCAGTGAATGATTAGTTATGGGTATGCCTTGGTTTATAAAACTATTCATAATATGATATAAGTCTTCATATATAAAGCACTTGTCTTAATAATTTATATATGGGAAGATCTATATGATTTCCCTTGTTTGCATGCTAGCCTAAATCATTGTTGTTGATTCATGGATCTATAAATCCTTTTGTAGAAAAAGGTAAAATTGGCATGTCTTTTTTTTTTTTCCCCACTTAACATTAAGGGGGAGTGTTGGGGTTGATAATGTCAAGTGGGGATACCATTTGGTGGACCACCACTTACGACCCTTTTATTAAAATTTTATTTAATAAACTTAGTCGGTCTTTCACAACTAAAAAGAGTGAGACGATATGACCGTTCACCCATCCTATAATATATATATATATATATATAAGATGATCCCTCACGAGATTGATCTCTTATTGATAAGTGAATGCTCAAGATTTTTTGATAAGTGAACTATAGAATTGCAAAGACACTTTGGTATGCAATTATTATTGTGACCGAGGAGCGAAGTGGAAGTGTTGGGTAAAGTCTTGTGAATTGTTAAAAGCAGACCTTCCTTTATAAGTGGGGTTTTTTCCTTTGGGTTTTCCACTTTAAAAATGGTGTTATTTTTCTCATTTACTTTCCGTTGTTTACTTTCAGCTATTGTTATTTAATCTTGTAATTTGTAATCTATAATATGCTAAATCAAATGTTAATTTAACTACACATCATAATCTATAATCTTCATAAATTTATCTCTGTGGATCTATAATTTGTTAATTATAATTCCCAATAATTTCCCTAACATGTGTAAGATGATCAAGAAACATCCTTCATCATGGAACAAGTACCCCCATGCGCAAGCTCAAGAAGGTGAATATTTACCTAGCATGCGCAATCGGGATTAATGATATGGAAACCTTCCTATCTTCTCGGTGTATATCCTCCCTACCTAAACAAAGCAAAGATAAGACATCTTAGATTGCATTCCATCCCTTATGTATTAATGGATGGAATTCTCTTCAAAAGAAACATTGATGGTGTGTTGTTGAGATGTATTAAAGGTGCACAGAGCCAATAGAGTGTTGAAGGAGTTCCATGATGGTTTCTCAGGTGGAAACTTCTCTGCCAAAGCTACAAAGATGAAAATCATGAAGGCATGACACTTTTGGCATACATTATTTACTAATGCACACAAATGGGTTAGAAAATGTAAAGAATGTGCCTTCTTCACAAGAAAAAATTGATTAGTCGCACTTCCCTTCATCCAATTCAAGAAAATAAAATGTTCTCCCAATGGAGTCTTGAATTCATTGGCATGATCAATCGTCCTTCAAGCATTGGTCACAAATGGGTTTTGACAGCAATGGATTGCTTTGCCAGATGGACAAAAGCTGTCGTGCTCAAGGAAGCAACTAAGTCAGTTATCCTTGAATTTTTAGAAGGTGTTGTGACAAGGTTTGACATCCCTCAAACTATTATATTTGATAATGCAAAGGCCTTCCTAGGAACTAAAATTTTTATTGGGCTCTTAGACTTGGAATATATTTGAACACTTCTTCAAACTACTACCCTCAGGAAATGGCTTGCGAGTATACTAACAAAAAGTTGATCAAAATCATGAAGAGGATAATGAACATTAATCCAAGGCGAAGAGTATACAAAGGTCTCGCTCATACTCTAGGCCGATAAAATAACGTTGCGATGAAATTGGCACTCCACCTTATAAACTTGTCTATGGTAAATAAGCAAGTCTTTCTTTATCATTAGAGTTGGCTTCACTAGAGCTGGCCTAACAATTATAAATTATTGGCACAAATCAAAGAGAAATCGAATGGAAGAATTGATTGAAATTTAAGAACTGGGAATTTTTCCATGATCGATTGGAACAACATTAGAAATCAACCAAATAGTAGTTTGATAAAAAAAAGCTAGAGATAGATTTTTCAAAGTGGGTGGTCTAGTCTTGAAATCGGATGTTGACAGAGCTAAACCTGGGTGTGATTCAAAGATTGATGCACTTTGGAGTGGGCCATATATCATCAATTCTTATAAAGAGGATAATTTTTTTGAGTTGTCTCATTTTGATGGAGATGCATTACAGATCCCATTCAATGGGATTTATCTCAAGTACTTCCATGAATTTGTCTCATCGCGTCTTGTACATATTAGAGTAATTTCAATTCCTCTAAGTGTGCCTCACACGTAGTATTCTATTGGTAGATTGGGTTTCCTTTCTCTTGCACACACTCTTTTGTTGCTTTTGGGATGACAGCTTCTTGTGCTCACAAGAAATGAAGGTTTTAGTCAAGGTTATGTTTTAAGTAGGAACGTTACGGTTCTTATGCATGTTCCTGAATGGTAGTGAAAGGTATTTTACAAGACAAATTTGCACTTTCACTAAAATTTAAATCAAAATTATTTTCGTAATTTGGAACAATCAGGATAATATAGAGTCTAGAAGCGATTGCTTCATTCAACTTCGAGGGATAAATTATTATAGTTACGAGAATAGTTCTCATGTTTCCAAGATGACTCCATGCCTAATGGATGCCTCAAAGCAGCTAGTCCTCATCATGTAATAGGCGGATGTCCATGAAATTCACTAATTTTTTTCCAAACACCCCTAGTTATTTTGGTAACTTACAATTCCATTCTAGCTCTGGCATTAGGTTTTAGGTTATACGCGCTTCTAGTTTCCTCATTGGTGTGATTCTCATGGTTGTATTTCTTTGTGTGTGCTCCCGCACACTTACTTGCTTCTTACCCTTCTCCCTCTTTCTTCCATGCATGCTTCACACACTCACATTCCTCTATTATATAATTTCAAATATTTTCCCTTTCCCATTCACGCATACTCCTTGCACATTAAATTTTTGTCCCCTTTATTTCTCATCCTCTTGAGTTTATCCACAGTATTTTCTTGCATATTTACAAGTCACCTGACATACCTCTTGAATGAATGTAATTTATTCCCCAATTCCCATACACTAATGTCCCCTTGCACATCTTATCTCACACATCTCTCTCTTTTCCTCTATTGGCATGCTTCCCCGCACGTCACCTTCCCCCTCGAGCTTCGCACTTTCCTTTAGCGAGAACTTCAAGCATCCTTTGTAAAATTCCATTCCCTTACAAGCATACAATCCTCTTCCCAAACCTTACACACAATCTCGTGCATGCGAACATAATTCTTCTACATCCTTTCATCTTTTGCAAACTTTATCTTCTACCTCTAACTCTTGTGCATGCACCTAAGGCTACCACGTGTCCATTCCTGGGACTTGGAATATAAAGTGTAGATCACGAGGATTAATAGAAAATTTCCAACTATGCATGGATCCTTATAGCAAATAGAATCATGACATCTATGAAGGTCGTGGTTGTAGTTAACCAATAAACTCACGTGACCAATCGGGTGATGTCACGTGTCTAGCATGTTTCTTTTTCACTACAAATCACCACATTGTCATAAATTCTTCTCAGAGCTCCAAATCATGTGTAGTTGGTCTTGTTGGAAATTTACTGACATGAGCTGCAATCTAGGCTCTTTAAATAAAATTTTGGTGGGAATTAGTAGGTGAAAAAGGAAAAACATGATTTAAGAAATTAATGTGTAGTTACAATCAACTCAAACACCCAAATTTCATGGGATATGGCCTCTTCCAATCTCCCACAAGTAAACTAACACGGAAAAGCAGATTTGACAAAGCTCCATGCTGATTTGTAGGCATTCAATGCTTCTTGTTGGTGGTTGGATCCTTGAATCCAAGTTTCCTTATATTTTCCCTCCTCTTCTCTCCCCTTCTTCTATATATTGTGAAATAATGCCCATTTGTAAAGGTTGGACCCTCTTAGAATGTAAGGGCATTATTCAGAGTATTTTATTTTTCATTTATAATTACAGCCTCCAATCTTGACTACTATGTGTTATTTCTTGCCTCCTTCCTTCATTGTAATCAACTTTGCATTCCTTGGAAGCAATAAAAGTTGTGTTTTGTGGCTATTCTCTACCCGAAACTAATTGTATTCCATCTTCTTTCCTTTCTTTTGCAATATTGGTATGTTGTGCATATTTTTATCTCTTGCAAGGTTTCTTTTCTATTGTGCTCCATGAAAATGGAATATTGAATGTTGTCCTTGAATATGGCACTTCTTTATACCCTTTATTTTCACATTTCCTTTCATTTTACTCTCTGAGAGTTTCCTTTCCCTTATTTCTTGTGTTATCACCTCCCATTAGTCTAGGATTTCATTTTTATACATCTCCTTCTCACCCTAGTTCCTTTGAATGTTAGAGTATAGTTAGATAGTTACATTTATTTTCTTAAGAGTAGTTTTAGAAGTAAGAATAAGTAGAGGAAGTCAAAGCATTCTCTAAAGGTCTTTCTCAATCACAAGTCCCACAACTTGGAGACGGTCCCATGTTGCCTCAAATCCCTAGATATTCGTGACTCAAGTGTGGGTGCTATCACTTCTCCTTAGTCTAAGATTTCAGTTTTATGCATCTCCTTCTCACCTTGGTCCCTTTGAATGTTAGATTAGAGTTAGATCGTTACATTTCTCTTCTTTGGATTAAATTTGAAGTAAGAATAATTATAGGAAGCTGACATTCTCTCGGAGGTATGTCTTAACCGCAAGTCCCACAAATTGGAGATACTTCCATGTTTCCTCAAAGCCTTAGATATTCATGAATCAGGTGTGGGTGCAATTTTAAGCTCCAAAATGCACCAAAGAACAAAAATCTTGTAGAGGAATCACCTGAAGAATGGTTCTCGAAATACAATACCCCGAAAGTAATTCTAGGAAACCATGGGAATCACAACTCTGCAAGTGTAAAATCAGTGAGTACAACCACTATGTGTAAGGTCATGAGATGGACAATAGAAATGATGTGGTGCATGAATTAAGCTAAAGAACTGAGAAGGATAGGTAGTTATAGATGATAAGGTGCATAAGGCCTTAGAAAGCGTGGGAGTACTATAGTTGTTTAAGCTACCTTATTTTGGAAATCACGTGTGCATGTACCGAAAGGATTATGTCTAGGGTACACAAATATTATTTCTATTTCATAGGGAGAATGATGATTTTGACTTCATAACTCATTCATAATGTAATTGAGTCATGTGTCAATGGTGAATAGATAGCTTTGGAATTGTGTGATGAGGAGACCATAGAAGCCACAACCTAAGTTCCAAAGATTCATAGGGGAGTCGTGCACTTAGCATTGTTAACATAATTAACCCAAAGTGACTATGGTGGTTACACACCTGTAAGTTGTAAATTAGGTGCCTCTAAAATACGGACAAAGGTGGATGATAAATTATTTCCTATCACGTGAAAACAACATAGAAGATTCAATACAACATTGCCTTGTACATTTATAAAGGCATCATAGAGGAGGATAAAGTATAAGTAGAAAAGGGAGAGAAGATAACTTGGGATTCTATTCTTTTACGAGATAGTATTCTAGGAAATAGGCATACTAGTCAGTCATGATGATGACATGTGGGAGCACCACATTGAAAACAAGTCATCAGTAGTGATTCACCAAGTAAACATGCGAGGGTGTGATCACTAATCCATACAAGGCATGCCTGGAAAAATGGTACAAGAGAGTACATTACACATTCAAGAATGAGTGGTGTGTGCCTAGGGAGTTATGATCCTTGTTAGATAAATAGACAAAGTTTTTTTCATATTACAACATTTTTGCCTTGGTAGATTCTTGTTAAGTAATGGAGAGATGGGGCCATGGTGTAAATTTCCATTTATGCTCACTATGAAGTAATTTAAGAGCTTAGTAAACATGATATTGGATGTAGAACCATTTAAATTTAATGCAGATATGGTAGACTCAAACTACTAAACATTGCACAAGAAGTATGGGTATGAATCCAAGGCACCGTATGTTGAGACAATGGAAAAAAACATCATGGACCTTAACCCCATCACAACCATGGTAGTAGGAAAGGAAGGATGTAGTGTGTATACTTACCTACAACCAAAGTTGAAGGATGAGAAGGTCGTTAAAGTGTGTGACCTCAAACTTTGAAAAGTGTCTAAAGTAAAGGTAAAGATCACCAAACAACAATGCGAGCCCACCTCGAAGGAGGAGGAAGATCTAATTGAGGGGTAGTTAGATCACAAAAAAATGAAGAAGATGAGAGAAAAGTGATGGGAAACAAGCGCATCACCCACACATAAAGAACCCCAAACTGAAGAGGAGTGCAAGCTGGTCTTGAAAGAGGAAGAAGAGCCCCAAATCATTTATAATATAGATGAGGAAGATGATGAGAAGTCGGTACAAGAGGGACCACACGTAGAGTGGAGCCGGGAAGAAGAGGTGAAGGAACAAGATGAAGGCCCTCACAACGAGGAAGTCCATGAAGAAGAAGAATAAATTGTGCACAAAGAAAATTCCTAAGAAGAAGAAGAACTTGTGTAAGACGAGGATTAAGGGAACAAGGAAGATGAAGTGTGTGAGGAGGAAGAGGCCCAGGATAAGGAAGTGGGGAAGGCCAGGTGCCGCAAAGAGACAAGCCATGTGTAGTTCATTGTTGTGCAATAGACCCAATGGAAGAAACACACAAGAGGGAGGAAGTGAAGGCAACCTTCATAAGTACCCTAAATATCCTACCTCAATGACCTAACAAATTTATTAAGGGCCAAATTCAAGATTTCATTACCGATAGAAGACATGTTCTATTAGGAGATGTTTAATACGTATAAGGCCCTTTTGCACACAAGGAAGATTCTCTCTTAGAGCATGAAAACTCATATGTAGTATCCCAAGTTCAAGGTAAGAAAAGATTCACTTTTAGAGATGAAATTGAAGAAGGAACCAGGAAGGGTGTTTCCTATAATAGACTCAAACAAGATCTCATACGAACAAATGAGAAACACTCTAAATAAGATGGTTGTTGAAGTTGGAAGAAGGAATATTGATAAAGGGGTCATGATCAAAAGAATGTAAAAATTTATAGACTGAAAAGATGAAGAGAAGAAAAATATTGTGGAATATTGGATTGAAGAAAATAAGAGGACCGATGATACATACAACAAAGTATTTGATATTGTGAATAATATCATGCGCACGTGCCCAAATTTGGTAAAGACAAACCAAACCAAAAAATTATACACAACTATAGTATTTCGAGGATCTAAGTATGCTTGTTTTTTTATCAAAGTGAATAGCGGGTTGAGGCCTATAGCATAGTAATTGGAAAACATAAAAAGAAGAAGGTGGAGAAAAATATTGAAGAGTGTGTAACTCTTAGTACAAAGATAAAGGAATTCGTAAAAAGGTCGAGATAATTTTTATAACTATCAAGATTTTGTAGTGATATTAAACATGCACATCACAAATGATGAGGTGGAGTTGAAGAAATTACAGGTCATGATGAAAACAAGTAAGGACGAGCACAAGAAGCTAATACAAGAGGTTGTAGAGAAGAGATAAATGATGAAGGCCAAACATGACACAATTGAGGAAAGGTTTAAGGAAGTTCAACCTATGGTGATGCACATGATGGATAGTCTAGAGGGTCTTTCCTCCGACTTGGATATGGTGATTAAGGATTTGTAGGAGAAGATCGAGAATATGACTTTGGAAAATATTCCGGACATTATAGAAACAATGTCGACAAGGCCACCAAATATCTCAAGGGATGTAAATAACTAGAGAGTGCAATAAATAGAGAATTATGTGAACTCCTACCATCACCACAGGTCTGAATTTTGGACACATGCGAAGGGACACATTCTTTATTCTTTAAATTACATTAGTATATTTCCTGCATTCTTCATTCTTCTATTCTTTCAAGGCTTTAATTTTATTCTTGTTATATTAATGAGGAAGGAAAATACTCCTAATGTGGGGTAATGTTGAGCAGATAAAATGGCTAAGTATAATCCACACATAGAGCTTGAAGACCATACACAAGCACATGTGAGAGTAGGTGTAAGTCAAGACACAAGAGCTCACACACACACAGAGACATGTTCCAAGAGTTAGCCAAATTTATAATAAAGGCTAAAAATAGGAAAATCAGAGTTTGTGTAGAAAGTAAGGCAAGTCCAAAAAAAGACATGGAAAGGATAAGGCACCGCCATAGATAAAGAACATGCAGGTTGATAAATCACATGTAGGATAGAGAAGCAAGGACATCTAATTATAGGATCAAAGCATGGATAAGGCTGAAATGATTATAGAAACTAATCAATATTAAAGCATGAGTTTTAAAGGCATGCGACCTATATTTATAATATCTATGGATAGAGTTAAAACATGTAAGTAGTGAAGGACAAGTTCCTACCCTTTATAAATAGGTGTCACACTTATTTATAAGAGATAAATAGTGTATATGTGCAAGTGTCTAGTGTTAAGTCTTGGATGAATGTTACACATATGGATGTAATCAATTGTGAGTGTATGTAATGAATTGATTATATTATGGATTGCGAAAGGTTAATAGAGCAAACATGGTATAATGGGAATCTAGATTCTATTGTTAATCATTTATTTTAATGAATGACCATATTTTTTGTTACTTAGTGAATTTATTGTATTTTTTCATCTTTCTTCTATTATAATGGTTAAGTGTATGACCCACATCTTGACAAGTAAGACAGAGAAGGAAATCAAGAGGTTACACATGCTTTAGGTGATCACTTAGGCCTATGTTTGAGTGAGGTGCCAACATGCCCGACTTAGTAAAGTGTTGGTTGATAGAATCCAACAATTATCGTGGAGTAGGGTTTGGCTAGTTTGCAATAAATACGAGAGAAATTTTTTGTGTAATCCTTGATGCCTTAGATATCCTATCCTTTATCACCTCCTTCGTCATCACCCTACTTCACACATATTTACAACAACTTCATATCCTCATCGGTCTCCTTCACATATGTTCCCGATTATTTACACCATTCATATCTCCTTTCCCTTAAGGAACCTCATGTTGGCGATTCAGTGAGTTAAATGGTATTAACCATGGTCGATACCATCTAGTAAAGATTTATAACTGATCAATGTCATGGAATGTGATATGTTTGTGACCTTCGAGATCATGTCCCATATAAATAAGGCATATTGTATTCATTTTTACATCATCACATCATTTCGTATCAATTTTATTGCACTCACCGAGATACTCTTAAAGGTTTAAGTCTAGTTATGTTTACATTTATATTTTTATCTTTAGAGAATTAGATATAGGATATTAAATACTATGAGCTATACTAGCAAGTTTCATCAATTTTTTAAGTCCCCAACCGTGGTTTACTTGAGTCTTCTCTCTATCCTTCTTGTGGTGCCCCAAAAATACATTCTTGTAAGGTGATACTTATAGATAACTAAATTTAGTAATTTATCTCTTGATAATGTTAATATTGACTTAATCCCTTAAATCATGACTTGTGCACCTATTATGAGCTTAATTGTTATATAAAATTCCATATTTAGTCTTATTACAAGACTTTCACTAATTGTTACATTGTTAAATCACTTGTAAAAAGTTCATATCGATCATGAAACATTTCATTACTCATAAATATTATGTAAAGAGCTTCACAACACCTTTCTTCACCCTTAGACCAAACCATCCAATGATCAAGGACCACTAAATGGCCAATTTATAATTTATATATATTTTACGGGTCAATAATTCCACTTTGTGGGTTATCTTTAAAGTGAAATTATATCAACAAAATCCTATAAAATAAAGTCTAATACACTCACTCACTTACCTCGAAACCTGCAATTTTAGCACTCAACTTTCCCAAATCACTTTAAAAGCAAACAAATGTTTCTAAAATTCCCTAAAGCAATAAAAACCTTAAGATAATCCCACATAACGGTTTAAAGAACTCCAAATTAGGTTCAAGAGTAAATATTCGCAAATAAATATACCCCGAGATCCAAGTTAAGCATGATTAAGACAAGTCATTAAAAAATTATCAAGTGATCATACTATCAAATATAGTTGCATCCATTCAAGTATCATGTTACATCTTTAGGTGGATAAATACTTGTTTTTTTATGCCTATTAAGATTAGTGCCAATGTAGGTGATGTATGGATCTCACTTCAACACAAACACTAAGTTTTATATAGGGTTTTTACTCTATGTTAATATTTTGGGTTAATCGATTTAATTTAAAGGGTTTCATATTTATCGATACCAAATATCTAACAACGAATCATATACAAGTCACTCATGAGGTTAGAAAGGTATTATGCACCATCTATTTCTTAGACCAAGTTTTTCAATACGAAAAAAGCTGCCAAAATTTTTCATAAGACAAAAGTTACGTCCTTGTGTACATATAATTATAGAATCAAAGATGAAATATATGTTGGATATTTCTAGTTATTTCATCCATTTTCCATGCCCACATCATATTTCACACCAATAACTACAATCGTAAGAATAAGAACTCCTCCCTTCATGAATGAGAAATTATATTCCTTTCATGTTTTGTAACCTCTCTACTAATTGAACCCTTGAATTTTGTATTATTTATTCTTTACATCCTGCATTGGAACTAATATTCTTTAGTCTTTAACTACTATTCTTTGGGAGGATGTGTGACACATTGGAAGAAGGTTACGCACAAAGAAATAAGATGAAGAGATGCACACACAGCGTTGAAGTATGGGAACACAAGAAGAATGAAGGGAAGTAATTAAAGAGAGGATAGAAGACCACACACACAAGGTAAATGGGAACATAAAAGGGACACTAGAAGAAGTATCATGGAAATAACATCAACCATTTTTGAAAAAGCATGTAGGAAAGGTAAATTTAAACAAGGGACTAAATATAGGCGAGCTAAAAATAGGCCAAGAGATACCATTTTGGACACTTGCATGGAAGCAACAAAGAAATGTATTAAAAGGAATAAAGCTAAATATATTAAAACAAAGGGTCACCATACAAAGTATAGAAGTGGAAGAGAGTGGTTATATTTATTCATCGTCTCGAATGTAATAGTTTAATTGGTAGTTAGATCTCAAGGATATTATTAGCCTTTGAAATACTTGTGAAGGGAAAGTACCCACTAGTATAAATACCCCACGAAGGGTCCATTTTAATGGGTTATGTTATTATGATCATGTTCATCAAGTCATGATTTTGATTGAGTTGTCTTTTAGTCGCCAAATCTATCATCATTTAGTTTATAGTCTCATATGGAGCACGATTGAAGTATGGATGTATGTCTCGGTAGTTACTTAACATTTTTAATAGGTAATTAGATCTCAAGGGCTAATATTAGCCTTTGAAATACTATTGAAGGAAATTCCCACTTGTATAAATACCCCATGAAGGGTCCATTGTAATGGGTCATGTTATTATGATCATGTTCATTAAGTCATGATTGAGATTGAGTTGTCTTTTGGTCACCAAATCTATTATCATTTAGTTTAGAGTCTCAAATAGAGAACAATTTAAGTATGTATGTATGTCCTGTATGTTTTGGAGAAATGATATTGTTTTCACATACAAGTATTACAGTTACTTCTTAGCATTATATTATATTGTGTGTTAAACAATATTAAACTCCACTTCAACTATGCTAACCTTGATGAAACCCATAACCCTCGGTGCTTTAGGTGGGATCACCAAAGTTTCCGCTTTGGCATGATATAATGATGTGAAGGATAATAAGTGATGATGCATGTTGATTTCCCACTCTTACATGTATAAGTGTGGTGTGTTTTTATACTAGATGCACAACATTTTTGTTCTGTTGTTAAGTAATCATAAATGTGCAATGATGAAGTGGATAAAATATGCTTAGATTAATGTAGGAGAATATTGATGCTTGGTTGCACATCATTGAAGACATCTTCACACAAAAATCCAAGTACATTTACATGCGTGAGTTAAGTGAATCTTATTGCCTAGGAAGAGTCCAAATTTGGGAAGAAAGCATTTCAAGACTCCTAAGCGAATGAGGAAACTTTCAAAACATAACACGACTTGAACACAAGTAGTGGAATATTGTTTGAAAGGTACGCTTTGTAGTTATATTATTGAATACTCGGTTTCTATTTTCTTGGGCAACAAAGCATAGTTCAATTTATTTAGATAGCCACACAAATCATACCTAAAGTAACTCCATTTGGAAATAAATATGTTGATGGTTAATATGTGAATTAATAATTTTCTAATGGAATGTTAAATGTTCTATAAGCATGAGTAGTGTGAGAAATAGGAAGGAGATGAGAAATTTGATTCTAAGCCATGGATTCCCCAGAAGAGCACACCTTAAGAAGGATGTGATTTGAAGAACATATGCACAAGGAATTGAATAAAATGGAGCCTCTACATCCATAATATTCAAATCTAGGAACTATAGGGGAACACCAACAACATTGGTCAAGTCGGGGAGAAGGAAGCAAAGACAAAGAGTTCCAAACAAAATTAGTAGCACGCCATGAGATAACTCGAGACAAAATTTAACAGTCCCGCGACTCGTTATTTTCCTCATTTTTCATTTCGAACCGCGACTTTTCCTAAACGTTTTTCACTCACGCTTTCAATACCATCTCAAAATTGCTCATCGGACTTCTGGATAGCGATATATTCAACCATGCCACCAAGACGAGGAGGTAAGTCCCCGATTGTAATCATTTTTTTGCATTTTAGGTTTTTTTTTTTGCATTTTAGGTTTTTTTTTGCATTTTCATGGGTTTTTTGAAATGTTTGTTTATGTATACAATTTTCTTGTTTTATCAGTTGGTCGGCAAGCTCAAATCGTGCAAACCATCAAAACATTCCTCAAAACCCACCGAACATTCCTCAAAACCCTCCGAACATTCCTCAAAACCCTCCTCCAAACATAGATCCGCCTCCTGTGGCTCCTTCTGTCCCCACTGAGCCAGCAGGAACGCAAGATAATATCATTGGAAGAATCCAAGAAAATAAAATTGCCATTGAGAACCTAATTCAAAATATAAGACAAAATCATGCTACAAATCCATCCCGCATGACTTTAGCCAATACATTGCAAACATTGATTGGCGAAGTCGAGTCTGCAACCAACCAAATACATAGATGGAACACCTTTAAGTGACTCAGTAGGCGGTGGTATGTGATAAACTATCCCATGCGCGCCAAAAGACAAAAAAATTGGAAAAGACCTCATTTGTGCATTATTTACCGACCCTAGAACCAATGCCCCCGCAGCTACTTGCAAACGGTTCCCAATCCATCGTGCCATGATGATAGAATCAAAAACAATTTTTTTGGGACCGATGGTGGATGGTTTTTGATTATCCACCATGCAACAACAATGAGGTTCCTCTTTATTTTTCGAAGAAATTATATTGTGAGTTCGTGCTCAATGAGGTCCCGAATTATTTTGACTTTTCTGACTTTTTTGGTCGAGGAGGTGGCTCGCACAGAGCAGCACTCCGTGCACGCGTAGGTCAGGTCACCCTAGATCCCCATGCCCCAAAACCCCACTACCTTCAGCTTATCCCTCCTACAAAGAAGGAGGTTGTGAGATTGATACATCGCATGCATTGAGGGAGCTCACCGACACTCTCACCCAAAGATAAGCACCCAGACATCCGGTGATGTTGGTGGAGGCGCTGGCTTCTAGTGCACCACACCACCGTGGATCATGTGGTGCCGTATGCACCGCAGCGAGACATCATTTGCTGGTTCACAGATTTCTTTTCTATAGATGAGATGTCGGGAGTGTTTTTGAACTCGAGCCACCGATATTGGTCTTTCACAGTAAATTTTAAATAAATTTAATTTAAATAATATATATATATAATAGTTTAATTCACATGTTTGAGATATATATATATATATATATATATATATATTGATTGATATCATGTACATACATGTAAAAACTAATTTTTTATTTTATTTTAAATAGCAAGAGCCGGTGAAGGAAACATCCTGTCGACATGCTAGCCATCATGCTATGGTAGGCGTGTTTCAAACGTAAGTTTCAAGTTATACAAACTTACATTTTTAATAAATCATTTAATTGCACTAGATTATTATTATAATTTGTTTCACGTGTATGTTGTACATGTATTAATATTTTTCTCTTTTATACACAGGAGCCTGGCGGGTCATCATCTGCTCAGGGAACTGAGGCTACTGGCACGCCTCACATGAGTTTTACGCAGGTTAGTAAATCTCTTTACACTTTGTTTCTAATTACTGGAAGTTCACGCACGGATTGCATGCTTTGGACCTCTGTGTACATGAGTTTCACTTTCTTATACTCAACCTATATATTATTTAGTAGGAAATGCCAATTCATTTGATATAACTAGCCATGTATGTAATCATATATTGGTTTTACATGTCTCGAAAGTACCACCGGGGTAAGATTGTATAGTAGGGACGGGAATGAATGTATAATTTCCTCCTTTGTATAGTTTTTTTACCTTCTTAAAATCTCAACATGTGGAATGAGTGCTTGTAAATGTTTCATGTACCTATATATAGATCTCGTGTTTCCTCGATGAACGTGAAAAGATATGTTTAGAGTGTAGGGACCTTTGAGTTCCTTTACTATTATTTTTTTCAATAGGTTTCGATAGAGTGCTAAGCTCTTAAGTAGATTTTAATATTGATTTGTACATGTTTTTGTATAGCTTATGACTGCTAGAGAGACTCCTCCATATATGCAGATCGTGGAGGCTACCGAGATACCGCCATAAGATCTCGCAGATCCACTAACCGAGGTACACAATTTTTTAAATTTGTTAAATTTTGAGACCTTCATTATTTTTATTAAACTTAAATCTACAATATATCAAATTTTGTAGGTATATATGTGAAATATTTAATTTGAAAATTAATTATTTGTATGTAGCTTACCCTCGTGAGTCTATTGTTGTCCCCGCGACGCGTCAACAACAAATCGATAGGATCATGACATCATGTAAGATTTCACATGCATTTTAACTAAATTGTACAAGTTTCTAAATTTTGAATGTATTTTAAAATTTTGGGTGTTAAAAACTTGTTGTTTATGAATGTGCAGTTAGGTCATGCAGCATGCTTAGAGACACCTAGACCACACGGATGAAATCCGTAGTGGCATCTCCTCCACTACATCCCTGTGTCGTGGACGTGCTACTTCTAAAGCAGGCGAAGAGAGGGAAGATGTTTCATGAGTAGATTTATAGTCCACCTGATGTACATATGTGGTCATGAGTAGATTCACACCATCAGACTATATATAGCCTTTTGCGACCGCATGTGGTCCCATATGTACATTATGACACGTGCTTAGTTCGAGATGTATACATACATTATGAACTTATGTACATATATATTTTCGAGACGTGCGCGCCTCTGAGCACACTTTGTTTGATTATATATATATATATATATATATATATATATATATATGTGTGTTGGTTAAATCATATTTATTTTGGTTATTTTGGTATTATTGCTAACTCTCGATGGGTTTTGATCTCTCCATATATGGAACTCCCCGATATATCTCTATCTATGAATTTATCTCGTTTCTAGGTTAATAATATTTGTATTGTTTATTAAATAAAATTTAGTGTTTTATACATATTACTTCATAGTTATATATTTTCTAGTATCTTTCTATATTATTCCTCCATATATGGAACTCCTATGGGCATATCTCCGGTTTTTTTCAAAGGCTATAAATTTGAACTATTTCAGTGTCTTTTAAATCTTGAGGTGGATTTAGTGTATTACTTCTAGTTATATATTTTCTAGTATCTTTCTCGATTATTATTTGTGGTATATTTCACCATGGGCATTTTGAATTTTTATTTTTCAAACTAAAACAATATTGTTAGCTCTATCACCAACTTAAGTATTAGTAACTAAAGCTTATATTTAATGGAATTCATCAATTTATCATCCCGTTGTATTTGGAAAAGTGTGAGTTAATCTTGAAACTCTCGTGTATTTCAATTTATCATCTTGATAATATTACGTATACCCAAAATTGGGTCCGCATTTTTTGAATTTTGTGTACATATGAGTTAATCCTCAAACTTAACCGTATTGATTTTCCAATCTCGTAGCCGCATCGTTTTTTTCAGAACTCATAATAATCCTAAAATATTGTTAAATCTGAATGATATGTGGCTACATATCTTTATATTTTTTATTTGCATCATAAGTTTGCATCATTAGATGTGCATTATCAAACATGCCATTATAGTCAGCAATCTTCTTAGACTTCTGGATATGAAACTAATACCATGAAACTACATTCTTTCAATTGCTCTACAACCTAGAAGTTATTTTCAAATGTATTTGTACATTTGTTTTAGCTGATTGCTTCATGTATTTTGAGTTCCAAAACTGTGAAGACGTTGTAAGTACCTTCCAACATGGATATTGAACTTGGCAGTTGAAGATGGTAGTTGATCATTTTGATTACGCTCATAGTATCTACATTAGAGTTAGATAAATAATATCAGTAAGAAACCATATAGAGGATAAGGGATAATATTAAATTTGGAGTACATGTTAACTAGTGAAAAGGAGTTGTTTGAACTTGATCAAAAGACAGAGTTGAGTTTTTAGGGAAACATAGAAACCATTGAATACATATGTTATAAATTTTTTGAACTGCAACATGTGGTATCATAGCTTGAAGATCAAGGAAGATTAGCTAAAAGGATTTGAGATAAGGTTGATACAGTGGTCCAAGAAGAGAGACAAAGAGATAGATGAAAATGATGGGTGAAGTAAAGAGTGAGGTCATGGTTACAAAATGCCACATTGGATGGAGAAGTTAGTATCAGAGAGATAAGATGCTAGACTAAAGCAATTACATGAAAGGATAAGAGAGTTCAAGAAGAACATATGTGAAAAATAGAAAAGATGATGGAAACAAGGAAGAAACGTAGAGAAAGGTAATCAAGGTTATTAGGCCTCATGAATCGACTTGATATATATGGTGAAGAAGAAGAAGAACTAGCAGGAAATGTGATTCAAAGGTTGATAGAGCTAATGAGGTACAAGAAGAGAGAGAGAGAGAGAGAGAGAGAGAGAGAGAGAGAGAGAGAAAGGAAAGAAGAAAGGAGGAAGAGAAGATAATTATGGTTTCACAGAGGTCGAGAGTCAATCAAGAGGTAAAGACAACCGATGGTCTTCATAGAAAGAGAGAAAGAAGAGAAAGGAAAAGAAAACCGTAGAACAATATTACCCATAATATTATAACAAAACCAAGTGTTAAGGATAAGGTAGAAAATAAGATTCATGAGCCCCATATATCATCCTACCAAGGACAAGATGACAACAACAAGAGATAACATAACAACCAAGTCATCAGAATTTAATTTAAATAAATAAGGAAACACACTATATTTTGCAAACGGGTGGGTCGTGGCACCAAACGGACTGCGCCGGTGGCCGACATGTCCGGGTGGCCAGTGAATGCTAGAGGAGGTGGTGTTTCGGTGCGCGCAAAACGGTCGCTCGCTTTCTGGCTACTTCGTCGGGCAAAATCCCCCTTAAGAGCCCCGAGACCAAAATATCGCTCAACTTCGACGGTGACTACTCGACTCCGGGCACCTAGAGAGGCCTCGTCTAATCCAACACCTCATGGGACCTCTACAATAGCCTCTCTCATTTTTTTTTTTCCTTCTCATTTCGGTGCTCTCGTTGTCCTACTGCTTTGCAAACGCGTGAAATAAAGTGCAATGAGCCAAACAGTAAGGTCACAAACGCTATATTTTGCAAACGGTGGGTCGTGGCACCAAACGAAACGGATCCGACACATCCACACATCCGTGGCTAGGTGAATGCTAGAGGAGGTGGTGTTTCGGCGCGCGAAATGGTCGCTGCTTTCGGCTACTCTCGGCGCAGTCCCTTAAGAGCCCCGAGACCAAAATATCGCTCAACTTCGACGGTGACTACTCGACTCCATGGCACCTAGAGAGGCCTCGTCTAATCCAAACCTCTGACAGGGGGACCCTCTACAATAGCCTCTCTCAGCTTTTTTCCTTCTCATTTCGGTGCTCTCGCTGTCCCTACTGCTTTGCAAACGCGTGAAATAGTGCAATGCTGAGCCAAACAGTAAGGTCACAAACGCTATATTTTGCAAACGGTGGGTCGTGGCACCAAACGGACTGCGCCGACACATCCGGGTGGCCAGGTGAATGCTAGAGGAGGTGGTGTTTTGGTGCGCGAAATGGTCGTTGCTTTCGGGCTACTTCGTTCGGGCGCAGTCCCTTAAGAGCCCTGAGACCAAAATATCGTTCAACTTCAACTTCGACGGTGACTACTCGACTCCGTGGCACCTAGAGAGGCCTCATCTAATCCAACACCTCGGCGTAGGGACCCTCTACAATGCAGGACCCTCTCTAGCATTTTTTTCCTTCTCATTTCGGGTACTCTTGCCTCTCTCTCTTTTTTTTCCTTCTCATTTCGGTGCTCTCGCTCATTGTCCTACTGCTTTGCAAACGCGTGAAATAGTGCAAAATAGTGCCTGGAGCCGAGGTCAAGGTCACAAACGCTATATTTTGCAAACGGTGGGTCGTGGGCACCAAACGGATATGCAAATGGTGACACGTCCGGACACACGTAGGTGGCTAGGTGAATGCTAGAGGAGGTGGTGTTTTGGTGCGCGAAATGGTCGCTTGCTTTCCGGCTACTTCGCTCGGGCGCAAGTCCCTTAAGAGCCCCGAGACCAAAATATCGCTCAACTTCGACGGGTGACTACTCGACTCCATGGCACCTAGAGAGGCCTCGCTAATCCGACACCTCGCGCAGGGACCCTCTACAATAGCCTCTCTCTGCTTTTTTTTCCTTCTCATTTCGGTGCTCTCGTTGTCCTACTGCTTTGCAAACGCGTGAAATAGTGCAATGGAGCCAAACAGTAAGGTCACAAACGCTATATTTTGCAAACGGTGGCGTGGGCACCAAACGGACTACCGCCACATCATCTCCAGGTGGCTAGGTGAATGCTAGAGGAGGTGGTGTTTTGGTGCGAAAACGGTCGTTGCTTTCGGCTACTTCGCTCGGCGTAGTCCCTTAAGAGCCCCGAGACCAAAATATCGCTCAACTTCGACGGTGACTACTCGACTCATGGCACCTAGAGAGGCCTCTCATCTAATCCAACACCTCGCGTAGGGACCCTCTACAATAGCCTCTCTCTCGCTTTTTTCCTTCTCATTTCGGTGCTCTCGTTGTCCTACTCGCTTGCAAACGCGTGAAATAGTGCAATGAGCCAGCTGTAAGGTCACAAACGCTATATTTTGCAAACGGTGGGTCGTGGCACCAAACGGACTACGCCGACACATCCCGGGTGGCTAGGTGAATGCTAGAGGAGGTGGTGTTTTTTTGGCAAAATGGTCGTTGCTTCCGGCTACTTCGCTCGGCGTAGTCCCTTAAGAGCCCCGAGACCAAAATATCGCTCAACTTCGACGGTGACTACTCGACTCGTGGCACCTAGAGAGGCCTCGCCTCGATCCGAAACCTCGACATAGGGACCCTCTACAATAGCCTCTCTCAGTTTTTTCCTTCTCATTTCGGTGCTCTTCTCGCTGTCCTACCTGCTTTGCAAACGCGTGAAATAGTGCAATGGAGCCAAACAGTAAGGTCACAAACGCTATATTTTGCAAACGGTGGGTCATGGCACCGAACGGACTACGCCGACACATCCGGGTGGCTAGGTGAATGCTAGAGGAGGTGGTGTTTTGTGCGAAACGGTCATTGCTTTCTGGCTACTTCGCTCGGCACTAGTCCCTTAAGAGCCCCGAGACCAAAATATCGCTCAACTTCGACGGTGACTACTCTGACTCGTGGCACCTAGAGAGGCCTCGCTATCCGACACCTCTGCAGTAGGGACCCTCTACAATAGCCTCTCTCGTTTTTTTCCTTCTCATTTCGGTGCTCTCGCTGTCCTACTGGCAAACGCGTGAAATAGTGCAGTTGAGCCAGCCGTAAGGTCACAAACGCTATATTTTGCAAACGGTGGGTCGTGGCACCAACGGACTACGCCGACACGTCCGGTGGCCAGTGTGAATGCTAGAGGAGGTGGTGTTTCAGTCGAAACGGTCATCGCTTCTTCGGCTACTTCGCTCGGCGTAGTCCCTTAAGAGCCCCGAGACCAAAATATCGCTCAACTTCGACGGTGACTACTCGACTCAGGCACCTAGAGAGGCCTCGTCCTCGATCCGACACCTCGCAGTAGGGACCCTCTACAATAGCCTCTCTCTCATTTTTTTTCCTTCTCATATCGGTGCACACGCGTAAGTATGGTCTTGTAAACACTTGGGGAGGAGTCGTTTTCAAAATTTACAACATTTTCAAAATTTACAACTTTTTCAAAATTTACAACATTTTCAAAATTTACAACATTTTCAAAATTTACAACATTTTCAAAATTTACAACATTTTCAAAATTTACAACTTTTCAAAATTTACAACTTTTTCAAAATTTACAACTTTTTCAAACAATGAAAGCTTCTCTTAGCTTCGAGAATTTAAAATTCTCTACTAACAGTGCCAACCACGTGAAGGTGGAAGCTTTTATGGCACCACTAACCTAAACATAAAAGTGTTAGTCAAAGAAATTTAAGTTTCAAATCAAAACCATATATACTATAGATCTAGATATAATGTACGTGCAAAATACACAAATTTAAAATAAAATATATATTCAAACTTAAATCTAGATCTTTAAGTTCTAAAAAATTTATATATATATATATAATTGAAAAGAAATTATATATATACTGTATGCTCGTATTGTAAAATTCATTCCAATGAACCATCAGATCGGATCTACTCAATAAAGCAGATAAGATTGCTTCATGATCTGACTCTCGAACCTTCCAAAGAATCTTGTTATTAGGCCTTCCTCGATATCTATACAACTGAATATTTGTCGCTAGAACTAGATGTGAATATAAGAGTATTTTCCTGTGTGTCTCAAAGTCTTCAAACACCCAAACAGAGGAGTTTTTTAATGGATACCGTCGAAGCCAAGTTCCAGTAACTACCACTGACCCTGTAGGATACTCAATATCTTCGCCATCTATAATAGGAGAAGTCAACTTCTTTCTTTCCTCGATGCAACGACATAAGAAATAGTCTGTTCCTTCTTCATTGTCTTCTGTCGCAATTACTGCAAACACATGTCCTACAAAAAAATAACCAAGGAAAGTTGAACAACTCAAATTTAAATTACATATTAAAATTTCAATGGACATATAACTCAATTTACAAAAATTAAATAAATAACCATATTTATACCTTGTCGCACCAAAATTGAAATTTCACAAAGTCCTCGGATGTCAGAATTCATCTCGCAAAACAAGTCGTAATGCTTGTGGAGGTTGATAACTAGGAAGCGGAGTTAGAGGCCTACAAATCCATCCTTCCACCCATTCTTGTGAATCACACTCAACAGTGACAAATTCGATACAAGATGCACAAAAGCATGTCAACTTTCTTGTCCATACGGCCCATGAAGTAGCGTCTGAGCTACAAAATGAGTGCATATCACTGGACCCAGTGAGTGTCATACAATCCTCGTAGTTAGCAATATGTTTTTCCTCTATCAACCAAAAATATCTGCAAACTGTGGAATTTTCTTGAGAACCTCGGGCCATGTTGTCAGTACACCATTCCACTATGCTCTTTGCATCTTTTAATTTAGCACCATCTTTGTACTTCAACTCTTCTCTTGCAAGAGCTCTTTTCACACATGCCCCTGCACCGTCATGCTCTCCTTTTCCATGTCCAAATTTCTCAAATGAAACTCCAAATATGTTGCACACCCATCTTGACGTGCATTCTGCTCATCCAATAAAACATTCATGCATTCTTAAACGGAGACGTGCAATTATCTAGCCATATATAATGTTGTTTGAAGTGGATGTCCCTATCGAAAAGTTTCCATAAAATAACTGAAACACCCTTGCACAAATTCAGTAGAATGAGTACGATCATCACTGATATAAAAGTGGTACTCTCTTAAGATTTTTCGATCATTCTCTGTACTGTCAGGAGAATGTAGAAATGCTATATGCACAAAAATGGCAACTTGTACTGAGTTGTAATATTGCGATTAAACCTCCATTTGTGGTCGCAATGTGTAATTCTCTCGCAAAATCGACCACTCAAACAATAGTACCAATAGAAATGTGTCTTTTCATAGCTTGAATTGTTCATCCAACCATCGAGCTCTATGTGTATGCCTCGCATACTCATAAACAATTTCATCCTTAAATTTTCTCATAAATTGAAAAATGGGCATTTGTTCTCAGAACTAGCTCACACCGCTTTCGACTCTTTTCCATCTTTCAACTAGTATACAACTGATTTATATTTATCAAATTCAACTAAATTATGTCCTATTGTACCTTCAATTTTCTCATGGATGCAACTTTCCAATTTAGGTAATCCGCCGCATGTACTACAACTTCCATCTAAACAATCCTGACTATAAAAAAATTGTCCAACTTCTTTTTCACAAAATATAGTAGGAATGAAATCCCTGGATGATATTGGTGGAACTTGAACACCACATTCAGATAACATAGTTTCAGAATGAAAATTAGAACGAATACGTAAAAATTTAGCATAATGCATCGCAAATTCAACATGTTGCCTACAACAACAAGTGGTGCGAGCATGGTTGATTTTCACATAGAATGGTTTCAACATTTCAAAAAAACGTTGACTAATTTTAATTTCTAGATTCTCTTGTTCAAACTTACGAAAAAATTGAGTTTGAGTCATATCTAAGAAATGCTTTGATGTGGTTCACGATTAGTAGAACCAACTCTCCGCTTTATAACATCTCTCAGTATTAGGTGAAACTCTAGTGTTATCATGCCAAAATTTAATAACAACTTCTCTTATAAAGATCGTAATTATTTTTGTCCTTACGCGGTGCTCTAGCAGTAAAATGCCCAAAAATCGGCATTATTGAGTGATCAAGGATATTACGCCTTTCAATTGCTTTCATTAGAGTTTTTCGATTAACTTGCAACATTCGACTTGTTTGCGTAATCAAACGTTGTTTTTTTATTGATTCACTTACAACACTAGTAAAGCAAGTACACGACGCACAATATTACTATCCCTAGTGCGTCTCTCGACACCAACAAAGTGATATGCATCATGAAGGTTTTCAACAATCAGTAGAGGTTTGACCACGTATATTAGATG
This sequence comes from Taxus wallichiana var. yunnanensis, assembly GCA_018340775.1. Taxonomy (NCBI): domain Eukaryota; kingdom Viridiplantae; phylum Streptophyta; class Pinopsida; order Cupressales; family Taxaceae; genus Taxus; species Taxus wallichiana. The sequence continues at coordinate 343,143,067 of CM031238.1, forward strand.
TTGTCAATCCTAAGGTGTTTAATGTAGGTCTCATTTTAATCAATTTCATCAAACTAACTAACAATCGACATCTTTGGGAATCATTTAAAATTTCAAAATGATTATCCCAAATTTCAAAGGGCTTTTCTTCCGATTTGTCATTCGTAAAGTTTGTCGACATTGGTTTCAAAATGTTTTCATCAATTTCAATAAAAATTAGGTTTCTTACGTAAAATCCTAGGAGGTGTTTTTGTCAAATTTTGTCTTGTCTACGCTTTCAACATGAATTTCCTTATTCACATTTTCATCGCCTCCTTCAATTTCAACATTTGCTACATCATGAGTATTTAATTCTTCTTCAACATCGACAAGAAAAACTTCTTCATCACGAGTATTTAATTCAACTTCAACATCGATAAAGAGAAACATTACCTAGTTCTTCATTGCTTACAATAGTTGGGATCAAGATGAACCTCTTCTAGATTCACGAAGTTTCCGCATTCGCTCAGCATTTTGAATTTTGTTGGCCTCTAATTCGTTTGGTGTTTTTTTACTTAATGACTTCCTTTTTTGACTTCGTTTTTTGTCTCCCATGATGTTTTGCTTCCGATGATAAGAAAAACGTGCAAAAAAAGACAAATTTCGCAAAGAATTGCATTTGGTAAGGTCAGAGAGTAAAAATCACATGGTAATTCAAACATTGGGATGTGTGTAAATATGATTTATAAACCGCGATCGCGCTTTATAAACCGCGATCGCGCTTTATAAAGCGCGCTCACGGTTTATAAAGCGCGATCATCGCGGCGTTTATGTTTAAAAAACCGTGATCGCGGATCTATCTGCCGAACCTAAGGCTCGGAAAATCTTTGTTTTTCCCAACCAAAGCTATGGAAGGTCATTATGAAGTGTAAAAGGTCAAAAACCTCAAATCGCTTTCCAAAGACTTGAACCGTGCTAAAAAACTGAAAACATTTCACAAAAATGGTGCCATCGCGTAGGGGAGACTCTTAGCTTCATAGAAATATTGTTTTTAAAGTGAATAGAATAAGATAAATATCATTTTATAATTTTTTACTAACAATAGGTCTTTAAGACATTTTTTCCCGTGAATGTTCATGTCTACGTTTAAGACTGTAACTTTTGTTTCGCTTATCAAAATATGATAAAACTTATACCATCCCAAGCGTGGACAAATTCTATACACGTTAAAAAAAAAAAAAATGATTTCGATATTTTTTGATATAGTTATGGCGGGCAAACGGAAAGCGCTCCGTTTTCTAAATATTTTCAGACCACTTTCACGGAAAAAATCATAAAAAAAAATTTGCTAAAAAAAATACAAAATAAAATCCATCCCAAGATAGACAACTACATCTAACGTTTCACCAAAGGAAAAAAAATAACAAGATTTGGTCATCCAAAATGCGGGCAAACGGACTACACTTATAAGTCTTATAAGTTTTTTTAAAAAAATAGCTAAGTCATATAATTTTAAGTGTTTAATATAGCTAAACTTGTCCTAATTTAGTTTTTATAAAAAATTAGTATTTTAGAAACTAGATTCCGAATGCTACGATTCATATTTATATAAATTTTTCTAATTTAGAGTGCGTGTATAGCTAATAATCCCTACAATTTGATACAATTTTATGTGTTCAAGTTCCTTCTAAGGAACTATTTCAATTGTTGGGTAAATATCCATCTAAATTTCTTCCCCGATAACCTGAAGAGAAGTCCCACGATTTATTAATTTCAATAGCAGTCATGTGGGAACCATGCCCTACCATAAGATAATAGTAGAGAGGTCAAATACTCTTATCTCGCAAAACCATTGAGCAACCCGAAGCATTAGGATATTACTCACCAAGGCAACACTTTTTTTATGAGAGCCAGAATGGTTCAACCACAAGAGTTTAATGCGTAGGTAAAATCGCACATAGACTCCTCTCATGTCATTTCGATCTCTCAATGAGATCAATCGTAGGTGAAAACACCCAACTATCTTTGCAAGGATTTGACTACCCACTAGAGTACCAAGGACAATACACACATGAAGGGTAGCTTGTTCATGAGGAGACTAGAACTATGACGTTTAGGAATGATGATCGTACTCACACCTAATGTGACATGGTACACATAGTGTAGCCATTTCCTCACACAACGTACCTGAGCTATGGACATGGACTTACAAGGCTTGTCCCAAGTACAAAACAAGAAAACAACTTGTAATAGGTTTAAGTCTTTTCTTAACACGATAAGATTAGATACTTGTTTCAATTAGATAGATAAGGAAAGATAAGTTCCATCCAAACATTCTAAGTGTTAAGAAGGAAAATATGAAAATTAGCATGGCAAATGCTTGTTTAATTCCTTTAAATCACGAGTACAACATTCAAGTACAACATTTCCATTTCAATACACACACGATAAACCAAATTTTAAATTATTTTAATTTTATCTTCTCCTTTCAAAAGGAAAGTAATACAATTATTCAAAGATACAATGCATCCCATCATTTTGGAAATAATAACCATATTACAAAAAAAAAATTAAGAGTCTAGATTTCCTCATAATTTCTATTTGTTGCGCTACCTGCAACTTGTCAAAATTTTATAAGCATGGTTGATGAAAATGTTGGAATCAAATTATCCTATAATCTATAACAATTCATGATTGCTAATTTTATATTTACAATGAAATAGAACAATTTACACATACAAGAGGTAAGGAATACTTTTTTTCTAATTCAATTTTCAAAACAAGCGAGAGAAGAGAAAAAATAACACCGTTTTTCCCACAATCAATTTTCACACAAAAAACAATGAAATAAAGTTCCAAACAATCATACATTAGTGTCTACGATTTTTCTCTCCAATTACTTGACTTGCAAAGGGCCCACGAAAGTGTTTTCTCATTTTGCTACTAGTATGCTATAACGTCCAAATTAGCCCAAGTGGCTATAAAACTGTTATCGAAAACCAATTTCGGATTGTCAATGTAGCATGAGAAAAATCTTATACCCTCTCCTATATACAAGGAATTCATTGGAGTGGACGGAACCAAAAAGTAACAAACAGGGATCGAACAGAGACTACCTTCGCGGAGCAACGGGTCGTAATTGCACTAGTTGACCTTGTCCCCCAACGACTAGAGGCCTACAAAACTCCTTGTAAAATTGTTTGGGAAAGTGATTTTCTCACAACTAAGGATTTAAAGCAATTTTCATGGATAAATACTAGAGGTATGCGGAGGTCGAATTCCATTTCTCTACCCAAGAAAAATTTGCAAGCCCAAACCAAAATGAACTTTAAACTTTCAACAACGATCTAAAGTTGTAAGAAGGTCAGCAGGGCTCCTAGATGGGTGATGAAAAATGCACGAAAAAGCATACAAGGTCATTCTAAGGTTTGATATAGCACTCCACATGACGGGGAACACATTCAAAAACTTGACCTTCCTGTTTCGAGGTTTGCGGAGGTGTTTTAGACTTTGTTGAAAATCATGTTTATTAACTTTTGTAAAGTAAATGAAAAGGAAGCTTTAAAGTAGAAACCAAGTTAGTCTTGTCATTTAGGTGGTTTTCATTATATCTAATATGGTTATCCAAGCCATCCAAACATCTAAGGAGGTACAAATGGAATTTTTGTTTGCACTCAAACATTTTTCAGTTGTGTTGAAAGAAGACAAATTTCGTTGTTTTGTGTTACGGTTCATTTTGAATTTCCCAAAGCACACTCTTCCTTTGATTTTATTTTCGATATCAAAGTAAAAGGAAAAACTAGAACACGTAAATCGTACAAGATAGGGAAGAGAAAATCATGCATCTGGGGCAGGCGTGGCTTCAAGCAGTTCGCACGTGCTTTGATCGTATTTTCTTGAAAACGTTAATTATTGCAGACCTAGAACCTCACGAACATGGTTTCACGAGAGAGGAGACAATCCACTTTTAAATGCTCCTTATGATTAGATTACCCTTCACTACACCCAACCCCTCCTTAACCCTCATTTAAATAAAATTCAAGTCTAGAAGCTTGGTAGATGTCCGTAAGGTGATTGACCAATTGAACAATAAGACACTTTCCTCATGGAATACAATTATTGCAGCATACAAAAGCCATAGGTATCGTTACGTAGAAAACACATTTTTTATTCTTTCACTTGTTGTTGTTGTCACACGTTGATAAAATTTAATGCTCTACCTTCTTTGAATTGAAGGAGTCCCACAACCAAATGAACTTCCCTATTTAACCGAGCTATTAGAGCAATTCGTGTGCCAAGAGCAGGATTCCAAAATTTACATACATATCCACCAATGTACTAAAGCAACTACCACGTTTGACAAAAAAACACTTCCATGAATGCTTTGATGGAGGACCATTCACTATTTCAAAGCTCTTATTTAAACACAAGTGGAGAGTGTGCTGGTAGAAAGGATTCTTAGCAAAAAAGGTTTTGACCATGTGGAACCTCCTAGTTGCATTTGATGGAAGTTTCGAATGTCTCCTTTATGGTGTAGGTAGGAGAAACCTAGAAAAGGTTGTGAGAGTTTGACTTTGCACTGTCAACGCATTTGCTTTGAAAGTTTTTAAAGCCTTTTAACAAATTTGTTTTGTTAAGGTGAGTGGGACTTTCTTGAATTAATTATCGATTTTTTTAATTATTGCAACATAGTTATTCATTGTATGGGTAGGATGAATGTGAAATCAATATTATAAGTAGAATATTGTGTGTACAAACATGCTCTTACCCATTAAAAATGCATTCAAAGATCCGAAGAGGAAATAGTCTAGGGTGTAACTTGTGAGAGTGATGCAATTAGATAATGGTTTGCAAATATGTGTAGGACTATAGGGCTCGATCACATCCTTGTGAGAACAAAGAATATACTACATTGTTAGTGTGTATTTTAGTGTTTCTTTAAGCCGGATCGGTAGAGAATTTGAGGTTGAGTGTGTAATCTCTCTTGTTAGTGAATAAAGAATAAGCTGTTATGTAATTCCATTATGTAAGTGTTTATTTGTGTAGGCTGCATGATATAATGCATCTCTTTATTGAGACCTCTAACCGTGATTGCATCATATATATTGCCATCAATTTCTAATACTACTCTTTCCTTAGGAATATCAACCCGCACATTTTCCAATTTTTTGTGTTATGCAAGGAATCAACAAATTCCCTTTAAGACGATATGGGTGCTAACAATACACAAATCACAAGACTTTACATTACAAAAACAAGAATTGATATTTGAAATGTGTGATCATTGTGTGACCTCCATATACTCCACACATTTTCATTTGATTGTTATGCAAGAATGAAGGATGACTTAACTATGTTAATATCATAATTAATAAAAAGGCGTTCCATTCAAGATCCGTTTGACTACATTTATATAGAATATAAAGTCAAAACTTCTTATAAAAAAATTAAGCTACCATAACTAAGCAATTGGGATAGTCACTCTTGCGATGGGTGATTTTGCTCTTTTTATAGAGAGGGTTTCGAGATGATTTTTGTTATTTGAACTGGTATCCATTGTCAAAATATTATTGATATGTTGTTGCAAACACTTTTATAGACACAAATGTAAAATGTGAAATTATACAAAACACATATGAATTGTTTGACAAAATATAACAAAATTTAAGATATCAAAATAAAATATTAACAAAATAAATTTTGACATCCCTCCTAACATATTTTACAACTGGTGCAATGGTTACTTATCTTTAAACAGATATGGAAGTGGCTAAAACAAAAAATTGTTCAAAGGCTAAGAAAAACCATCTATCGAGTTAGTATGAACTAAATCACAAGCGTTTATTGCACATGATCCCTCGTTGTGGGAAAATGAAAATACACGGAAGCTTACAAAGAAAAATGGAAGTGTAAGGAAGAAGAAAAATGAGTCACTTATGTAGACTCTAAGGTTTGTCAATTAATAATTCATATCGAAGGATGAAAATGTGAAGTCAAAGATCTTCGAAGTTAAAAAAGGGGATTTGATTTTTGTGAAGCCTCATCTGATAGGATATTTTTCTTCTATTTCAATATTTTCATAGCTCGAGAGGATATAAACCGATCTCTTTTTAGCAATTTACCATTTGTGGACACCAATTTATTGATATCCTTCCTAGACCCACTCGAATAGTAATGTCTTCCACATGATCGGCTGTTCCATCCTCTCTGTTACTTCGAACTCATTGATTCAATTACCAAGATACTAGGAGGATGCACTGATTTCAATCTAGAGCAACTAGTCAACAATATTGACAGTGTTCTTGCTCATTATAACGTAAAGGTAGAAATCATATCCATCTTTCTAGGATACCTATGTTTCCTTTAGTCAAAGATGATTTTTCAACAACATGGTTAATTTTTTTGTAAGGGAAAAGAAATCCATCTCATGGGAGACCGACTTCTATGTCATCCGGCCTTCCCTCTCTAGGAGATGTATCCAATTTCTGTGAAGACGTGTCAAAGAATGTGAAATTAATTTATAATCAGGTTCCATTCACATGTGTTATGGATTTATAGTTTGCCATATTGTTCCTGCACATCACATGTAAGATTTTAGAGAATAATGATTTTAGTGGGTAGGGCTTTGACTTATGTGTTTTTTTTTTCAAATGGGCATCGATATTTTTATCAAGATCGAACATCGGTTAAATCTAGGTGATGTTTACAAGAAAACAATAGCTAGATGAATTGTGCACCTTAGTACAACCGTTGATTCTCAAGTTAATTGTGTTATATGGAGCGATAACAAAGATCGTCTAGAGATAAACATGGGACAACTGTAGTAGTGTTGAATGCCATTGGAAATATTCATTGGGTTGGAGTGGGTTTCTTGCTGGTGGCAGCAGTTTTAAAGAGTCTGGATATAATTGAATCTAACATGAAGGACCGTTTGAAGCTTCTTAAGTCTATGAATAATTTGTGCAAAGTTATTATGCAGCTCAACCTTCTTCCTCATTTAAAAAATGAGATGCAGGAAAAGATAAAAGAATCTTTACATCTTGTAGTGGAAGGAGCAATATTGTATTGTTTTCAAAAGAAAAGAAAAGTACTTGGAAGGTAAGTCACACAACAGATTTCCGTTGTAAATTAGTCCAGCTAGCTTAAATTATAAGTGTAAGAAAATTATTTCTGTTTAAGTCTGGTTTCTTCACAGTGTAATTGTTATAAGATGTGATGAGAGAGAATGAAGAGAAACCGGAATGTACACATTGTAAATTGTGTCTGTCATTTTATTATGTAAGGGACAGTTACAAAATGGTTGGAATGGTTACAATTGTACATTAATTAATGCACACTAATTGTAAAGAAATTATAAATTATAAGCCTTACATTTTCATACCCCCTCATAAGGCTTACCCTATGAAAAAAAACAAACTAACGAAATTGAAAACAACAAAACTAAAAATGCCACACATTCTTCAAAATCTTTCTCTTTGAAAATAGTTCTTTGACCAGGTAGAACTCTATCAAGCTTCCTTGTAAGCATCGTAAAGGTGTAGTTTCCAAGTTGAATTCTCAAGTTCCCAAATTCAACCTCCCCAAACTACTCGAATTACATATCCTCCAAAGTATTCGACAACCATCCATATTGAATGACATCCATAATGCTCCATCAAGTTGTCTTATGAACCTCATAAGGGTATAATTTCCAAGATCCACAAACTCCTGAACTAACCGAGAAGCCATCCATGTCGAACTTCATCTACAATAGAACCTTTCTTGTCTTCAAAATGTGGGGATTCTTTTAAAATACATATTCTCCATGAATGAATTCTTCACCACTTTTGCGATCCGATGTATCTTCAACAATCACTATAATCGTCCTTCCTTCCGTGCCAAGTATTATTTTATTACGCTCGATATTATAGTTTTATGACTATAAATATTATTTTATGACTCTAAATATTATAATTTTCACCCGTCAACTTTTGTGCCTTTGCCGGAAAGAGTTTTGAATTTTTGCCACTTTTCACACCAATATGACTTTCTGACCCGCAAAATAATACAGAAAAATGAAAGTTATAGTCTATATTATGAATTTTTGAGTTTAGGCGTAACCAAAATAATATAATTCTATATTCTGATTTTGACACGAAATTAATATAATTCTATATTCTATATTCTATATTTTATATTCTATATTCTAAATTATCTCGCTTTTCAAAAATAGCCGCTACTACTCTTAAAACTAGAGAGTCTGTCATACAAGTTTCCCAAACGTCTTCTGGTGAATATAATATTCCTCTTATAGATCCTAGTGATATTAAATCTTTAAAAAAGCAAAAAAACCTTCAAGTTTGCCCATATAGGTTGTGTCCAAATAGGTATTACTCCTTTATTCAAACGTGGTCTTAATGCCTCTGTGTTGTGTTGTTTGATGGATTTAAGATTTGATAATTTCAAAGATTCATTACTTGCTGCTATACAAACTGGTCTGCATAATGGCCCAATTTCATTTGAAGTCTATCCAAACTACCCTGTTAGTTTACAAAAAGATGATCTACTTAAAGAAGTCTTAAAATTACATCTTGCCACTACTGGTTTAAATATGAAGCCTAGTGCGTGTCCACTTGCCATCCATTATAAAGTCATCTATAGGCTTGTCAATACCATGTATCCTGCTGTCAAGCATGGTATTTCCAAAGGCAGTAGCATGGTGAGCCATGTAAGTTTAGAAAGCCAAAAATTGAACCAGAATTAATTTCTTGGTCGCAGATCAAAGTTCCAAAAGAATGGACATTGTCCAAAAAAATTCCTTGAGACCAGTCAACCTAAACTGGAAAATGCCACAGTTATTAATGAGCCAAAAATAATGTTACATTGTCTTTTAGGTCTAAAAGTTCTTTGTCTAGTTTACCTAGATCTAGTTCAGTTAGATCTGATAGTTCTGTTTTCTCATTAGGAGAATCGTCTAGAAAACTCCGTGACAAGAAAAAACATATATCTGCAGTCATAACAGTCTTGTACATGATCCCAATACTGATTATTTATGGTGTAAAGATTGTGAGCAACTGATAAAGCAAAAATATGTTCCATCTAATGGTCCAACCATTAGTATGGCATCTAAAGCATCTCATAGTTCTTCTTCATTTCCATCTTTGGACAGTACAGAAGTCTTGTCTCCAGACTCAACCCAAAAAGTTGTATTTTGGTATCAAAGGTCTGTAGATAGACAAATAGATCCATCAGAGTCCTCCAAAATGCTCAATTGGACTAATAAAATTGTCAAAAATGTGCATGATAGGCTTCAGTCACAAAAGTCTATCTTAGCAGAAATGGAACGAACATTGAAGGCTATAGAGTTAAATTAGAAAGGAGATGTGTCTGCTGCTTTAAAAATGTTGAACTCTAAAATAGATTATGTTAATATATCTGTCAAGAAAATAGAGAAAAGTGTTGATAATACCTCTACTTATGTTTCTAAATGTCCTGAGATACCAAAGATTGTAACTAATAATGTTGTAGATATTGTCGAACCTTTGATTGATCATACTGTAAGTATCAAAAGTGATGTGTCTTCTAAGTTGAGTACTACCCATAAACTAGTACAGTCTAGTATGCATCACCTAGCTGAGTCTACTGATGAGATAAGTCATAAGTTAGATTCAGTCCAAGAATCTACGAATCCCAATCCCATTCCTCCAAAAGTAGAACAAATCTGGAAAATACCAAGAAGCCAGAAGAAGTTGAACCTGATTGGTCACAAGCAGTGTCTTGGAAAGAAGTTACAGAGCTTGCTGGATCTTCATCACAGCATAAAGCTATCTTATCTCAGTATAGTCCCTCATTCTTATTTGAAAAAAAGATGAGGATAAGAAATCAATTGGTATGGTAAAGATAAAACCAGAAGAAGCAGAAAGTATGTTTTTAGGTGAACCATCTGGTACAAAAGCTGAGCCATTGCAAGGTACTGCAAGAACTCAGACACTCCAGCCCAATTGGTATAAATTAGATTGCCATTCTATTGAAGAAATTAAAGAAATGATTCATGGAATGATAGGATGGGCTAACTCTCAAACAACTTTGTACAGAAAAGATCCACATTTGGTAGCTGAAATGATTGCTAATGGTTTTGTTGGTATAGTTAAAGAATGGTGGGATGTTAATCCACACCAAAAAGATATTTTACAAGGTGGATACTCTGCACTAACTGCTGCTCTTATTAAAGAATTCATTGGTGATGTTAATAGTGATAAGCTTCAGAATACTTCTTTATTCTTGAAAGCTAGATTATGTGACATGAGCAGAATAAAAGAGTATCAGTGTTATATGCAAAAGTTGTATTACAATTCTGGCAATATTAATGATCCTACAATGAGGATGAGATATATAGAATCTTTTCCTGCTTATTTCTCTACAGAATATAAGAAGGCCATGCATGGAAAAACTCCTGATGAGTTAAGTCTTGGTGCCATCAATCAGATCATTGATGAGACTAATGCCCGGCTTTGCAGAGAAAAGAAGGATCGAAAAGAAGCCATTAAGGCCCAAAAAGCCTTAGGCCATAAATTCTGCCAGATAATTGATGTTGACCCTTTTGGCTGTGATTCTCAGTTGTCTTCGCAAAAAGAAGGTATGTTCAAATTGTTCTTCTTTTTCAAAGGGGAAGGGTCAGGGTAGATACATCAGTAAATTCAAAAAATTCAAGAGAAAGAATAAGGATTCTTTTGTAAATAAAAGTCCTTATAGAAAATCTTATTTCAGAAAGAAAAAGTATATTGGTAGGAAAAAGAAGTTTATTCCTACTTGCTTCATTTGTAAAGGAAAGCACTATGCTAATGAGTGCTCTCAGAAAGAATTAGAAAAAGGAAAAGCCAAGATTAATACTCTTGCTGCCAAGGGTATTACTGATAAAGAATATTGTCTGATAAGTGATTTAGATAATTATTCTTCAGATATTTCTTATCAGTCTTCTGATGAAGAATTTCAAGTAAATGATGTACAATGTTCAGATTCAGATACTGATAGTACTAATTCTGGATATAGTTCTTTGCCATCATTTGTTAATATGGTTTGTGTAAATATGAATGCTAGTTTTCCGCATCCCATGATGCCTTTATCTTCAGAACTTCTTCTCAAGCAATTACAACTAAGACAAAGTGAGTTCGAAGACTGTCCCCCCTGGGATACTGCAAGAAAAATATTTCTTTCAAATAAAGTCAGAGAACTTGAAAGAAAATATTCTCAGTAGTTGAGAATTGAACAAGATCAGGAGGTCAGAAGAGAAGAAGAAGAAGAAAAGCAAAGACTATATTTTCAAGAAAGTTCATACTCTCCAGTTCCTACAAGGCCTCCCTTCCAAGGATGAATCCGACAAAGGCAAACTCCCTACAGGGGAAGGGGACGAGGAAGAGGTGGAAGAGGTTCTCCTCCAAGGAGAAATTTTCCATTCTTATTTCCCGAAGAAGAATTCCAGGAACCTGCTGCAACTTTTCCCAGTACTATACCAAGTACTGATATCATGATTCCTGATCCTGAAACAATGAAGATCTGGAGAAGAAATAGAATTGAATTTCTCCAGAAAGTAATTGCTAAAGCTACAAATGAGTACAAAAGACTCATTGAAGAAGAAAATAGAGATAAAAAGGAAGCTGAAGATGAAGAAGATTTTGAAGAAGCTTATCAGCAGATTCTTCATCAAGAAGCAGAAGCATCTGTCTCAGCAGAAGAACCAAATGCAGAGGTATGCACAATAAAAGGTGCCCAAAATCCCTTCATTTCTATCATGATTTGTATTCCTAATATCAAGCCATATTCCATAGATGCCATGATAGATACAGGAGCTGATATTAGCTTATTAAGATCTAAAGCCATACCTCCTGATTGTTGGTCTGAGACATACCTTAAAATCAATTTTGATAAAACAAAAGTAGTCTCTAGATATATAGCCTATGTTCCCATTAGGATAGCAAGTTATGAGAGAACTCTATAGTTTTACCAGCATGATATGATATCATATGACTGCTTAATATGAGTTGATGCCTGCGCAGAATGTGGTATTTTAGCTTAACCGAGATTTCATATTACTGCAGAGTTTCGCCCTCTGTTATGTTATGGTATAGTCTTACCATGATTTTGTTTGAATAGGGTGAGCTTAATGGTTTGGTAAAATATAATCCTGAGCCAATGAACATGTATATAAATATATAGTTTTGAGACTTATTGTTATTTTCGCCTAAAATAATTATAATGATAGGGTGAACATAGTTCATTATCTAGATTTAGAAGTAATAAAATGCCCACATTGATTTTTTTGCAAAGTTGTGTAACTTAGAGCATCAATACTAAAATTTAACTATTTTCGATCTCATTTAGAAGAATAAAAATACATGTAAACAAAACCAAAAATGTATTTTTTTGGTATAAAAATACAATGCAAAACAAGATTATTTCAAAAGGGAAATAAACCATTGAATTAAACATATTTGTAATTCCAAAGAAGATAAAGTTATATATTTTAACAAAATGCAACTTTTCAATGCCTTTCTCTCAAACCAATGCATCTGTATTTAAAAGCAATTATTTTATATTTAAAACTAAATGAAACTTTTAGTTTAAGTTGTAGATTTAAAAACCAGTACAATTTTTGAAAGAGATACAATTTCAATAAAAAAATAGACTCTCCAATACTCTTTTCCATCCATACACACTTCACAATTAAATAGTTAAAATTAGATTTAAATAATCCATTTACAAGGAGCTTAAACTTAAAATGCAAGTATACAAAATCCCTCCACTCAAAGGTGGAGACAACATGCTAAAATTTCCAATAAAACTCTTTTTCTTTGGTCTCAAAACACATGTATCTTCATCCCAAGGAAGTGACTTGCAACTCCATTAATTTTTCTCCATCTTCAACACAATATCAAGGAAGGGAACATAGGCAAAACTCACCTCCTAACCTTATTCCAATGAGAAGGTGAATTCTACCTTCTCATTGGCCCCCAAGCCCCAACAATGGACCAATAAGGAATGTTACAACAAAGACAACTTTCCAACAATGGATTTAACATTAAAAAAACACACATACAATGATGGCAACACATAGATAAACAAAAATAAAATCTACAACCATTAACAATCACATAGGCTCAAATCTAGAGCCAAAGGAGAAGGAAACAATGGTTACCACCTCCTTATACCTCCCAAGTGGGATAGGGGTCCACCAAAACCTCCAAGTGCACATTACACACACTCAAAATCTCTTATCTCTCCACATTTCAAAATACACAAAATGCAGTAATATTTTCCTTTTACCTCCCCATAGGTGGAGCACCCTACCCACACTCCCTCCACAAAACCTTACAACTCCCTTTTACCTCCCCAATGATCCCACTTTCCTTCTCCCCACACCTTCCTTAAGGTCAAAATCTACCCAATCCCATACAAAATCACATACATTCATTCACATTTCAACACAACACACAAACAAGGAAAATAAAATGCAAGGTATAAGACCCTACCTTTCAATTGTAAGCACCTTCAATCTTCAAGCCAAATAAATCTAGCCTCCTTCAAAATTATAGCTAATCCAATGGGAAGCTCCCAAAGTTCCAAGCAAGTAACCCTCAAAACAACTAAGAATTCCAAATAAATAGGAAAATGGTGGGGAGGATGGTGAGGTGGCTCTATAGAGGATTCCACATCATTTCCCTCCAATCCACCTCAAAATTGAAACACATACCCCAAGGTTTCATAAATGGGTAAGGTGAGGGTATGACAAATTTCATTCTTAAACACAAAACACCACTCCATAATTTCAAGGACACAATTAAGAAGGTTTGTAAGGAAATGAAATTAATCACATCCTTTTCCTTTAAAAACACATAATGAGGGATAAATTTTTGATCTAATAACCCAAAGAAAAATTACACAATCCAACTCAAAAAAATACTTTTAACGATTTTTAATGAAATTTTCTATATTACAATATTTTTGTAATTTTAATAAATAATTAAAATTTGCAAGTACTATGCAAAAATAGAGAAATAATAGATAATTTCACCAGCGTATTGACACCCAAAGTTATAATAAAGTTCAGTGCTTGAGGCCTATGTCTCTAGGTCTAGTTGAACGGTACCGATCTATTAAAATCTTGAAAATAAACCTTTACAAAGATTTCTACAAAATTATGACCTTCTCATAGTCTTCCTTTGTCAAAAATAATGTAGGTTACTTTTTACTTCATCTCCTAACTCCATTTCTAGCTCAAGTTACGAGCATTTGAATCTTTTACACAATCTGGAATAATATTGAAATAAAACAAATCTCCTTTTATATTGTTTACAACACCTATGGCACAATGGTCAAACACCTATCCTTGTACATCTAATCACTGGGTTGAAATCCCCTTGTGGCACTTGCATAGTTTTATTAATGGGAAAGATCCCACATTTGGTGCGCTAGGATATTAGGGAGGCCATAAAAGGTGGGGCGGTGTTGGATTTAATTGGCTTATGAGCCACCTTACCATTGGTTTATGCATGGTTGTTTGTGCAAAGTTTGGCACTTTGAAATTGTGAGGTGGCTTTTTATGGTTAGAGTTATGTGTGGAATAGTTGGAGGGATAAGGTTATAAGTTGGAAAATATGCGTGGAGGATTAGGTGGATGCGGTTAGAGTATAATGCAAAGGTTAATGTAAACTACATGGAAATTTTTCATATAATGCATGGATTTAATTTTTTTAAGCATGCAATGTGGAGAGATAAGGTTATAATTTAAATTTCCTTAGCTAATTAGTCCCACATGCATCATATAGTGGACATACAATGTAGATATATACAATATCTCTACTATAACAATATGAAATGAAGGAGGCCAAGACACCCCTCCATAATCGAGTGTGTCGAACCTAGTTGAGGGCCCCCAAATGATAAATAACAGGTCCACCTTTTTGTGTACGATTGTCTAAGACCGGCGTTTCAAACCTATCTTTTACTTCATCACCTACACTGTCCACATGTTGCATTTCCATTTTTCTAGTTGGTGAGCATGCACACGTCCAACCTGCATGAAGTCCCCAAAATTCACCAGCTTGCCTTGAAATTTCAGCGGGCTATAACTTTTACAAACAATCTTCGTTTCCTACAAACAAGATATCGAAGAACTCATCTAATTTTTCTCCATGACATGAAACTGACTACAATTGATTCTTAGAAGATATTAAATCAATTTTCTCTGATGATCCACTACATCAATTTTATCCATCATATCATAGGTAAGGTTGGTGGTTAATTTTAAGAGGTATGGGACAAGTATAACATGTCCCACAAGCCTTCAAAAGTGGGCTCAAAGCCCCAAACTAAGAATTGAAATATGGGGGTTGGTTACGAAAATCAAAATCATGGAGAACTAAGGACTATATACCACATTCAATTCCCCTTTTTTCACATCTCCTAATTAGCATTAATCACATGGTTAATTAGCCTAAATAAGGGTTACACTATCAATCACAATAAAATGAAAAAACATTAAAATTAATAAAATCACATACATAACTAAAGAAAATAAATAAAAGAGATAAAAAACATTCAAAACCATAGTCACATATGAGTTTTCTCCCCCATGGAGACCTCTTAACAACATGTGACAAGTAAAACGACAACACACTCACAAACACACACACATAGCTTCTAAGGTGACAATATTGTAACATCCAGTATTCTTCCACAGTTAGTCTCATAGTCCCTTATTTTTTATTGTGATTTTCAATTTCCTGCAACCAACCAAACAATACCAACTTCGGCCTCAAGGCCATATCAATATGTCAAGGAATAAAAACACACATATCATCCATCATATAATCATCATCATATAATCTAACGCATTGTTATCATGGTTAAGCAATTCTACTCTAACCAATTATTTACAATTATCAATAATCACAATTCACATTTTATGACAACCATGCAATTCACATACTTACTGCAATTTATACCTACTTAGATGCATTCGAAAACATACTACTGATCACTAATATCATCACATGATTAATACACCATAACATTAATGTACACAAGGTTAGTCCAAAACGTCTAACAAAATTACCACTATCAAGAGTCAAAGATGTCAGCATATAACAAAATATCACTAATCATCATCATATATAGCAATATCTATCAAAGTCTACTAGGAATCCATACAATCCATAATATGAGCCAAAACAAAATAATAATCACAATGTCCATCGTGTCTAGAAATAGGATATCAAAATATCATATAATTTTCATGTCACTAAGCAACTAATAAACATGATCATAGTAAAATAAGTGTTGAAGAGGAGTGGGCACTATACGGGACATCTTTGAGTGCTCATTATCCTTATCTCTTCTAGTGACTTCTAGGAGGAAGTCTAAATATAGTAGAGGGGATGTAGTTTCCATATTTTTCTTGCATCGGTTCATCTACCGACTATTGGATTTTACTATATTAGGGACATGGATTTTGTCATCATTTATATACTATATTGTTGCATTATCGATCATTGATGACATTTGTGGTTATTTCGCACGTAGTGCCAACATAGTATTATGGATAATTATCTTTGTTCTTGCATTGTATGATTTTTAATATCATTAGGTTGTGGTAAAGTTTTTTTAGTTCATATGCAATGGATGGACGTATGGTTTTTTCATATACTTTAATATCATTGATTTATAAAGGCTAATTGAATGTTGTCGTGTAAGTGCCTAGATGGATATCATAGCTTTATTTACTATGGATGTATGTTGCTAGTGCTTAGTCATTTCATACCAACTTTAATTGGGGTATAGATAGAAAGATTATCCTTGGTTTATTTTTTTATATTATTTAGTTTATTTATTTTACCGAACGAGTATGTTTAATATTTGAATTGAGTGTGTAAATTATAGGGCACAAAGGAGAACTTGGGTTTCATAGTAGCATGTTGACTTACATAAGCATTCGAATAGGCATATTTTTAACCATGCATGATTGTGTGTATACTTTTATGTTTGTGGCGTGTTCATGTTTAGAACACCATGGGTGATTCCTAATTGTGTTGATCTAGTTTAGGGACCTAATGGTACGTAAATGTGTTAATTGTATTTTAATTTTATTAATTCTGTTTTTGTGGTTTTCTACAACCTTATTGTCATTTTGATGGGCCCCACCACCTCTACCCTTATGCTACTTAACCCAATCTAGAATTTGGGCTAAATGTGACAATTTCAAGGGGTGTTTTTCACTTTTCGGGTCTTCCTTACATGGAAAAAGACCTCTTTGACCCTACCTATGGGTAGGTGTTATTTTTTCAATTCCAAATTATATTTTCCCTCCGATTTTACCCCTATAATGTCACCTTTTTCTAGGGGTGGTTTTTTTTTGTTTTCTTAAAAGATAATAGGTGTTTGATTATTAGCATTTTGGAGAATTTGGGAGTTTACCTACTGAGTTTATTTATTTTATACTCTTTGTGATTTTATAAATATATGGTTGGGCTATGAGATGGTTGACACATGTCACCCCCTCATTTATGAGAATTTTAATTTGTTTATTCTTTTTATACCCGCTCATCGAGAGGGGTATGTGCTTTTAGCTTGCCATTTTTGTTAATGGATTTAGAGAGCTTGGATCATGGAGCTTGGAGCTAGGGAGAACTTGTGGTGCTTTGAGTTGGATTGCTAATTTTTTAGGTTAGCTCTATACTCTTGTTTTGTTTCCATAGTATAATGTAAAGAGAAAGAATGGTTTTTGAACTTTGTGTGTTGCATGTTTAATTGTGGGTGTTTTGTGTGTTTTTTGTTCCTTTATTTGTCTCTAATCCATCCTTACTTTGAGGTGGATTATTGGAATTAAATATGGGGAAGAGGGAGGATTTTTCCCTCTTACACCACATGGATTTATGGGAAAGCCATGATGATATTATTTGTATTCCTCCCCTAACATGGCTTGACGTGGAGAAGGATTGTTAATATGGTTTGAACCTTCTTATCCATCCTTGGCACGGAAATGTATGGTTTGAAAATCCTTCCAAGGAGGAGGCTTGGTGTTTTTTAATGAGAGATAAGTAGGTTATTTGTTAATGGAGAGATAAGGAGGTCATGTTAGATAATTTTATAGTGTTCCTATGGTTGGTTCACATTTTAGCTTCTTATGGGCTTCTTCCAACTGCTCCCCTTGGAGGAAGACATAGATTTTTTCCTCATGTGAAAAGTGTTGTTCATTTGGTTTTTTTGTGTCATATAGTTGTGTTTGTGTGTGTGACTATCACACTTTTCCCAAATTCTCTTGTGCACTCTTGAGGATTTTCTTCTCTCTCCCATAGGCTTGGGGGGAGGTTAGCATGTTCTCCATTTATTGGAGATTGTATTTTATGATACCATTTAGTTGGGAGGAAACTTGTCCCCTATTCTTTGTTCAATTAAGACTATCTTGGATAAGAAACTTGTAGATTTGGGTTGGAGATAAGTGAAGAATTTTTTTTTAAATTACATTTTTTCCCCATTTTGGGGGTCTTATCCTCTTTTATTTTATTTTTCTCTTGTAAAGGTGTTGTTTTTATTGTTAAGTTGTCTTCTATCTTGGGATGGAGTTTATATCATGTAGTTGTAAATATTAAGTTATGTTATCCTCTCTTGAGAAGGAATATTGGCATATTGTAATCTTGTTCCTTCACGTTGTACTAGGTTCCTATTATTTCTTTTGCATATGTTTTGTAAACATTATTTAATGGAAAATATGGTTATACCTTTATCTATTTGAAATTAATTCTTATAAGGATTAAATTATGGGATTTAAATATTACATTTTTTTGTTGGATTAAAGATTTGAAAAAAAAGCATGATTAGTACAATGAATAGGATATCTTTGTGCTATTTTTTTCCTATTGGAGTGCAAAAAAAAGGTGTTACTTAGTAGTTATTGTGTTTATCAAATTATGATTTTACTTGTATAAGTTATCGATAGGAAGAATGTAGATTTTGTGTGCTTCTCTAAAAATATCATAGCAATAAAATGTAAGGTGAAAGTAGAGATTTTATTTTTGTATAAAAATGAAGATTATATTGTTAAATAGTTTTCTCTCTTCTTCTATAAACCTTGATAAGTGTTAGATAAACATTCTCTCTTTATTTTTCAAGGAATATAGTGGTATAAGAGAACCATAAAGCTAGTTGTGAAATATTTCTTTTAGTTTTAAAACTCTTGCATTTTGTGCCAAGAGGGTGAATGAATTTGATCTATTCTTTAGCTTTGAAAACATTACACCAATATTGTATTCTATGAGTTCATTTTTATTAAAAGAAATTAATTATATATAAGAATAAAGATTTTAATCCAATGTAAACTATATGGTGGAGTTCATTTTTATTATTTCTATAAAAATATGTAAACCAAATTTAAATGAATCTATCTTTATTCATTGATATATATAATAGTAATTTATTTATTTATATAGAATATGAATAAATACGAGAGAAGAATATTGAAACATGAGAATATCCTTTCTTCATTAATACATTATTTGAATTGAAGGGTATTTAAATATATGTATATACATGTGTGTGTGTGTGTGTGTCTCGTGTTTCTCTATATATATATATAATACATTTTTAAAATATTTATTATTACAAAGGAACAAGTCGGTCATATTGTGGTATGGTTATTTTAAAATAAATAAAAATGGGTTGGTGGACATGTTGTGACCTACCCCCCCTGTTAATGTTTGGTTTAGATGGTGGTGTCACCGTAGCCAATCCACATGCCACTTTAGTTTGGCTATGGCCACACCACTCATGATGCCCCCTTTAATCTCCCAAGTGCCCCTCTCATGTCCAAAATGGTCGACCCATGGTATAAACCCCCTACCCCCTCCCATGTGGTCGAGATGACATGATTAATATCTTCCACCTTCCTTACTTATAGTGGCTTCGATCTACTTTGGAACATGCAAAATATGTGTCGACGCGTAGTTTTGTGTGTGTGTGTGTGTGTGTGTGTGTGTGTGTGTGTGTGTGTGTGTGTGTGTGTTATGTGTGTGTATATATATGCTCTCAAACTAGAGGTTTTTTCTTTTGTTATTGCAAAGAAATAAGAAAAATAATAATGAAACTCCATAAGGAGAAGATAACCCCAAGAATTAAAAAAATATATATTCCATAAAAGGAAGCACTAATCCTCTCCATATCCTCCCCTTCCTCCTCCATCCTTCTTCGAAAACCATCTGTGTAAAAGAAAAACAAAACAAACAATGAAAAGGAAAATAAAAGAAGGCATATATTGGAGGATTATGGCTTTCAAAAATCCCTAGGATCTAGGGCTTGGATTCATTTGATCCAAGGAAAATAAACCCTCCACCATTAAGTTTTGGGATTTAAAATTACTTAATGGGAAGGGGTGGGGTGAATTAATTAAATGGGTAGGGTGAACTAAAGCAATGGGGTGCCTAGAAAACTTAAACTAGGGTCATGGTAAAAATTAAGAGAAAATAATATGTCATTCATGATATGGTTAAATTTTTTTATTTTTATGGGGATGATTTTGAAATAATCACTGAGGGAAATAAGATATTAAATTAGTAATTAAATTAAATAAATTAAATGGGGGTTAAGGGTGTACCCTAAATTGGTGACACTTGTGAGAAATTAAAATAACATCGATAAACACATTTTTAAAAAATGTCAATATTTTTGGATGATTAATTTTGAAATCTAGTGCCAAATATGGGGCACTTCAAATATGACAATAGTTGTTCAGAGATGAGATCAATGGTCCATAAACTATACATAAGCATTAATCCATCCAACAAGAAATGAAAAAAAAATGGATTTATTATAACTGTCTCAATTCACGGTAGTAGTTGACACTCACATACGAAACTTGCCATTATATGGATTTGTTTCCAATATGGGAATTGAAGTTTTATGGACTTAACAATCCAATGAGGGAATCACATCGAGTATTACATTTTTCAGACTAATACCATATGCCTACAATATTGATAACAAGAATCTCTCATTTTCTTCTATTGTTACACAAGAGGATGTTCATTTATTATATGTATGAATCAATTTTTAAGTGAAATCTCAGGTTTTCCTTCATGGTCTATTTTTAGGGAAATTATTTTGAGTAATCGAAAGGTAGGTGTATTTTTGGAATAATATTTTATTTGTCACAAATACGACCTAGCCATCTACAAAAATATATTTCATATATATTTATCTAATTTACATATATATCTATATAAAAATGATGGTCAAAATTTATATACGTAAGTTATATGTGACATTTATTTCAATTTTTGTAAGTATGTTACGCCTAAAATAAAATATTCATCCAAATGGTTATTAAATTTAACCCCGGTTGTGAGTAACCCAACGATATGTTATAATGGATTTAATGCTTGTGTAGGGTATATAATCAACCACAACAGGGATCGTTATTAACGATTGTTCACACATCCCATGGCTTTCTATAACTACTGGTGCTTAAAAATAAAAAAATAGTTACAAATTTCTCGATAAACCATCATTACAAATAGATTTCATGCTTGAACCTATTCGATTTTTTTCCATTTGTTATTTTGGCCCTTTTAAGTACAAATTGCACTCACATTAATAATTATAGCAAGATCAAGACAAAAAAGTGGAGCACAAACAACATATATTATTTTGGTAGGAAAATTTTGAATTATGAAATAAGTGTGGGACATGTAGGTGTTTGAATCCCACCATATAATTTTATAAACAATAACTAGTCCATATAAAAATGAGTTGTTGACTCAAGTGGGCACATATTAAAGCATTTCACTAATTTGTAGCCTCTTTTCGATGGGTGAGTTATTACTAGCATACCTAGAATATATAAATATATGTAAAATATGTCGAGAGGTATTGTTCAAAAGGTACTTATGTCACACATCTAAAATAGGCACCTCATGAACTATACCTCTCGGCATAATTTACATACATAGATTTATATAACACATGGTAAGTAGTATATACCGAGAGGTATAGTTCATTAGGTGCATATTTTATATATGTGACATAAGCACCTTTTGAGCTATACCTCTAGGAATATTTTACACACGCGCGCCCACACACACACACACACGCACGCATGCACACACACACACAATATATATATATATATATATATATATATATATATATATATATATATATATATATATATATATATATATATATATATATATATATATATATATATATATATATATATATATATATATATATATATATATATTGTGTGTGTATGCTAGTAGCGTCCGTAGGAGTTTCATTATACATGAAATGATACTAAACATAAATTCTAGAAAAGAAGGAAGGAATTCAATTCATGCACGAATGACCTTGATGAGAACTCATCAATTGGTGACTTAAGACATATTACTAATAATAACGATCCCTTCCCATGTAGTTCAATGGTGAAACAAACGATTATTTTGACATAATTTTGAGAACACAAGCTATCTTTTGACCCCCTATATAATTAATATTTCCTTGAGTCATAAGAATTCCTAATGAATTTGATTGAACTACCTTAAGGTATATTTTCTACCAATTAAAACCAACAATATCCAAGATAATACATTGAAATTTTCATGGAAAGAAAAACATTTAATAATATTTTCTAATATCTTACAAGGGACATCATAGATGCATTTAAAGAGGGAGTCATCTCTTAATAGAATAAGTATTGGTAATAAAAATCCAGGTCTATAATTTACACAAAGTTCTTTTAGGTTTTATTTTTAACCATATTATCATGTTGAAAAATAAAGTATTATTTCATATGAATCAAAATGGGAAATGTACATCACATGAAACAAAAAAATCATATAATGAAATGTGTATTACATTGGTGACATTATTTATATTCCAAGGACTTTTTCTTTCTTCCTATGCCTTTCATTTTGTTCAATTACTTTTCCCTTCTTCATCTCTTCATAGTGCTTATATGTAAATTTCAGAAATATTATTAGAATTTGCAATGAATTTACCTAAGAGATAGCCAAAAATGTTACCCCCATTGTTTCATTTTGTTCAATATTAATTATATCCTTGGAAAGAGTCAAACCTTGTGATTTGTTTATTATCAATGCTAATGCCAACCGTAAGGGTAATTTGTGTGTGCATCATCTTTGTACCTTGGTGTAATTTGGATGTTAAGTACAGATCTATTTTTAATTCATATTCCGAATTATTTATCGAATTCAATCATTACACATGTTTATGGTTTTAGTGGACCACTCCTAGGTGTGTATATTATGCATCGATATATCAAAAGGATCCATTAACAAGACCTTATTCTATCTAAAGATTAGATGTTAATAGAACCCTTGCATCATTAGAAATTAGTAATTCAACATCAATTTCATCAATTGAACCTACTATCGCAGTGTTTGGCGGTGACGCTTTTGTAGTTGCAATGCTACGTGCAACAAGTCTCTTCAATGATTTACATTTTTATTGTTGTGGTTATATTCACGTTACTCTTTTTGCAACCAAGTGAATATTATTGATGAATTATTCATTGCTATATTTGTATAATGCAACATTTTTGCTACTAATTATTAACATCCAATCATCCAGTGTTGGATTGACATCTCTAAGATTAGTTATAAGTTTCTTAAACATTTTTGGCCTTCACTTTCTCCTTCTCGTGTAAATACCTTATCTATCAGTAACCACTATCGTGAATGCTTCTCATAAAAATTTATATGTCTATTACTCGCATATGGTTGTTTGTCGGTAATAGGAGGAATTTGACCTAAATATCCTACCAAAATCATATAAACAACACAAAAATGATGTTTGATTTTTCAAGGAATGCTTGATGAAGTCGAGAGTCTATGTTTTCTAGCAGAATTTTTCCTATGAAACTAATTTCATCAATCAATATCTATTTTATGTGAAAAATCTCTTCTTTGGAATGTTGTAAGTAATGATCATTCTAATTCTATAAAATTTCAAATAGGGATTTGAAGTTTTGAATGGATCATTGAGGAACCAATTTTGAATGTTGCAATCCCTATTTGTGCAATTGATAAAAGAGGAGAATGTTTTGGAAATGATGCATCAAAAAGTGCTTGACGAATCACACCAATCACATAGGATTTTCTAGTTCATTTTGTTCCTTGAACTATAATGAGAAATGGAATGTTATTTTGATATGATTATAATGTGTCAATATTATATCAAATGATTTATTTTGTTTACCACTCAAGATCTCATAATTTAAATTTGGGGCTAATTCATCATCTATTACCACCCATTATCTTTCATGTTTCTTATGATTTTTTTTTTTAAACTTTTGTATTATTCACCTCAGTAGCCATCATTCCATGGTGCTTGTCTTCATCAATATCTCTTGTTCCCAACATATATATTTCAGTCACTTGCAAAATTTGACCATGATGAAGCTCGGTTATGATTTACCATTTATGTTTTGTTATATTTTGTTGAATATGTTGATTAAATTCATCTTCGAATCAAAGTTATTATAAATATATTTTATAGTATTCCTCCTCTCAGCACACCATAGATTATAATTGATCGAATCCCAGTTTGAACTTATTGAATTAGAACTAAGTTTGATATATATCTCACTATATCACGAAACGTCTTCTAAAGGAAGAACTCTGACCAACCAAAATTAACACGTAATCCAATTCACATGAAGGGATGGAGGAAAACCTTGGTAATACTCTCACAATAGATTCCAAACTCCTAACCTCCCATTTTTAATCTTATTTTCTCCTTGTGTTATACAAGCAAGATCTAGTGGCATCAATAGATGACACACTTTCCATGAAAAAATCCTATTCTTGGACCTGTAAATGAAATTTTGACATGTTCTTCATGGTCATCTTCACCATTTTTTGTTACAATTTTGAATGCCTCACGTGAAACATTCAAATTGAAAAATACTCTACTGTTATAGTATATTAAAACATTGCACTCTTTTGCTCAACTTGAAGGTGGTATCTATACAATGCTTTATCATTTCAAAGATATCACTCTTTGATTATATTTTTTTTCTAATGAAGTTTACTAAAATAATGACTCATTCATACCTTTTCAATATTGAATCTTACAAGTTATTCTATATTTTTATGGATTTGGGAAAGACTATCTAGGTCAAAAGCTTATGGAAATTAGTGAAAAAAATCCATACACTTTAGTGACCTCTTAAAGTTTGAAACTTACTTTTATAACACATCTAGTTTTTTATGCTATTCCTTATCATAGTTTACTTATTTATACATGCTTTTGTATTCTTGACTTTTTAAATCAAAATGTGACTTGTCTTCGATAAAGATGTTAATACAACACATCTTTATCAAAGCCAAGTCACATACACTAATACAATTTACATTATATAAACATATCCATGAGCATATTTTAAAAATGAGAATAAAATTATTTACACGTCAAATTAATATTGTTCACATGATGAGTAAACATGTTGTAAATCTAAATTTTACACTAATTACACCTTGAGTAAATCAGAATCCAAATGAATATACTATTATTTTCATTTTTGTAATGAACTACTATGATAAACTAAGATATAACTTTTGGTAATATTTTATTATTTTCCTTCGCCAAACATTGCTAATAGCATACAGTTTTTGTATTGATATTGGTTGTAAAATGTTGTCACAATCTATACATTATTTTTTATTTCTATTTTGCAGATGTTGGTCCATTGAAGACAATGCAATGAAGAAAATAGTCCAATAAGAGAGGAACAATGGGATGAATGGAATAAATTTCTTAAGGAACTTATGTTTTGTCTACAATATAACTATATATTATATTATGAATATACCTTGTATCATGTAGCTTTGAAGATGAATAAGAATTGCATAGCATTTTGGAAAGTTATATCACGGTTATTTTAATTTTCATTTGTCTCATTTAGAGATACCATAGTCACTCCAAAATTTTGGGCATTTTCCATTTGATGTCTCCTCCAAGGTTGAAATCGATTACAAATTTATTTATCAACAATTTATTCACTCTCATTTCCTCATTAAATTTGTAAGAAAATTGTGAAGGAAATAATATGTTTCCTCGGTAGTTTAACATATAGATTTTTGATGATTCCTTATAAGACAAGACTCGTCACTGAAGCAAGTAAATACAATAAATTTTCTTCCCTAAAATATAAAATTAAGCACCTAAATTATCTGGTTTCATGTTTAAGATTAGAGAATCCGCTAAAAATATACCAAACATATTTGCATTAAAAATATAAAAAGATATTATTATTGTCAATGAAAAAAATTATTTACTGTGATGAGAACCCAGGAGGAAATAGTAGCTTCAAATATGTGAAAGATCTTATATAATAAAGTTTTATTAACAATTATTATAATTTTTGTTAGTCTTATCTATTGAAAATTGGAAAATTAGAATAGATGTTTGTGATGCCTACTAAAACAACCCACTTGAGACCCAAGAACAACCTAGGATTAGTCAGAAAAATTATGGGATTTTTTTTTTTGATTAAAAGTGTTTGCTACCAGGTTACAAAAATAGTTGCCATAAGCAAGGTTTCGAGGCCAAATAAAAATATTAGCTCATAATTTTCCCATTACAACAATTATTAAATTTACAAGGTCAAAACTAAGGGTTAGAATAATCATTAAGATTAAGAGGGAAATTTCTCACTCTCCCACCCTTGACAGGCTTAAGAGATTCAACCTAGTTTTTCTCAAAATTAATGCACTTGAAAACTTCTGAAAAAAATTCCTATTAGATAGGAAATTTTCTCACCTTTCCAGTGATATAAATAAGTCCTCCCAACTCCCCGTATTCCAAAAGTTATGGGTCGATAGACCTTGTGAGGAAACTTTTCCCAAGGCGGTCGGGGGCCTAGGGGAGGAAATTTTGCCCGGGGTGGGTCTATGGGCCAGGGGGAGAAATTTTTCTTGCAGGAGGAGGAGGATTCGGGTCGGTGGGGCTAGGGAGGAAATCTCTTCCCGAGACGGGGCTAGTGGAGCGGGGAAGAAGTTTTGGAAAATTTCCCACATGGGGAGAAAAGATACCTTTTCACCCATGCGCCTGCAAGTCTGCAAGATTACAGAGGACACGTGGCACCTCCCGAGCCAACACGGAGAAAGCGGGCGACGAGGATAAAAGAGATTTATCATCGGGTAAAAAGGGTAAAATTCACACATGCCTTTGCGACGTAAGAAGATACTATGTGTTAGCCAACCATTGGGTCATGGGTTGGAGGGCCGATGGGGATATTTTGGAAACTTTGCCCAATTTTTTTTTTGAAGTGTTAAGGCTAAAGGGATCTGCTCCTTCGCGATGCCTCGTGAAGCCACGCGGCAAAGACTTGATTGTCGGGCTAAGCGGGTCATGTGGGAAAACTTATAAATTTTTCCAAATTTATTTTTGAAAGCATGAAATCTTAAAATCAATCCGAGCGTCCGCCGGTGCCCAACAAAGCCATGTGTCGATCAAGGAATGGTTGCGGGGTCGCGGGGCCGCGGAGGAAAAATTGTCAAATAACTTTTTGGACTTAGATCCTTTTTTTTTGACAAAATGAAGGCTTGTGGGTTAGTGGAGTGGTGGTGAATTTGTGATTTTTGGAAAGAAGAAAAAAACTATTCGTTTTAGCCCATGGGTCCGCCCAAGAATATTTTATTCATTTAAATTTGACAGTTAGATTATTTTTTGAAGCCAAATGAAGTAAAAACTTCATAAGGCCATAACTTTTGACTAGGGACTCAGTTTTGGGAAAACAAGAACTTTTTGGAAATATTTATAAGCCCTCTTTTCTCAGGAAGCATAAAATTTTAATTTTGATAAAGTTTGAAGGGTCAATTTTGAGAAAACGTTCTGTAGGATTCTAAAATGTGAACTGGTATTTTTAACTTATAAACTTTTGTTCAATTTCGACATTCTTTCTTTCTCAACATGTCAAACAGACATGGAGGATTGCACTTGGAGGAATTTAGGTTGGATTGTGAGGGTTAATTTGTTTGATTGATTTGCAATTCCAAATTACCAATTTTTATACAGCAAGATGTCTGCAATTTTTCCTTTGCCCAATTTGAAAGATTCTATAATAATTTCTTAAGTGTTAAGGTCTAATTGAGATCATTTTGATCATATTAGGTTCAATTTGTCATTTCATTTGTCTTCTATAGTTTGCAGAGTCGTCCTATACATTTTTTGATTAATATTTTGTAGTTTTGAAAACATCTAACAAAGATCAAATTCGAAAAGATCTATTTTCCATTTATCATCTTCTAAGTATTAGAATTCATTCCATATCTAATCTAACACATTAATTTGATTCAATCAAAGTATTCAAATGCCAAATTATGATTCATATTTCTAATGTTAGCATACGCTGGATAACAGATTTGTCTTAGGTGTCTATCTTATCACTTTATCTCTTCTTCTGTTATTCCATCATTCTCTGCTTCTGTTGTGGATCCTCTCCATTCATTTAGGGAGTCCAGTACAAATTATTTCCTATAAATACTGTACGTGAGCTTTGTGTTAATGTGAATAATAAGAGATATACAATCTCTTCTATTTCTCCTTCATTCTGTGTCTCTCAGTTTGGTATCAGAGTGAACTAGATCTCTGCCTGTGCGTTGGAAAGGAGAGACTGTTTCTCTTTCTGCCTGAGCATGGAAAAGTGTGGTCAGGGTCGTTGGTCTTCTATTGTCTTATGTGGAGATTAGAGGAGTCCTCGCTGCTGCAGTTCTTTACTCACATGTGGAGATCTTCACCGAAAGGAGATCTCGCCGTCGCGTGAAGAATTCAGCGTGAAATCCTCTATTTTTTCTACCTCTACCTGTGCGTGTTGAAGACTGCTGCTGCTGCGTGGAAAGGAAATAATCTTAGGATCAAACACAAGCTGGACGTGGAGATTTACTGAGCCACCTGCATTAAAAACTTTCCTCTGCTAACATTCAGTTGCTGTTGCGTGGAAAGGAAGAATTCCTTGCGTATAATTTTGAATTATTTTTTTATCATTTTTCTACGCTGAGAGAAAAAGATTCTTCATACATGCGTGGAAAATATTGGAATCTTCTATTGCGTAACTGATTTGCTGCGAAGTGAAGGAAGGTAGCACGTGGGTAGAGAGCAGACTGTCTACATGGAAAGAAAAACGTGGAGGTCTCGCCGGGAGAGAGAACTTATTTCTGTGCGCGGAGACCTTCAACCTGTGTAGCGCTGTCGAGGTAGTTTTGAGTCTACAACAGTTTCTTCAACACTACGTCGAATGTCGAGTGTAGACAACTCGATTGAGAGCGTCAATAACACGGTCGCCATAGCTGAAAGCCACAATATCAACTCGCCAGCCAGAGAACACCGTGGAGAAGCTCCTGAGAGCTCCGGGTTCTACTTTGCTTTGCTGAACGAGCTTCAAATTGTGGCAATCTTGCATTCGACAAACTAGTTCGAGAAGGACTCCTTGAATACTTTCTTTTCGACGTCAGCTGCCAAGAAAAGCGAGTACGGGAAGAATTAGAAGCCTGGATACGACGCCGATTGTGACGACGAAGAAGAATGCCCTACAAAGCGTCGCCGTCTCACAACACGTGAATATCGCGAGCATCTACGAGCCAGTAATTCTCGACAGTGAGTCCAAATTGTAATAACTTTTCAAATAAATAAATATTTTTTTATTACAATGTCTGCTCCGAAGTTACTTCTGTCTGACGCTGCTCAGTTGCTCAAAGGGCCTAATTTTGCGGCCTGGAAGACAAAAATGAAGACAATCCTTCAGTTTGAAGGATTATGGGGAATTGTCACAGGGTCTGTGCCTGCTCCCACAGCCCCCGATGAACTAATAAAATATGACATGGCTAGTGCTAAAGCCTTGATGCTGATAATGCTCAGTATCAGTGATGATGTGCAACCGCATGTTCGAATGCGGAGAAACCCAAGGAGGCCTGGGACAAGTTGGCAACCATTTATGAAGCCAAAAATCAGACAAAGATTCTTCATCTTCAGTCAAAGCTGCACACCCTCTCTATGGGGTCTGACGAGAAAGTGGAGGAATTCTTGCGTCGCGTGGCTGAGCTGAGATCGGAGTTATTAGCGCTTGGTGAAACAGTAGATGATAAACTTCTCGTCCCAATCACCTTGAGAGCACTCCCTTCTCAATTTCGAGTGTTTGTTACAACACTGAATGTGTCTAAACAAACAGTGACATTCGAAGAGCTTGTGAATTTGCTGCAGCAGGAAGAGGCTATCACTTCATCGCATGGGGAGTCTCAGGACAAAGCCTTGTTCTCAAAGCCTAATCGTGGCCAGAAGAATCGGAAAGGTCCCCCAGAGAAGCCAAATCCAGCGCAACCCAAACAGAAAGATCAAAAGTCAAAGAGATGGTGTCACATTTGTAGAACCAATACTCACGACACTGATCACTGCTGGCACAATAGCTTGAAACAAGGGCCTTCAAGCCATACAAGCACATCCGGCGCGAAGATTTTCAAAAGTCCAAACGACGTCCCCACTGGAGAAAGCAAAAGGACATCTTGCAGCCCAACAAGAAGATGATGACTCTGATGAGGAGACATCAGAAGGAGCCCATTGTAGTAAGAATCTTATACTCTCTCAAACTTCTCACCCACGAAGAAAGTCCGGTTGATAGACTCAGTGCAAGCAAGCATATGTCGTGACAAGAAGTCATTTGATTCACTACACGAAGAGCCAACCGAGATCGAGTTCGGATAGCGGATGAAAAAGAGTACATTGCAGAAGGAATAGGGAATGTGACCATTCCTCTGGGGCCACGAAAATGTACACTTACAAAGGTACTATATGTTCCTGGCTTGACTAGCAACCTTTTGTCAGTTACTCAGCTCTTGAATCATCACCTTAAGGTTGAATTTCTTGTTCAAAATGGCATTAAATCATGCTTAATCTCCCGACAAGGTATGGTTCTTGCTAAAGCTTTTGTAAAAGATAAGTTATTTGCTTTAGATACTGTTTCATCTTCTGCAGTAGCTTTATCTGCTTCAACAATAGAATCAACTACCTTATGGCATTTTAGATATGGACACTTGTCGGTCGGTTCATTGCACTAGATGAGTTCAAAAGCAATGGTCCGTGGACTACCCAAATTGTCCAGTTCCTTGCCTATTTTCCCTGGTTATCTTGCAGGAAAACAACATAGAGATCCGTTTCAAGCGAGCACCTTCCATGCCAAGAAGTGTCTGGAGGTAGTTCATACCGATCTGAACGGCCCATTGCCTGCTTCGTTTTCAGGATACAAATACTTCCAGTTGTTCGTGGATGACCACTCTCAAGATGTGGGTATATTTCCTAAAGCAGAAAAGTGAGGCTCTTCAACACTTTCAGAACTTCTATCATCGTGTTGTCAAAGAGTCCTGGACAACCACTTCTTCTACTCCGCTCAGATCGAGGGGGAATTCACATCAAAGAAGTTCTTGGCCTTCCTAAACCATCACGGCATTAAGCAGCACCTGATTGCTCCCTACACGCCCCAAAAAATGGCATTGTTGAGCATCACAATCGCACAGTGATGGAGATGGCTCACTGCATGCTATCAACTGCAAAGCTAGGAGAACGCTATTGGGCTGAAGCAGTACAAACAACTGTATATCTTCTCAACAGGGCACCAACAAAGATTCTACTAACAAGATGCCAGAAGAGGTATGGAGTGGTAAAAAACCATCAATTTCTCATTTGCGAGTATTTGGTTGCACAACATACATGCATGTCCCAGCTCAGAAGAGAAAGAAGGTAGAGCCAAAAACACTCCCGTGTATCCTTCTTGGCTACAATACTACCTCGAAGGCATATCGTCTCATGGATCCTGAGACAAAGAAAATATACGAGAGTCGGGATGTGGTTTGTGACGAGTCATCCTTTGACTCAATAGTATCAATAGAAGATCCACTTCCAAACACATCTCACCGATTAGTCTCTGAATCAGATGATGAGCTGGAGGAGACTACTCAGAGAAAAGAAATGCTACCAGAGAACTATTTTTGACTTGGAGAACTACAGAATGTGACTCCACATCAATCCTCACAAAGCAATGACACAGCTCTTTCTCTCAAAAGCAGCCAAGTTCTCGTCCGAAGTGGGTACAAAGCACTATCAAGGACTCACATTTGCAACAACTCCCAGATACATCATCCGAGTCAAAACAAGGAGTCAAACAAGAAATGAGGTAAACTTTGCACTCATGAGTTCACTGATGAATAGCTCCGAGCCAGATAATGTTCATGAAGCACTCAGTCAAACTCAGTGGAAGGAAGCTATGGAAACAGAATATGACTCGCTCATGAAAAATCGGACATGGGAACTTGTCGATCTGCCTACAGGAAAGAAACCCATAGGCTGCAAATGGGTCTTCAAGACAAAATATAAGGCAGATGGATCCATCGACAAACATAAAGCACGACTTGTAGCCAAAGGATATGCTCAGAAAGAAGGCATCGACTATGAAGAAACCTTTGCACCCACTGCGAAGATGAAGACCATCAGAGTAGTTTGCGCACTTGCAGCACAGAAAGGATGGAGACTTCAGCAGATGGACGTCAAGAGTGCTTTCCTAAATGGTGATCTGAAAGAAGAAGTATACATGACCCAACCTGAAGGATTTGTTGATGAAAATCAGCCTAAAAGGTATGTCATCTCATCAAATCTCTTTACAGACTGAAACAAGCTCCCAGGGCATGGTATATCAAGATCAACGATCACCTTTTGTAGCATGGGTTCACTCGTAGCCCCTCAGATTCAAATTTGTATATAAAGAAGGTAGGCAAAGAAATTATCATTCTGTTGTTTATGTAGATGATCTTGTGATCACTGGTAGTTTAGAAGATCAGGTTGATATTGTAAAGAATGATCTCAAAAGAACCTTCGACATGACATATTTGGGGCTACTACATTACTGTCTTGGCTTGGAAATATGGCAAAAGGAGCATCACATCTTTGTCTCCCAGACAAAGTATGCCAAGACACTCCTGGAAAAGTATAGAATGTCTGACTGTAAACCTATATCCACTCCCATGGAAAAAGGCTTGCAACTTTCAAGATTCCAGGACTCACCTCAAGTAGATGCTACTCTCTACAGGCAATTTGTTGGAGGGCTCATCTATTTGACATACACCAGACTAGATCTCTGCTATGCTGTCAGCTATCTTTCCAGGTTCATGCAGGAGCCAAAGAAATGTCACTGGAATGCAGCAAAGCATGTTTTGAGATATGTCCGAGGAACAACTAATTATGGTTTGAATATAAGAAGAATGATCAATTATTCCTACAAGGATATGTCGACTCGGACCACACTGGATTTGTTGATGATAGGAAGTCAACTACAGGATACATATTTCATCTCGGATCTAGACCTATCTCGTGGATAAGCAAGAAGCATAATGTTGTTTCTATCTCATCCACAGAGGTAGAATATCGCACCGCACGAGGAGCTGTGTGCGAAGTGATATGGATACGTCGCATTATGGATGACCTAGGAATTCCTAAAAAATAGTCACCTATTCTCTATTGCGACAATCAGAGTGTGTTGAAGCTCGTGCAGAATCCAGTATTTCATGAACGAACAAAGCATATTGAAATTGACTACCATTTCATTCGAGAGCACGTCTTGAACCATCAAATTCAGCTCCAAAGATCCCCCATCAAGCAAAGTTTCGACATTCTCACTAAATCCCTTGGAAAAGTGAAATTTGAATCTTTCGTGAGGTCACATTTGCAAGAATAATGTAATAAGGGGGGAATGTTAGCATACGCTGAGATAACAATTTTTCTTAGGTGTCTATCTTATCACTTTATCTCTTCTTCTGTTATTCCATCATTCTCTACTTCTACATTTGTAGATCCTCTCCATTCATTTAGGGAGTCCAAAGACAAATTATTTTCTATAAATAATGTACGTGAGCTTTTGTTAATGTGAATAATAAGAGATATACAATCTCTTCTATTTCTCCTTCATTCTGTGTCTCTCATCTAAAACATTCATTTCTAAAGAAAAGAACATTATGACATTTCTCCATATGTATTCACCTTTTTCATCTTTCCAATCAGAATTTCAAAATACATTCAACAATCTGATTTCAATACCTAATAATGTCATTTGAGAAAAGTAATACAATCTTTTATTGATTAAAAAATATACCTTTACAACTTCTTCTTTCATTCCTCAATTTCAATATACAAAATACAATTTCTTTCTCATTCATTCAAAAACAGAAAACAAAGTATATCTCTTTCACATTTCGAATTACAACTTTCATAGCCAATACAAAACATATTTCCATCACAAATAATATACAAGGTCATCCACTTCAAGCGGGAAAAAGTTTACAATAAGAAATAATCTCATCAAGGACTGTCAGACATGTCTTTTTCCTTTGCTCTAGTACAACAACATGATGATCCTCCACTTTCCAGTTTGATCAAAACAAAGGCAGGGAAAGGCAACGCTCTCCACCCAACCAAGACATCTAATGAAAAAGAGAATCCATCCTTCTTCATTGGCCCCGAGCCCCAACCACAATGCAATAAGAAATGTGTTTCAACTCATGGAAACAATAGGCTTCCACAAAACACAAGCAATTTCTCATTTAAAACACAGTCCAAAACAAAACTGTAATTTTGAAACCACAGAAAAAAAAACAACAATACTTAGGCTTCATCATGCAAGCCAAAGGAGAAAGAAACTATGGGGGATGCTTGCTTATACCTCCCAAGGGGAAATGAGTATCACCACCTGAAAACAACCGCCAAAATATATATATCATTTCAAATCCCTGACATGCCCTTATGCCTCCCCAAGTACCCATTATTCCTCACATTTCCTTATGCCTCACAAACCTCTTATGGCACCCCATAACGAGTAAAGAAATGCAAGCTATTTATTTGTAAGGTGGAACCCAAATCCCAACTCCCTCCACACTTATACCTCCCAAAACACTTATGCCTCCCACAGAAATACCCCATAGTCTTCTCCTACACCATCCCTAGGCCATCTACCCAAACATCCCACACACATGCCAAAACATTCACAATAATAACATTTACACAAATAAAAGAAGAGAATTTCAAGAGCCAAGCTCTTACCTCTCCATAATGGAGTTTGGTCAAAGTTCTAAACAATAAGCTTCCCAATTCAAAATAGCCCAAGATCAACAAAACATCGGCTTGTAAAAAGTCTGAAAACTTTCTCCAAAAGAAAGAGCTCAAAACAACAAAAGAATTCACCCCAAATGAAGTATGCAAAAGTGAAGCAACCCCCAAAAAAAGCTAAGGAATTCCAATATATAGAGAGGGAAGAGAAGAGGATGAGGTGGATCCAAGTGGGATGCCACATCACACATCCTCAACTCCAACACATAAGTCAAATTCAATCTCCAAGGCACAATAAATAGGTAGGTGAATAATATGACAACTTACTTACACACTCAAACAAGCCCACACCCCATAAGGACTGAAATTAAAAATATGTAAGAAAGTATAATTAAAACATTCATCTTGACTTACAAAAATGGACATAAGAAGGTTGAAATTTAACCCTCCAACCATAGGTAAGGTTGGTAAATAAATTTAAGAGGTATGGGACAAGTTTAATTTGTCCCAAAAGCCTCCAAAATCAGCCTTCAAGGATAAATTCTAAATTTCCAAGAAGGTGGAGTGTTTCATACTCTAAAATAAACTTACATATCCCTTACACATTTCTACAACACTTTAATTCAAGGCCAACAACTCTATTAATTACTTTCTTTTGACATATTTTAATTAATTAAATGAACAACAAGATTACTCATAATATTACACACCATTTAATAAATAATGAAAGGGGTCAAAGAACCACAAAATAAACACATGCAAACATTAAAAAAGAAACCAAATAAAAGAAAATACACAAAACCCTTGGTCACATTTAAAGGTGATCCCCCATGGGAATCCCTAACAAAGTCAAACACACAAAAACAATACAAGTTGTCATGGTGACCTTGTTAAATTCATCTAGAATTCCAAAGTGGTTGGTCTCCAATCCCCCGATGTTTGTTGTGATATTTTAAACCTGTAAAATAAAAATACCTCCTTTGGCCTCGTGGCCATATTAGAACATCCAAATGAATATAAATATAATTTTAAGATCATCGACATATATGTGAATCATAACAATCATCAAGACAATTAGCAATATCACTTACAATTTCATCCACAACTATCTCATCATCAATTTTAATTCAATTCTCATTTTCTAGGTCTACTCAAAATATCCAAATATCACAAGTCCGGTCAACATCTATAATATAACCATGTCAAACAATATATCCACATCAATATCTAAAATGTCTCTAATAGTCATCATGCACCATATTTGAATCAAAGTCCACAATAAACCATGATCTAACATCTAACATCATACTAAATTAAACTATAACAATGTCCATAATATAGTCAGTAGTATCAGGATCAATATCACAAGGTGTCAAAGGAAGCAACCACTACAATGTTCTTGTTGATTGATCTAAAATGGATTTGATACAAAAGTGTAGTTCCATGTGCCATTTTCCTAATAAATAAACAAATATGGAAGAAAATAAAAATATTAAAAACTAAAACAGAGAGGAAAGGGGGTGATTGCAAAGTTGGTGAATTGATAAATAAAACAATGTGAAAGCACATGGGTTGGTTTTAATGGGAAGGAATTTTTGTGTCATATGTGGCACCCTTTCTAACCTATCACTTTCCTTACAAAATATTATAGCAACATTATTTGAGATCTAGACTAGTTCACCATCGGAACCCATGTTCACATTGTAAATTTAGCTATAATGGATAGTTACATTAAGGATAGTGTGGGTGGATATTGGTGTTGGATGGAATGGCATTGATGTTATTATAGTTTCTGACCAAATGAAAGAATAGACAACTCCTCATGGAATACAATTGCAGCACTATACAGAAGACATGGGTATCCTCTCGAGAGTGTCAGATGATTTCACCTTTGCAACAAATGGATCTCTGACTTGATTAGTTACATTTCCCTGCATTCTACTTGGCTTGTACCAAAGTAAAGAAACTGGAATAGGGTATGGACATCCAAAAAAATAAAGATAGAGGAATTTTGTTAGATGTTGTAGTTGTAAGTGCTCTGGTAGATATGTATGAAAAATATGGAAGCATGCACTTGGCATATGAACTATTTCGACTAAATGCCTGAAATAAATGTGGAATGAACTACAATGATTTTAGGAATCCAAAGCCTCTTTGAAAGAAGGGACAGGATTTTTTTAGATGTTGTAGTTGGAAGTGCTCTAGTAGGTATGTATGCAAAATGTGGAAGCATGCGCTTGGCATGTGAATTGTTCGACTAAATGCCTAAAATGTGGTCTCATGGACTACAATAATAGCAGGATATGTACAAAATGGGTTTTTAAAAGGCCTTGGAACCTTTCAAGTAATGAAAATCCAAGCTTCATAGCCTTTTCCAACATCCTCCACCCTATGCTAAAATGGAGGATTTAGAACAGGGAATGGACATCCATCAAGCATAATCATTGCTGCCAGACTTTTTTTGTTCTTTATGAGAAACATCCACATAAATAGCCTCGGCCGTAAAAATGGGTATCTTGGTAGGGGCTTCCTCAGAAGTATAATTATTGCTTCTTAGAATTTTTAGCTACTATAAGCAACGTCCATAGAAATATTCAACACCAAAGTTTCCTAGCAATGCCTTTCTGCTGTAAAAATAGAATGCCATAAAATTTCATACAACATTTAAAAGATTTGGCATATAACTTTAAGTACAATATTCAAGTAACATTTGTACAAAATGTTGGTGGACCTACGTGGAGCCCATCTTTCACCGTGTCGTTCATGGACATGCATGGTCTCCCTTACCTTAATATTTTATAATTTTCGTATAATTTGGTTATTCATTTGCAATAAAATAAAAATATTAAACCATTAGATATGATACAATTGGATATTAAAATCAGGTTGTTATCTCAAACCAATAAAACTCCTTATAATTTACATTACCGACTTGTAATTTGATCAACATCCGTGTTGATACCATAACTTTATACGTTGTTATCTAGGGTATCAAAATTTGATGCTGTGTCTCTTGGATTTAGTGAGACCTAGATGAGTCATCAACTAAAACAACCCTTTTTGTCCACCTTGCAAAGTTACAAATATGTAATCTCCCGAGACGTGTAAACTAAATATTTGAGCCTCGTAAAAGATATTTCAAGCATCATATATATTCCTTGTTATGTATAGAGACGCATCAAGCATTAGGTCAATCTCATTTGACCATTTGCGCTCTCTTCTCCACTCTTTTAGGAGCCCTATTACCCCATTTTCCACCTTTGAAGTTCTTAAAATGGAAAAGTTGAGTTTCATATCATCTTAACATTCAAACCATGAGCGGCGAAATGTTTATCCGCCTTCACAAACATCTAGTATTTCTATGCCTAGAACTATTAGTTTGTGGAAACACCCTTCTTGATTTTTTTGTAGGCCTCAGTCAGCTGTTTGACCGGCAAACTCAAGCGGCTCAACTATGACCGTGGCTCTGGAAAATGCGTTGCCATTTGCAACTTGTTTTTCGCTTCTCGGTTCTATCGAGTCTGGTGAATTAACTATATATAGGAGAGCATGTAGGGAATTTTCCATTGCACGTTTTTCTATCTAAGGTTAGTTTTGGATAAGGTTTTCTTAACCCTCAAGCTAAAATTTGTTGTGGTTACAACTAACCCAATTACTACCGGTGACCCCGAAAAACTAACCACCACTTGTAAACCGTTCACTAATTCTGAATTCTATTAGTTACTATGGACTCTTGGTACATAGGTGGACACGTAGGAATTCACTCGGTGTGAATTTTCTTAATGGAATACATTTCTAGAACACACTTTCTTAGCCTCTCGAGCCAAAAGTGGGTGTCTTTACAACTAAAGCAGGAAAATGTAATTGAAAGTTGTAAGACCCTATTTAAGTTAGCAAACTATCATGGAAAACTTATCAAATCTTGTAAATAATTGTTTAAAATTCTATCTTATGGCTTGACGTGTGAAATAGGACTTTTTAAAAAATATGGTTTCTCTACATATTGCCTATCTCTTTCTCTCCCCTTAGATAAGAAATGAAGTGAAATGAAATGAAATGAATATATGTCTCTAACCCTCTCCTTTCGAATGCAAATATTTACTATTATGTAATTTGGAATTTAAAAAACATTAATTATGCTAGATCTAGGTGGATGTCATACCAATGATTTATCGATGATTTCATTCTAACATGATTTTACTTTGGATGCAAGTAAGATGGTGAAACGACGTGGTTGTCATTTATTGTACATTATTGTAATTTATGTTTGTTAATGTAAAGAAACATTTATGTATTTCTATGTTATAGTAAATACTTATTATTGAAATTTGGTAATATGAGTGAGATGCTAGTTTTAGGGGTGCTTTGGGAATTGTGCATTTAACTATAGGTATTCTTTTGATTCAAATTGACATATGGTAAAAGGGGGTTGAATATATATGTTAAGTTAAATTGTAGAGGATAGTTCAACATTTTGTGAAGTATTGAAAGGTTTATTAGTGAAGTTTTGTAATATTTTAGATGTTAGGGTTTAAGGGAAATGTTCATCTAAACATGGGTGTTATCTTGATCCCCAAATTTGTATTGTAAAAGTTGGATATGTATTTAAATGAAATTAAATTTAATATCTTATAGTGCATTCTTGTTGTGAAATTTATGATGAAATCTCCAAAGTGTTGTGTTATTTAACTAGAAAATATAGAAAATAAACCTAATTATAACAATCAACCTTAGTTTAAAACTTGTGCATATATCTTTGTACTCGCATGATATTTCTTAACATAGAAGAAATCAAAACCTTAGAATGAACTTAAAAATTTACACTTGATAACACCTTCTAGCTTAAGTAACTAAGATCCCAAGTTTGAGTTGGTCGTTATAGCCTATATGCTTAGTGACATCGTCGTGAACCTGACAATTAGGAACCACATGGTAAAACTTTGTCTTGGGTATGTGGTCCCCTCATGGGAATGATAGTTTTGTGTGTGTAGTAAGGAGAGTGTGATTACCTTTAGGTAGTACTATATGGATAACTTTACGATGGAAAAGTGACATGCAAGCATGGGAATCTACAAGTACCTCTTCCTCGTACCCAACCTCTCGAGGTTATGTCGAGACAACCGATGAATGTTGAATGCGGATAGATACATACAAGCTAATAGGGTAATCTTAAATCCTCAATACGCAATAATGGAATCTGTGAATCTAAGGCGAAGAAGGCCCTTCTAACCTAAATTAGTGTAATGGTTCATTCGGATATAATGGCTGCTCGGAGGCTCCAATCAATGTCGAGATTTGCCGAGATCCTGTTTCTTGGTTGTTGGATACGTGGGAAGTGACTTGTGGGAAATTTGTATATATCTCCATACAAGGTCATAAAAGTAGTGGTAGGTGGTTTAATGGATTCACAGTTAACTATGGGTGGTTTTTTGGTCTATCCCAGAAAATATTAGATTGATTGGCTTCTATGTTTAATACAGAGAACTGTACTATAATATCTGGTCGGAGTGGTGAGGATTTAAATACCAGTGTTCATAAGTTGGTGTCAATACTTAACTGATTTGTAGGCCCGTTGGGATGTGGAACTTGGGGATCACAACCATGAGTTCGTGGTTGTTGTGGACCTGTTATGGTCATGTGAAGAATCCATCCCTTCTCCCAACTATCAAGTAATCATATGTCTTTTCTACCTCTACATTTGGAACTAGAAGTTGTATAATTTTCTCGGAGTACCTAACAGGTGTTTTGGCAACTTGAATGCGTAGGCTAGTATTTATGTCAATGAGGAGGTCTCCTACGTCAGGATGTGGTACTAAAGGATCGCAACCAAATTTTTGTTCTCTTTCAAACCCTTGCACAGTCATTCAAATGTTTTATCAAGGAAATCTATAGTTAGGATGCTTTGACCAAAACGTGTAAGCTTTGTCGTCTTTGATATTTAATTCTCTTAATTACTCCCCATTGCTTGTAAGTTTTTGTTGCTTGAAAAACCTATATCCTAAGGTCTGATCTATATCAGCTAATGTCATGGGTAGATTTGGTTGAGGTACTATGGATTCAAATATATAGTCTCTAGGCTCTCTAGGTCCTCGTGATTGTCATATAAAATGATTTAACTTTTAACTAACATTTAATAAACTAATTACAAAAGAAGTATTTTAACTATGCAAGTATTCTTCTATTTTTGTATTTTTCAATGACATATTTCAATGAAATTTGAAGAGTAGCTACTCTAGTATATTTATAAAATGGACAACTAATCTAGAAACAGAATAAAACAAGCAAACGTAGCCTGGTATGGCTATTTGCCTGTGCAGTTGTGATCTTATCCTAAATATCTAAGCAGCTATATATTTGAATTGAAAAGACTCTCGATCCTACCTCAGAAGTGAGGAATGAATCACAGTTTCTCAAAAACTATCAATCCCCACAACTTCCCCGGTGATATCGAGAGCAAAATTTTGACTGAAATGAAATGATTTACTACTCTATTTGATATGTTGTAACTAGAACTTTGATACCTCAAACCTGGCATTTACATAACAGTTGTAAATCCAGTTGTGTGTTATTTCGTCCCCTCGGTGTGATCTTCTCGTTCCATCGTGTCCTCGTGAATCCGTAGAAAGTGTGTATATGATAGTATCAACAGAAGATATCATTCGAACAATGGAAGCTTTGGATATAGACCGAATACAATGCGAGTAGGAGAGGGATAGTGCAAGTGAACAAAGCTTGACTATGTAATTCCTAGCGGGATTTATTGTGGGAATACAACACAAGTGTACCAAGAGTTTCGAAACTATCCTTGTGATAAAACAAAACCTATAACTTTAATGGATTCTAGTCTAGAAATGAAGCTATTCTATGTTAAACTGATTGTATGAAATGACAATGAAACAAGACTGAAACAAGAAGATGATATGACCTCTAAAATGCCAATAATGGAAGAAAAACATGAAACTAACAAAATTCTAAGCAAGAAATTGAAAAATTGAACAAGAGAATTGAGAGGATGAGGGGCCATTTGCTTGAAAACAAGTTGGCTATTTATAACCAATGCATTTACTAGAGGGTAACTCCCATTTGATCTCTTTTACTATAAACAATGGAAAAACACTATTACCAGGGAACCAAAAACATTAATGCAAGCCAAAGTGATTGAATAAAGTGTGTAAACTTGAATATTTATGTTTGAAATGATCATCGGAAGGATTTGGAAAATGCACATAGGACCCGCCTGTGTGGGGTGGCGGTTCTGGACAGGACCACCGCCCGTTCCCAGTCCTGTCGGCGGCGTCACGTCACTAAAGACAAAATGCAAGAAGAAAAGGGGGAAAAGGGAAACACAAAGCATGTGGAGGCTAAGCAGGGCATGCGAGATACAAGCGTATATAGGGAGAGCCTTTCTAGATTCCAAACATCTTGTAAGGAGACCTGTATCATCATTGGGGCACATGTAACATCGTTCCGGTGGTGCAGTACCCTACAATTTTAGGTACATACATATTGCCCCCTCGAGAAGTGTCTTAGCCATGAAGAGGCATAAAATGGTGGGTCTGAGTATGGTAGTCCCAAAATGGGGAGTTAGGAATTATACCTGACACGCCCATGTGCTGGAAAGTCACCATCCAGATCCTGCTACCTACAAAATGAAAAAGGGGACTCAAGTGTAGCTAGATAAAACAAATTGAGAAATAAGACTGAATTGACATGAAAAGAGGACTTACCATCTACGTGGGGTTTAGAACTTACCTCCGTTGGCACTCCGACCCTGTGAAAGACATTCAAAATCAAATTAAGAGGGCTATTTATATAAAATGAAGTCATTTTACTATTCATTTGCGCGGATTGATTTGATAGTTTTTGAGCTCTGGGACCCACGGTGACAGTTTTCGATGAGAGTATAGTCAAAACGTTCATGGTGAGATAGTGATCATGCCTCCGAGAGCGGAACATCGACCCATGAAGTCTCAGGTTAGTTCTTCTCGATTTATTGTTTTTAAACCTAAAATGTGGAAATGATGAAATCTTTCCCTTGGGGGATCATTTTTGAAAATGTTAGTTTTAAATGTGTCTTTAGGGGGTGCCCATAGGGTAGGTTTATTTTTTTGTTAAAAAGGTGTTTTTGCTTGTTTTTAAGTGTTTTTAGGGCTTATGACCCATTCAAATTTGTGGGATAGGACCGCCCCCGCATGTGGCAATGGTTACAAGACCACCGCCTTAGAAGGTGGTGGTTATGGAACCTCCACTCTTGGATGGGTGGTGGTGGTGACAGAGGACAAAAACAATACAAAGTTTAACTTATTTTTGCATGTATAGAATTTTTACGTGTTTTTACTAGTTTTTCCAACTGGATCTCAGTACTAACTTACTCATTTTTGTGTTTTTTGGTGTATGTAGAAGAAGGAGGAGTATATTAGATGGAGCCGAGAGAGGGAGTGTGATTGGCTCCCAGCAGTGTTAGAGGCACTCTCCCAGGAAGAGCGGGATACTCTCGAGAGGGCTGGTATATGGAGGATTGCATATGTTTCTCATGTTGCACCTACCAGTCACATACTATGTGACTTGTTCTCATATTGGGATGCGGATCGAACACCTTCCAATTACCAGGAGTTAGGGGTGAGTGGTCCATCACCCTGGAGGATGTTTACCATATACTGGGGGTTCCGATCCTTGGGTGGTGGCTGTCTCTTAAGACAACAGTATCTAGATCATAGGTGGTTCAGTGGGCCACCTACATGGGAGATGTGGTTGTATCGATGGGATCAAAGAAGGGCATGAGGATCCACTCTATTATTGATTCAGACATTCCCTTGCTCCACAAGGCCATCATGGGCATCCTTGCATCCAGGATGATCGGGGAAAAGGAGGGGATACCCTCTTATATTGCTGGCCCCCATTATTACACAGATTGAGGGCCATGGACATGTCTATGCCTGGGGAGTAGATATCCTCGGGACTACCTACCATGACTTATACAGGGTAGTCCATTTACAGGGACAGTCACTGAGCCACCCGACTCTTGTCATGAGTTGGGTGTATGAGCACATCACCCCATATGGGAGAGGTGTAGAGGTGGAGGATCCTCGGGCCATCGGATGGTAGGTGAGGTGGATGGGGATGACAGTTCTTAGAGCACCCCACCAGCCAGTGGCCTCTCTGACCACTACAGACATGGAGCCCACCCCTTATCAAGCCATGGTAGGGGTATGGGGAGAGGAGACCGTCACTTTGATTTCCTATTAGACCACCAGCCAGTTGATAGATAGGGCAGGGAAGTTAGAGATACACCCCTTTGACAGAGTAGTTCCATGATTGTTTAACCTCCCCTATAGTGACATGCTTCCTTCGGTGGTTCCAGTGTATAGATCTATCCGTGAGGCTCGGGGAGGTCCTAGAGGCCGGGTTGGACTATTGTTACTCCTGGTACTCCTATTGTGGCTAGGAGGGTGGTACGTGCACGAGGGAGAGCCGGTGCTCCTCAGGCACCCTTACTTTGGATTTCCACTAGTCCCACTCATAGCAGTGATGAGCCCATTGACGTGGACTCCGAGTCTGAGGAGTTCACTAGGGGAGAGATCGAGGAGGAGACAGAGGACA
This sequence comes from Taxus wallichiana var. yunnanensis, assembly GCA_018340775.1. Classification (NCBI taxonomy): domain Eukaryota; kingdom Viridiplantae; phylum Streptophyta; class Pinopsida; order Cupressales; family Taxaceae; genus Taxus; species Taxus wallichiana. Next base: position 343,187,752 of record CM031238.1, read on the forward strand.
TGGAGATCAGTGAGATGGGTGGGGGGATGATAGTGATCCTGAGTGGCATGATACCTAGGAGATCCTACAGGCCGAGAGGGTGGAGCAGAGCGTAGAGAGAGTGACTCTGGTTTTAGAGGAGTTGCTCTCTCAGGACTTAGGTGGAGATGGCGAGTCCATTGCAGGTCGTCACATTTCCCTAGACATGGGCGAGGGACACCAGTCAGTGGTGGAATCAGTGGTGGGTGTGGATCCTAGAGATCCTTCCTAGAGGTCTGAGATCCGAGTGAGTTGCCACTCTTTTCTTGATATTGCTTTAGTTAGAGTTATCTTAGTTTATTATTTCTTTTTGTTTTGTTTATTCTTGGTTTTATTGTTGATCGTTTTCTAACTTGTTTTCTCCTTTGTTTGTAGTGACTGCTGATGAGTGGTGAGACTTGATTCGCCGAGTGTGCACTGATACCTTGCTTCTCCCCTCGAGAAGACTCATGCTGAGATTTCCGTGGACGTGGGGGAGCCCTCAGCAGCTGGTAGGCACACCGATGTTTTTGCCTCTATCTGGCATGTGGAGAAGATCATGAAATCTCTCCGTATGGAGGTAGCCGGTATAGGACAACTCAGCACTTGATGAGGAGTCATTCTCATAGCGAGATGGCAGCTAATGGTCATGACCGTGAGCCCTCAGTACATTCGGAGCACTGGTGTAGCCGGAGTCCTAGGCGTGGTCGCACACCCTCTGAGGGATCCCATAGGGATTGAGAGACCATTTTGTAGCATTTTTTCAGATGTCTATACGAGTGTTTTTGTACTTTCCGGGCTCATTGAGAGTTTTGACCATGCCTAGTGCATGATGGCATTGTATATGAACCTTGATATATATATATATATTTTTGGATCTAGACTCTTGGCATCTAGAATTTCATGACTTGTTTCCACATGTGTACTTAGATATTTTTAGAATATTGTTTTCATGTTTTCAGAATGTATGCAATGGATAACAAATGATAGTAAACAGAATGTTTTACTTTGTATGCTTGTTGTAATGCTGATATGAGATGATACTAACATATGGTAGTACTGAAATTTTGAACTCTTTGGGAAATGTTTGTAATTTCTTCTTATGTTGGAAAAACGTGATGAATGCATAGTGATCAAGAGATGAACTTGCCCCAATCCCAAATCCACGCAACTAGTAAGATGCGAGGGCTCAACACCAAGAGTTAGGAAGGGCACAAGTTGTATGAGTTTGATTGAATGGAATGATGAGAGATAGACAAACCAGTAACAAAAACAAAATTTGGACCTACACACCCACCCTACTTAGAACTACTACCAAGCTTAGAAGGCCACTTACTTTCCATTTTATCTAGACTTAGATTCATAAATGGCAACTTGGTTGACAAAATCTGGTTTTGAGGATTTGATCTCTTTGGAATTTGGATATTTGGATATTTGTTTTCTCTTAATAGAATTGGATTTGTGTTTTTAGCATACCAAGATTTGTTAATTTGTGTGACCATAACCCCCACACCCTACCTCATGCCACTAGTAAGAAGCATGGGTTTTTCACCAAAGGCGGATATAGCGAGTAAGGGCACTTCTTTCCTTTCCCAACATCACACCACCAGTAAGAGATGTGGGATTATCACCGAAGGTTGATGGGACAAAGAAGTGTGTAAAATAAAATATTTTGTTTGCTTGGTGCTTTTGATTTCATTTGATTTTGACATTTCTGATCTATGAATTTGGGATATCGTTTCGTTCAAAGATATTTAAGAGGGATAGATGTGACACCAAGCAGCTTCTAGAATAGACCGTAGGCAAGGACATCTTCACCTAGTATAAAGAAAGAGAAAAGCCAAGTATGCGAGGCCTTGGTATGGTTTTTGTTAATGCTTTTCTATCAAAATTGATGAGAATATTCAAAATAGTTGATGATGCTTGAAGAGATGTGATATGAATGCTTTTGCCAATATTTTCAAAATTTGGAACAAATTGTTTAAGAGTAAGCTCTAGACTACCAATTTTTATGAAATGGATAGAATAAAACAGCTAAAATGACTAATGCAATGTAGGTAGCTATAATGCATAAGTGTTGATTTTGATGTTTTATGTGTAAAACCGTTTAAGATGCAAGGAATTGATAGTTTCACCGAATTCCTCACCTTCTAGTTTGCACAAGAGATATGCACCATTTTCATGGTATTTCATGACTCGGTATGGGCCCAACCATTTGGGCCGAAACTTTCTTCCTTCACCGGTTTTCTTATCGATCCATTTTATCTAGTCTTAGGACTAGATCTCCTTCATATATTTCTTACTCATAGACATTTTTGTTATACTGCTAGCACATCCGGTTAAGATAGGCTCTATGCCTTTGTTCGCATTTATCTTGACCTCATCAAGGGTTTCTATTTGAGATAGACATGCCTCCCTATAAGCTTATTCATCCATAAACCCTTATAATGAGATGCGAGACTGGTATTTCAACCTCAAGTGGGAGAACTCTACGCCCCGAACACCAATGAGAAAGGAGTTTCTCTTGTTGGTGTTCTTACTGAGGTTCGATGGGCCCACAAGGCCGGATATAGTTTTAGATGCCAATCTCACTTATTCTCCTTGACTGTTTTGAAGAGAATAGATTTCAACGTTTTGTTTGTCGCTTCTTCCTGCCCATTGGCTTGAAGGTAGTAAAGAGAGGCCATGTGATGGTTTATCTTGAACTTACTACATAAATCACGGACTTCGTCATTTTTAAAGGACGTGCCATTATCTGAGATAATGACTTGTGGGACACCATACCTACAAATAATTTGATTCAAAATGAATTTGGTAATTACCAAACCTGGTACGGTGGTGAGAGGCATGGCCTCCACCCATTTGGTAAAATATTCCGTGGCTGTAATTATAAAATTATGGCCACGGAATATTCCGTGGCTGTAATTGATGAGGGAGAGAACTTACCTATCAAGTCTAGACCCCATGTGGAGAAGGGCCATAGAGTCGCTATTGGTTGTAGGGATTGTGCTGGCATGTGAATCTCGTGAGAGAATTCTTCACATTTGTGGCACTTACGTACAAATTCCACTACATCATGCTCGAGAGTGGGCCAAAATAACCCATCCAATGTATTTTGTGAGTAGTGGCATGACCACCGAAGTGGCCTCCACATATCCCACTGTGGGATTCATGAAGAATCTTCTTGGATTCTTCTATGTTGATGCATCTTAGAAGCATGCCATCGAAGGCTTTACGATAGAGTACTTGGTCTAAAACAACATATTTAGTGGTAATAATGCATAACCACCTTCTTTGTTGTGATGTGGCACCTTCAGGTATGTATGGTCCATGATAAAATTGATGATATCAGTATACCAGGGACATGTAGAAATGGGGGCCTGGTTTCGACGAAGTATACACACTCATCGGGAAAGTCTAGATTTACCAGCTCACCTCCATCTAGTGGATTGTTAGCTAACCAATCTACAATGATTTGTCCCTTAATGGATTTTTGGTTTACGAATGTTAACTCAAATTCTCCCATTAAGGTTATGAAATGCCCATCCTTTTTAGATAAAGATCCTTGTGTGAGAAATGTTCATAAATGGTCTATCTTTACAATGACCCTTGTTTCTTGGTTTAACATGTAATGTCTTAAACATATTGTTACAAAAATTATGGCGAGGCATTCTCTCTCTCTACCTATGTGTAGCGTGTCTCATAATTGAGCAACGTTCGGCTGATGAAATAGACCGCACGTTCCCATTTATCATCGTCTTCTTGAGCTAGCATGCAGGCTAGTGAGACATGAGTGGCTTGTGAGTATAGGATCAAAGGACGGTCTGGTTTGGGAGGCATTAGTGTGGGTGGGGAAAATAAGAAGCATTTAACTACTTTAAAAGCCTCATTGCATTCTTCAGTCCAATCAATGTTATAATCTTTCTTTAATAGATTGTTGATTGGATGAATGGAAAAACTTAGATCAGGATGAACTGCGGATTGCATCGATTTTCCAAAGAAATGACTTGATTCCAGACATCCGACAGTGGGATCATTTTGAGAACAACCCATATTTTGGCTGGATCAACATCAATCCCTCGTGAAGATATAATGTAGCCCAGAAGTTTTCCTCCTGTCACACCAAACACGCACTTTTATGGATTTAATGTGACACCATATTCGATTAATCATGAGAGGATGATACAGAGCACTTCGGATGATCACAACATTTCTTGGCTTTGGCCAAAAATTCATCACATAAGATTCCACAATTTTATGGATAAGATCGTGGAATATATATGTCATTTCCCATATGATATATATAGCACCGGGCGTTCTTAAGACCAAATGGCATGACAACATAACAATATGTTCCCCAAGGAGTTATGAATGTAGTTTTGGCTTGATCCTGTTCAGATATTTTAATCTGATTATACCCTAAGAACCCATCCATGAGGGACAATAGTTCAAATCCAGCTGTTGCATCAATGATAACATTAATGGATGGTAATGGGAAGTCATCCTTGGGACAAGCTTTGTTAATATCCCAAAAATCTATGCATTTTTGTATCTTCCCATTCTTTTTTAGAACAGGGACGATATTAGATACCCATTGTGAATAGTCAATGGGCTTGATGAATCCCACTTGGAGAAGTTTTATTACTTCCTCTTTTACCATGAGAGCCACTTTTGACTTCATTGGTCTTGACTTCTGTTTAATTGGCTTCGCATCTGGCTTAGTGACAAGATTATGTACTACGACTTGTGGTGCAATGCCCATCATTTCTTTATAATTAAATGAAAAGCATTTTGATGTTCTTTGAGGATTTGGGTGTGTATTTCTATCTCCTCCGGAGTTAACGAGGATCCCAACTTCAAAATTCTTGGTTCTTCCTCCATTTCAATGTTTATGTCAATGGTTTCTTCTATCAAAGAAGCGTTACCTTCTTGAAATTCAGGTGGGGCTGGAGGTAGCTCCAAGATTTCTTCATTTTCTATCTCGTAGATATCGAGATCCTTCTGTGAAGGAGACTCTACCATGGGATTTCCAAAGTAGGAAGAGGAATGTGGTATTAGGGAAAGATCAACTATACGGTGAGCAAGATTTAGCTCCGCATAGGATTTTAGATATTCGAGAGTGACTCTATCCTCATCAAAGTGACCCATGATAGAAAAATCATCCTCAGCTTCTCCATGAGCTAGGAGTGAGTTTGTTGGTATTTTACACACTAATGGTTTGGTACGAAGTGATACCGTGAAATTTGTATCCTCCAACTCACTGTTTGGGGTGAAACAGGAAGCTGAGGTTGCTATCGAGTCTGCAAGAAGGTTCTGCTCTCGTGGGATTGCTTCAATTGATATGAAGCTAAATCCCTACTTAGATCTAATATTGTTGTTTTATAGAGCTGTAAGTGCTCAGCTCTAGTTTCATATACCTCAGAGACTTGGTTTGCAACCAATTGTGAGTCTCCTAGTACTCTAATGTTGTTGACACCCATTCTTTTAGCTAGAATGAGGCCAAGGAGGAGAGCTTCATACTCAGCCCCATTGTTTGTACATTCAAAGTTTAATTTAAAGGTGAAAGGTAGGATTTTTCCATCAGGTGAAGTAAAGATTACTCCCGCTCCAGCTCCAAAGTGACATCTAGCTCCATCGAAGTGGAGAGTCTAATACTCCCTTGGAAAAATGGATGTTGGGATATTTGTCATATTTGTTCCTTCTACTTCGGTTACCTCTACCATAAAAACTTCATCGATGGAAGAGAAGCAATTCCCGTGGTGTGTCCATTACCCATGGAATCAAATGGTAGGAGAATAGGTAAGTCTTTCTCCAAAGAACTCGACAATTTTTGCAGTATTCCCTAGTGATACTATTTTTATAACATTGGTCACACTTTTGAGTACTGGAACATCCTCAATTGGATTTGAAATTTCCAACTTAGTGGTGGGTATCAACTTTTCTTTTGGTTGTGAATTAGTTGGTTTGACAAGCTGGTTTGTTTGGAAGTTCAAACTCGGAGTGAATACCCGGTCTTTTCTTCAAATCAGCTAGGTGTATATCAAGGGTTTTGGGTCACCTTGTGCCACAAATATTTTCCCTAAGTGTAGAAATATTATTTCTTGGAAAATGTGGAAGGGATTGCCTTCATGAGGTGTATCCATGGTTGACCAAGGATCATATTATAATTGGTTTCTCGATCTATAATATAAAACTCGGTGAGGACCGTCTTGGGTCCTAAAGTGACTAGTAAAACTATGGTTCCAATCGAAGTGGCTTTGAGGCTATCATAACCTCTTAGCATATTTCGCGTTGTGGAATAGTTTGTCTCTCCATATCCTAACTTTTGAAGGAAATCGAAGGGGACTATGTTAACTGCTGCCCCATCATCAACCATTGCACATTTAACATAATTATTATAGACCCAAACTTGTAAATGTAAATTTGGGTCACCTCTTCGTGTAATTTCAGCATTTGTTGGCATTTTGCTTATATCGAATATAAATTCCATATCCCTATCTGGCTGCCCCGGAGGATAAACGTCAAAGTCCACATGGTTTACTTGCATTTTCGGGGAGGAGTGATGTTGATTAAATGACCAAGGCCTAATGCTTCTAAGAGAGCAGCCCTATGGGCGGGAGAGTTCTTTAACAAATCCAAGAAGGAGATGTGCGAGAAGGTTTTAGTTAAATCATTAATTAAATCATAGGCGCCTATGGGTTTTACCAATGTTTGTTGACTGTTGTCTAGTTCCAATGGATAGATTGGAGTAGGTTGGGACGAATAATCCCATGTTCTTGTTATGGTTTCTACGGGTAGCTCGGTGTCTAACTCCACTAAACCAACTATCTTAGTTTGAGGTCGAGTTCCTAATTGGGGTGCGACTGGTGGATTTAATGAAGTTGAAGCTTCATGATCATTGTTTCCTGTCATGACACCCTTATTTTTTCCGTTAGGATCTAACCTGATTATTGTTAGAATGGTTTGGGAGCGGATCATTGAAGATCTTGAGGGATGCATTTTGAGGGAAATTACCCCTGCATAAGTGTTTGGCATGGGTACTACAAAATTTTCTAAAAACGTATCTATAAAGAGTTGCTTTTGATTTTATGGAAAATGCTGCATGAATTTATTGTATTCATGACAAGTCCTAGTATCGTGGCCTTGAATCTTATGGAAGCCACAATATAAATTGGGATTATAATTTTGAGGTTATTGATTTATAATCTGTTGTGGCCCAAAATTCTGATAAGGTTGTTGGTTGTTAGAGTTAAAATTTTGAGGTTGTTGCCTTTGGTTTTGACTCTGATATCCAGATTGGGTTTTGATTTGGACTTTGTGTTTGGATTCATCGTTTTTTTTTTTGTTGCCGTGGTGGATGATTAAAATCCACCGCATTGATTGTTGGAGTAAAATTGTTATTTTGTTGACTATTAACAGGTGGTGAAATGTTTACAACATTTTCCCTTTTAACTTGGTCAGTTACTCCATCTGTTGTAACTCCACGGTTCTTGTTAAGGATTTTAGGTCCTTGATTAGCGTTCCCTACATTAGAATAGGCCACGGTGTTTTGATTGGGAGTGGTTAATTTCCCATTTGTACCATATGTCTTGTAACCATTATCTATCACTCACTCTTGATCGATTCGAAGACCACTCTCGAGTACTTCATCATAAGTTCTTAGCAGGAACTTCTGGACTTCTTCCTTTATCTCTCTATTGAGAGAATTAAGGAATAAATCGCATAGTTCCATTTGATCCATGTTTGGAGCACTTGACTGATGAGTAGAGAATCGTATGCCATCTTTGCATAAAATGAGAAGCGAATTCATTATGTTCTTGTTTAATATGTAAGAATTCCCTGATTCCTGTTCTTAATAATTTGTTCATGTCGAAAGCTTTGATGAATTCTAACATGAGTTGTTTGAATGAGTGTATCAAGGCTTTAGGTATTCTATAATACCAATCAAGGGCAATACCTCCTAAGGTCTTAGGGAATATTTTAGCAACAACCCCGTCCCAAGGGAGTAACTCCCGTATGGCTATGGCATAGGCCTTAATGTGTGCATTTGGATCCCCTTCCCCTTTGTATTTGGGTAAATCAAGAAGAGGTCTTGGAAGCATAACACCTCGTATGGTGAATTCTAGGGGATCTTTTAAATATTCTCAATAAATCCCTCTTGTGTAGGTTTCGACCATCGATGGGACTTTTGAGGGGGTTGACGTGGAATGGGTTGTTGATATGGCATAACATATGCGTTTGTAGGGACATAAGGAATTCTGGTGGTAGAACAAACATCCCGGGAGAAGAGAACATCTATCCTTGTGGTGATTTTGAATAAATGTTTAAGTAATAAGGAGGAACATTGTTCGCAGTAGGTTGTTGGTGCTAAGGTGGGGAGGTGTCATGTTTTCAACTGGAGCGGCATTTGAAAACGCGGTCCTAGTTGGTGTTTACTGTGGGTAACTATAAGGATTTTGAGGAGGCATGCCTAATGTTCCTATTCCTGTAAGGAGGTCGACCTGACTGGGATGATGTAGAGGGTCATGGATTCTACTTGCCCAAAGTATGAGTTTTGGTTTTCTTGAGAAAGTTCTAGCCCTCTAACCTTTTCAGCTAAGGCTGAAATGACCTCCATTGGTGAAGACACAGTGCTTTTCCTTAAGGGCGTTTGTTGTATAGCTTGAGGTTGTAAAGGGGTATGATACCCTGCTATGAATTGGTCGTTACCTTGCCAAGATTCACCGAGGGTATTTCCCATAGGTGGAGGAATGGGGGTGTTTTCCTGGAATAGGGTATCAGACTATATTTGCAAACTTCCTATTGGTGGATACATGTTTTGGAAACATTGTTTTCTTTTAGCAAAGCGTGCTAAGTATTCCTCATCCAAAAAGGGGAGTGGATCTAATCGTATACTAATCTGTGGTCTGAACAAGACCTGAGGAGATGAAGCAGATTCCCTAGTAAACATCATATTATTAGAGCCTGATGGCTCTGCTATTTTGTTTGTGTAATTTGATCAAACTTCTCAATTCGGAATGAAGAAATTGAGATATTTTTGTGAGGGGGAGTTTGAGATGACAAGTAATTACTTGAATAGTTATCAGCCCATGTAGAAAGTGAGGGTGATGGTTGTCTATTTGTTTGACTATAACTTGCTTCAAGACCTAAGAGAGGTCTGCCATATGCATCATATCCCGACATATTCAAGGGGTATATGAATACCTGCAAAATAATGGGAAAGAGCGAAGGTGGATGGAAGAAATGAAAATAGAAAGAGGGATATTAGTTTGCTTCACGTTGGGTTCACCAATTTTGTATGATGGAAAAGTGCAATGCGAGCATGGGAATCTATAAGTACCTCTTCCTCATACCCGACCTCTCGAGGTCGTGTCGAGATAGATGGTGAATGTTGAATGCAGATAGATACAGAAAAGATAATTGGGTAATCTTAAATCCTCAATACGCAATAATGGAATCTGTGAATCTAAGGTGAAGAAGGCCCTCCTAACCTAAATTGGTGTAATGGTTCATTTGGATATAATGGCTGCTCAGAGGCTCCAATCAATGTCGCTCTGCTAAGATCCTATTTCTTGGTTGTTGGATACATGGGAAGTGACCCGTGGGAGCTTCGTATATATCTCTAGACAAGGTCATAAAACTAGTGGTAGGTGGTTTAATGGATTCGCAGTTAACTATGGGTGGTTTTCTAGTCTAGCCCAGAAAATATTAGATTGATTGGCTTCTATGTTTAATATGGAGAATTGTACTATAATATCTAGCGGGAGTGGTGAGGATTTAAATACCAATATTGTAAGTCGATGTCAATACTTAACTAATTTGTAGGCCCATTGGGTTGTGGGACTTAGGGATCACAACCGTGAGTTCGTGGTTTTTGTGGACCTGTTATGGTCATGTGAAGAATCAATCCCTTCTCCCAATTATCTAGTAATCGTATGCCTTTTCTGCCTCTACGTTTAGAACCAAAAGTTGTATAATTTTCTCAGAGTACCTAACAGGTGTTCTGGCAACTTGAATGTGTAGGCTAGTATCTATGTCAATGAGGAGGTCTCCTGTGTCAGGTTGTGGTACTAAAGGATCAAAACCAAATGTCTGTTCTCTTTTGAACCCTTGCACAATCATTCAAATGTTTTATCAAGGCAATCTATAGTTAGGATGGTTTGACCAAAACGTGTAAGCTTTTTCGTCTTCGATATTTAATCCTCTTAATTGCTCACTAATTGCTTGTAAGTTTGTTGTTGCTTGAAAGACCTGTATCCTAAGGTCCTGATCTATATCAGCTAATGTCATGGGTAGATTTGGCTGAGGTACTATGGGTTCAAATATATACTCTCTAGGCTCTCTAGGTCCTGTGATTGTCATACAAAATGATTCAACTTTTAACTAACATTTAATAAACTGATTACAAAAGAAGTATTTTCACTATGCAAGTATTCTTCTATTTTTGTATTTTTCAATGACGTATTTCAGTGAAATTAAAGAGCAGCTACTCTAGTATATTTATAAAATGGACAACTAATCTAGAAACAGAATAAAACAAGCAACGTATCCTGGTATGGCTATTTTCCTGTGCAGTTGTGATGTTATCCTAAATATCTAAGCATCTATATGTTTGAATTGAAAAGAATCTTGATCGTATCTCAGAAGTGAGGAATGAATCACATTTTCGCAAAAACTATCAATCTCCACACTTCCCCTGGTGATATCGAGAGCAAAATTTTTGATCGAAACAAAATGATTTACTACTCTATTTGATATGTTGTAACTAGAACTTTGATAGCTCAAACCTGGCGTTTACAGAATAGTGGTAAATCTAGTTGTGTGTGATTTCATCCCCTCAGTGTGATCTCCTTGTTCCTTTGTGTCCTCGTGAATCCAGAAAGTGTGTATATGATAGTATTAACAAAAGATAGCATTCGAACAATGACAGCTTTGGATATAGACCAAATACAATGCGAGTAGGAGAGGGATAGTGCAAGTGAACAAAGCTTGACTATGCAATTCCTAGCGGGATTTATTACGGGAATACAACACAAGTGTACCAAGAGTTTCAGAAACTATCCTTGTGATAAAACAAAACCTGTAACTTTAATGGATTCTAGTCTAGAAATGAAGCTATTCTATGTTAAACTGATTGTATGCAACAACAATGAAACAATACTTGAAACAAGAAGATGATATGACCTCTAAAATGCCAACAATGGAAGCAAAATATGAAACTAACATAATTCTAAGTAAGGAATTGAAAAACTAAACAAGAGAGTTTAGAGGATGAGGGGCCATTTGCTTGAAAACAAGCTAGCTATTTATAACCAATGCATTTACTAGAGGGTAACTCCCATTTGATCTCTTTTACTATAAACAATGGAAAAACACTATTACCAGGGGACCAAAAACATTAATGCAAACCAAATTGGTTGAAGAAAGCGTGTAAAGTTGAAGATTTACATTTGACACGATCATCGGAAGGATCTGGAAAATGCACACAAGATGCCCCCTGTGTAGGGGCGATTCTGGGACTTCCGCCTGTCCTCGATGGTGGTCACGGGACCACCACCTGTGCATGGCGCGGTTTCATCACCGAAGACAAAATTCAAGAAGAAAAGGGCAACACAAAGCATGCGGAGGCTAAGCGGGGCATGTGAGATACAAGCGTATACATGGCAAGCCTTTCTGGATTCTGAACACCTTGCAAGGAGACTGTATCATCATTGGGGCACATGTAACATCATTCCAGGTGGTGCGGACCCTACAATTTTGGGTACATACAGTAACCAAACCCCAAAATATTGTAAGATCATCTTGGTTGGGAACACATGTAAAGTGAAGAGTGTAGGTGGCGAAGATTGGTAACTAACCTTGGAAGTAACATGTATGAGTTGGGATCATAAATGAACTCGATATCCAATTTCTATTATCATTTGGATTCTATGGTGCAATCCTAAGATTCATTTCTGAAACTTAAACACATTTTTATTTACAATTAGTTTTTGAAAACATAACCATAAGATTATGTGCTTGGAGTAAGGTGAAATGTATATCATTCCTATAACTTTTTTATACCATCTTGAGGTGAGAATTGAATCCACTTCATGCGAGACATTAATGTGAATCTTAACCTTTTGAATGAAGAGTGACTCCCTCTTATTATCCCCCTTGTCCTTGTGTGTAATGAATGTATGTTTTGAAATCATGTAATCATGTTCTTGACATGAACACCTAGGGTAAGGACTAGTAGTCTCATGAGCATACCAATGTCCCTAATAATAAATGGGTTACACAACAAGTTTTAAAAAGGTAATTAAATCAAATTTAATGAAACCATTTTAATATGAATAAAATGATGCAAGTGAATGTAATGTTTTAGTTTTTTACGTATGAGAATATTGAGTGTGAACCCCTTTGCCCCCTCTCAAGCGAGAGTGTCAGCTTGGCAAGAAGTATTGAATGTACCTAGAGTCACAAGATGTTTTTTTGGAGATAAGGGTGTTCAATCACCCTAGTTGTGACCTTAGTAAGGTGTGTAAAACTTATAATTGAATGTCTCCTCATAACACACATCTAATAATTATTTTCCTAGGAATCCATACTTGGATGAGTGTGAAATCATACTCCTTGGATCTTGATGACTAAATAATTAAGTGATGTAGTTAGAATATATGGTTAGATATTATAACCTAAAACCAAATGGGGTAACCTTAATAATAAAATGTTATTGTGAAAAGAAGATGACCCTAAATACCTTATAAATAAATGAACTTCACATCCTTTAGATGTACACTTGTTTTCATTGTTTAATGGAGGTATGGTATATGATCAAGACACATTCCCTTAGATGTGAATCATATGGTAAAACCTAATAGCCTTGTGTGTAACTAAATAACCTATTATTGAAAAAATCAATTAAACAAGTAATTGAAATAATGTGGATGGTCTTTGTTTAATGACACACACCTTAATTCAAATTTTAAAATGTATAAAGGATATCTACTAAAAAAAGAATAGAAATGTATCATTCAAAAATTATGGGTCTTCTAGAACATAATTTAATGAATCAAATATGATTCTAATAAATATGTAAAACTAAAAATAGTGTGCCATGGGAAATACACTAACTACAATTTTATACTATAGTTGAATCATTATGTTGTGCCTTGTTATATGGGAATAAAATTAGCCTTGACGTGCTTCACATGTTTTCGTCTTATTTATGTGGGTTAATGTTTATGCAAACATATAATGTGTTGTGTGTTTTCCTAGGTGATGTCCTTTAGTGTCATGTGTACTACAATGTAAGTTAAAATAAATTATTCTGGTATTTTTAGTGTTATATTTGTGTTTATTTTTTATTTTTACATTTGGTGTTAGAGTGGAGGTTCATGCTCTCGAACCTCTAGGATGGATTGGAGCTGTGATGATTGTGCATGGTGGTGGTGGAGATGGGAAAATTAATGTGGTATATGTTGTGATGTGACCAATGTTGTGATTGTGATATTATGAACACACATGTGCATGTCACTTTATTTGGTATCATGTTAATGTGCTTATGAAGAGAATATTCAGTCTCTATTTCCTATATTAAATGAGTTCACGTGTGATGTGTCTCCTAGTTTTGTGTGAAAAGAATGTTATTATGGATTATGGAGTGTTGGAGAGTTTTTATCATGTGATATGAAGGTGTGTTGATGTGTTATATGAAAAAATCAGTGTAGACTGAATTGGATCCTATGGTGATGTTGCCACTTGTGTTGTGATGAATTGTTAGTGTCATCATAATGTATAGCATAATAAAATGCCCCATGTTTTGGTATGTTTTGTACCTTTATAAACATGAATTTTCAGTTTCATTGATTTTATAAAGGTAATAGCCACAAAACCATACACATTCATGAAATTCCACAAACTAATGAAATGTTGTGTTTAGAGTGTAGAATACATGTAATTTTTTTTTAAATGTCAAAAATATGGTCTTTTTCTTAATTTTATTCATACGTTGTTTCTTATGTTATAAAAGAGGAATGACTGTCCCCGGTGGTGTTTTTAAATGAAAATTTATTTTTTCACCATGAAATTTTACATAAATGTTCAAGATTTGAATTTTGAGGTGCTGCCAAATTTTCATATTTTTTTTATTTTTAATTAATTATTTAGTAATTTTTTTTTGAATAAATGGCATACAAATGTTTATACCAATAACTTTTAAGATTTATATCGAAATTGATTTTTTTCCCATGTAAGAAGAAAACTTCAACAAATAGTAATTTTATTTTTTTCAAATTTTTTTGATATATTTTGCTATTTTTCAAATGGGCTGGTTGTGTACAATTGATTGTCCTAAAATACCATATGTTAGAAAAATATAAAAAATAAATAGTAAAACAGATTTTTTTAAAATAAAAATTATATTTTTAGAAAGGTAATAAAATTATGTATTTTGTGTTAAAATTTTGTAATTTTATTCATTTGTTAACCCTAATTACATGGCACTTAAGTGGCACATTTTGGCATAAAATTATCCTCCAAATGAATTTGGCACCAAAATGTGCCACATAGGTGCCACATAGGGGGTTCGCGTGAACCTCCCTTCGACCGAACCCCCCAAAACCCTAAATATGTTGCCCAAAACTATATATATATAACTCTTTGCCACCAAAATTATTTAAACCCAAAGGGGTTCACGTGAAGGTTTGTTCACGTGAACCCTCATTCACGCCAACCAATTTCTTTGGCATACATGGTAGTTCGGGCGAAGGGGGTTCATGCGAAAGGAGTGTTCGCGTGAACACCCTTGATTTCTGATCCCTCCCAACCTCTTACTCAAATTTTTAGGACACGAAGTGGGACACAACATTGTGATTTGATAGTTGTTATTAATTTTTTCATCATGCGTGTAATTCGTAAATATGAGATGATTCATGTCATGAATTAGGGGCATATGGGGATTGCATGACCCATATTGCAAAGTAATTTCACTTTGGGTGCATTAAGTGGAAATGTAATGTACCGTAACATGTGAAACTAATGATTGTGATATACCATGTATGTATACCATTTGAAATACACTATGGTATACCATTTGTAATGTACCGTGCATTAAGTGGTGATGTAGTCATGTGTTATGTTGTGAACCTTACACTAGAAAACCCTAAGGGAACAATTTTTAAGAGTATATGTCTAGAGAGAGAACGTGTGGACCAGGTTTTCATAATCTTGAGC
The DNA here is from genome assembly GCA_018340775.1 of Taxus wallichiana var. yunnanensis. Taxonomy (NCBI): domain Eukaryota; kingdom Viridiplantae; phylum Streptophyta; class Pinopsida; order Cupressales; family Taxaceae; genus Taxus; species Taxus wallichiana. The sequence goes on from CM031238.1 coordinate 343,202,965, forward strand.
CGAGTACGGGTGAGGAAGTGGATTATTATATATACTAAAAACTCACTTCTATATAATTATTATACTTCGATATTTCTCGATATATATTATAGATGCACACCACCTTAGGCTCAACTTATGCAAAACTAGTGTCCCCTGCTCTCTCCTATTGGGTTGTCCATCGAACAATCCTATGTGATTTTGACTATGTTGAGCCTTGTGGGAGTATGGAGAGATGATTCAGGAAGAGATTATGACAAATAGTGTTGGGTTTCAAAATGGAACATGGGTTGAAACCACAGTCAAGGGACAACAAGTCCCTCCTCTTTAATGGGAGAGGTTCCCTTATTGAAAGCAAGAAAAACAAATGTACATATATACAACTCTCAATGTTTGGACCCTGATATCTTGGAACGTTTTCATACTTAAAATATTATCAATCAGAAGGAATGGAAGAATATAGAGATGGGAGAAGGAAGAAAACAACAATGCTTTTGGGAAATATAGATAGCAGAGTATCTCCCTACTCACACTTTGAACCAAGATGTTGATGTGTCATATGACAAAATAGGTGTAGACTGAATTGGATCATATGGTGATGTCACCACCATGTTGTGATGAACTGTTAGTGTCACCATATATAGAAACAATAAAATGTCCCACTTTTTGGTATGTTTTGTACCTTTATAAACATGAATTTTTAGTTTCATTGATTTTATAAAGGTAATAGCCACAAAACCATACACATTCATGAAATTCCACAAACTAACGAAATGTTGTGTTTAGAGTGTAGAATACATGTAATTTTTTTTTTTAAATGGAAAAAAATATGGTCTTTTTCTTAATTTTATTCATACGTTGTTTCTTATGTTATAAAAGAGGAATGACTGTCCCTGGTGGTTTTTTAAAATGAAAATTTATTTTTTCACCATGAAATTTTACATATATGTTCAAGATTTGAATTTTGAGGTGCTGTCAAATTTTCATATTTTTTTATTTTTAATTAATTATTAGTAAAAAAATTTCAAATAAATGGTGTACAAATGTTTATACCAATAACTTTTAAGATTTATATCGAAATTGATTTTTTTATATAGGTAAGAAGAAGACTTCAACAAATAGTAATTTTATTTTTTTCAAATTTTTTTGATATATTTTGCTATTTTTCAAATTGGGTTGATTGTTTACAATTGATTGTCCTAAAATACCATATGTTAGAAAGATATAAAAATAAATAGTAAAACAAATTTTTTAAAAATAAAAATTATATTTTTAGAAAGCTAATAAAATTATGTATTTTGTGTTAAATTTTTTTAAATTTATTCAGTTGTTAACCCTAATTACGTAGCACCTAAGTGGCACATTTTGGCAAAAAATTATCCTCCAAATGAATTTGACACCAAAATGTGCCACATAGGGGGGTTCGTGTGAATCTCCCTTCACCCGAACCCCCTAAACCATGAATTTGCTGCTCAAAACTATATAAATATCTACATATAACTCTTTTCCACCGGAATTATTTGAACCCAAAGGGGTTCACGTGAAGGGTTGTTCACGCGAACCCTCATTTCTGCGAACCACTTTCTTTGGCCTATGTGGTAGTTCGGGCGAAGGGGGTTCACACAAAAGGGGTGTTTGTGTGAAGAACCTCAATTTCTGATCCCTCCCAACTTCATACTCACATTTTTGGGACATGAAGTGGGAAAAAACATTGTGCTCACAATAATGTTATTAATTTTTTCATCATGCATGTAATTCATGTAATATGAGATGATTCATGTCATGCATTAGGGGCATATGGGGATTGTATGACCCATATTGCGAAGTAATTTCACTTTGGGTGTATTATGTGGAAACGTAATGTATCGTAATGTGTGAAACTAATGATTGTGATATACCATGTATGTATACCATTTGAAATACACTATGGTTAATGTGCGTGAATCACCATTATGTTAGTGATGTAGTCATGTGTTATGTTGTGAACCTTACACTGTAGACAACCCTACGGGAACAATTTTTAAGAGTATATGTCTAGAGAGAGAACATGTGGACCAGGTTTTCATAATCTTGAGCCGAGTACGAGTGAGGAAGTGGATTCTTATATATACTGAAAACTCACTTCTATATACTTATTATACTTCAATATTTCTTAGTATATTATGGATGCACACCACCTTAGGCTCAACTAATGAAAAACTAATGTCCCTTGCTCTCTCTATTAAGATGATGAAAAGAACAATAGGGATATCAACTTCCTCCTTAGACAATTTGGCATTAGCTCTTTCAAGCAATGAGTTCACATAAGCCCTTTCCTCAAACTAGCTTGGCGGGTTTGATGTCAAGATCATACTCTTGAACTTTGGCTACCCAATTGCATCTCTTGGTTCCAAATTATTGTTGTGTAAGAATGGATTTAATAGTTGTATGAGGCACAAACACAATAGAATTAGAGTTGAGGATGTAAAAATGAAACTGCTTCACATCTTTGACTACCGCAAAATCATGTTTCTCCATCACGGTTTATTTCATCTCATGGGATTTGAAAATATAAATCATGAATGCTATGGGGAGTTCATGACTTTCGGCATTCTCCTAGGTTAACACAACAACTAGAGTAATTTTAGTGCAATAGCAATAGATAATGAAGTCTTTTTTATAATCAAGGCATGCCGAGATTGGAGTCTTTGCTATAGCTCTCTTGATGTCTTCAAATGTAACCTTTCCTTCATAAAACTAACCAAAATTTTGCTTCCTTTCATCATGTTGGTTATGTTCAAAGTAAGTTCAGAAAAATTGGGAGTGAATCTTCTTAAGAATTTGATCTTGCCAAAGAAAGAGTGCACACCCTTCTTCACTCGTGGGGAGAGGGATCTGCTAAATCATCTAGACTCTTTCTGGATCAATTTTGGTTCCCTCCATGGAGACAATGTGTCCCAATAATTTTCCCTCGGTGACACAAAATAAATATTTCTTGGGATTCAAAGAGATGCCATGCTCTCTACACTTTTGGAGAACAGTTTCAAGGTGTTGGAAATGATCAGCTCTAGTTTTAGAAAACACAGTTAGATCATTAAGATATAAAACTATGCATTTTCCCTTAAGACTGCCAAAGGCCTGGTCCATTGCCCTCTGAAAGGTGGCACCAGCATTGATAAGTCCAAAATGAATTCTCTTGTAAGTAAAGGTGCCCCAAGGTGTGGTAATGATTGTTTTATGTTGGTCTCGCAACACTTACTTCTACTTAATTATATCCTAAGAACCCATCAAGCATGGACAACATTTCGAACTCGTAACAGCCTGTGCAAAGACTTGATCCATTACACGAAGAGGATAATTATCCTTCAAAGAGGCTTGATTCAAGTTCCTAAAATCAACACAAATCTAGATCTCACCATTCTTCTTCCTGACATGCACAATATTAGCAATCCATGTTGAATGGTGAATGGGGAAAATGATCTTAGCCTTCAATAACTTTTGGATCTCTTGAAAAATTATATTAGCAATTTTAGGGTTATACTGCCTCTACTTTTGCGGAAGGGCTTGATCCCAAGATTTAGAGGAATGAAATGTTACATCTATTTTGGTTGAAAAGCTTTAAGATCATCATAAGAATATGCAAGAACATCAACATACCTTTGCAACAAATTTGTTGCTTTCTTCCTTTTCTCTTGTGTTCAGCACTTTCCAATGTTTACCATCATAGGTTTGTTAAGACTCCCTATGTTTATATTTTCATAGTTAGAAAACTGTTGAGCTCCTTTGGAAGCTTTAGACTTGATTTACCCATCATGTTTATCAAAAAAATCTTCTAGACGTACCAGTCCTTTAGGTATCTTGTTACCTTTTAGTTTTATACAACCGTCATGATCCATTTCTTCTTTTCTATCTCCTTCATTTGGAGGCGTACACTCTCTAGGAAGATTCCCACCTCCTTCAAAGTACAGTGGTTAAAATTATCTCTAAGTTCAAGGAAGGAAAGAAATTGTTGATCATCATTAAATAACCTCATGTTTTTTGCATTTTCAGGCACACTAGGCCTATAAATCATCTCAATGGTGAATTTATCTTGGGAGAAATCTGGATGAGGGATCAGTAGAGACCCCGATACATCCAAGGAATCAGCCCTGGTGTCCCTCTCCCTTGGCATGGATTCAATTTAAAAGGCATCAAGGAAATCAATGGAATCCCAAACCAGCTTCCTGTAATGCTTCAACCTATTATTCTTCACTTGATAGAGATCTCTGACCTATTTTACAATAAGCTCTGCATCTCCACGAGAAAGGAGATTCTTAATCCCCATCTCTTTTTCCATGCTTAAACCGAGGATGAGAGCTTCATACTCAATTTTATTATTTTGTTTTCAAATTGGAGCTTGAAAGAGAAAGGGTGAATTTTACCTTAAGGAGAAATAAGCACCACACCAGCTCCAGAACCAGTTGAGGAGCATCTTCCATAAAATTCCAAGGTCTAAATGCCATTAGGAACAAGAAACACCTCCTTAGGATGGTTAGCCTCATCTTGTGACATGATCATGTAGTTACCATGACCAATGTCTGCATAAAGTATTTTTGCCTTTGGGTCATCTCTGTTTTACACAATATATTAAGTTTGTTTCTCACGTAGTAGCTTATTAATTTTCCCATTCACTGGAATAAGATCATGTGACCAATCCATCATGATTTATCCTCCCACATTTTTGCAAAAATTCCTACTCAGCAGCATGCCGTAGGAAGGGTGAATATCAGCTACCAAGATGGTGGCTAAAACTCTCTTCTCTGGAAAAGCAGCAAAGGATAATTGTGCATCCTTGATCCTCCCAAGAAATGGTACTTATCTACTTTCCATTGAGTAACATGAGCCAAAATAATGGGTAAGGGATAAGCCTAGGGCATGAGCTACCTTAGCAAGCATCACATTGTATGCGAAGCACCGAATCAATAACACAATTGTTGAGTTTGTGGTCAGCTATGAGGAGGGTGACATAAAATGGTTTGATCTTCCCGTCAGATGAAGTGACTACTGCCACAAGGTTGGGTTGAGATGAAGGAGATGGAGTGGTCAAAAGACCCGTAGAACTAGGAGATGAAGGCTTGGATTAGGATTTCACAAAGTCTACCATCTTAGTAAAGGCCTTGGGATGGGTTTGGTAGAATTCAACCTCAAAGATCTGGATATTAGTTTTCTTAAGATGGTCAATAATGTCAAAAGAACAAGAGGTAGATGGAGCATAATTTATAGGAGTAGATCAAACTTTTGAATTATCATCTCTATAATTTGAAGGGCAAGAAGCTTTAGGAGAAGAAACAAAGGAGGAAGGAACAATGTAACTTACCTTCGATGTGGAAGAAGTTGGAATATGATCTCCTCTCTTTGAAATCACTAGAATGACCGTAGGAGGCTCCTTAGATATTTTAGTAGGCTATACCACTTTCTCCTTCTTATTGGATTCCTCACGAGTCATGATAATATATGATTCATTTTTATCTCTTTGACTCTTTCTTCATAATCATCCTCGTCATCTATACCATTAGTGGTGAGAAAATGGACATGAGATCCATTCAACTCTTATAATTCTTCCTCATCTTCCTCTTCATGTTCTCCATGATTCCATCCTCCTCATCATTGGCACCAACACTTCACATGTTGCATTGACTGGAACTTTAACAGGTGGACCTTCAATTGCCAGTCTAGTCTGAGTAGAGGGCAACTGATTTCAGGTTGAAAATTCTTCCTAAGAACATCCTGATAAGGAGCATGCTTTGGGAGAACTGCTTCTTGAGGGAAATAAGATCATTAGCAAGTTTTGTACCAACTGATCTACACTAGCCCCAGGAGAAGATGTGGAAGAAGGGGATGCTTTGGATTTGGATGAATCTCTCCTTAGCTTGCCAGACATGATCAGATCATCTTCAACACTAACAGAAAATCTCTTATCAGCATCCAAGGTGGCAAGATTGGCTCTCCTAAGTGCATAGCTCACTTTAGGAAATTGGGCATTAAGGAAGAAACATCTTTGAATCTGATCCACATGGCATGTGTTTAGTGGGATCTTGTTAACCATCCTATTGAATTTGGCCACAAATTCCCTCATGGGCTCATGTGACTCTTTCTTGATTTGAGAAATTTGGGCCAAGAGGGCATGCACATCCTCAACATGTTTGAAACACTGCTCAAACTGGGTTGTCATGGTGTCCCAATTAGTGATGGATCCAGCAGGGAGATGATAAAACCAGTCAATAGCATTATCTTGTAATGTATCCACAAAAATTATAATAGAGATATCCTCATGTTCAACCCCGAGAACACCACAAGCAACAATGAAGGCTGCAATATGTTCATCTAGATGAACCTTCCCATCACCTCTAAATTTAGGGAAATTATTTCTATTGCCTCTAGGAAATTCATGCAATGGCTGGGGAAGAGCAAGAGGCCCAACCCTTTGGCCCCAAGGCAGATGAGCTGCCATCCTTGGAAAGATTGTTTGGAGAGGAACTAAAACACCAGTGAGAGTCAAAGCATGCAAAGTAGGACTGATTTGATCTTGAGGGATGCCACTCCTAGAATTTTTGTCTCTAACAGGAGGAGTGCTTGTATATCTTGTTCCTCTTCTTTTTCTTGATGAAGAAGGGAGGGAGAAACCTTGATGATCTAAAATTTGGAAATGAGGGTCTTCTTCCCCAAGGGTTCTTCTACCCCGAGTGTATCTTGGAGTCGCCAGATCAAAGATGATCAAGAAGTTGTTATTAAAACTTGGAATCCATTTACAATGAATTCCCCAGAGAGTCACCAAAAACTGTTGGGTTTCAGAATGGAACATGGGTTGAAACAACGATCAAGGACAAAAAGTCCTTCCTCTTTAAAGGGAGAGGATCCCTTGTTGAAAGAACGAAAAACAAATGTACAGATATACAACTCTCAATGTTTGGACCCTGATATCTTGGAATGTTTTCATACTTAAAATATTATCAATCATAAGGAATGGAAGAATATAGAGATGGGAGAAGGAAGAAAACAACAATGATTTTGGGAAATATAGATAGCAGAGTATCTCCCTACTCACACTGAACCAAGAAAATATAGAAAAGGATCAATTACTTCACCACCTGCACAAATCTGCAGACATAAAGTTCTAAAGATTCACACAGACCTTAACAAATAGTTTCAATTAAATGCAAAACAAATGATACCTTGAATCGAGCAAGGAGAAAGAAAGGTATTACAGAGGAAAATAAGAAAGAAAGAACATTTGTATTGGATTAATTCATAATTTACAACTTTCCCAGAAAACCAGAATCCCCTTTTCCCATGGCCAAACCCATATATTTATAACAATTTGTTTACATCCATACTTTGTTCCCAAGAAAATAATATCCGAAAGGGATAATGTTTGTTGTAGATCCGCTTTTGGAAAGTGACATGAAACAAACACTCATGAAAATAGGAGGTTCAAAATGGTGAATATCTTGTCAGTTTGAGCATGATTATTTTAGTAGGGGACATCTCATGATTTTCTCATTCATATGGTCCTGTCATTTCCACCTTTTAACCACTTTCATGGCACTCAAGTGTTTGTTGATAATTTTTATCTCATTTAATCGTGTATGCCTGATAAAATCTATTTTCTGATGATTAAAATTTATACCTCTTTAAAATTATCAATTCGGATCCAAAACCAATCCAAAATGCATCTAATGAAGGACCAACAAAGAATACATGGAAAAGAATGAAGAATGATTCATTTTCCATGTTTTGTAGAGTTCAAGTTTGTTATTGGTAATAAAAACCGAGAAGAGGGAATTTAGCTATATTTTCTCCATTTAACCTTCAAATTTGGACCCTACACATGAAAAGATCCAAGCAACGATGACCTTGGGAAGAAATTTGCATTTCCTGACTTTTGGGAGAAAAAGTGCATTTTCTCGATTTTCTCCACCCCTCGCAGCTCCACCAAAGGCCGGACATGTGGCATCATCTAAGTGGCTAAGGAAATGTGGGTCGAACTACCATTTGAACTTTTTTAACAAAAAGGCTCAAATTCTAAAAATCTCCACCACCGCTCTAACTTTTCAACATGGACACGTGGCACCATGTGATTGGTTGTGGGGATGCACTTCTACTTTAGAATTTATCTATTTTGAGAAAAGGAAAGAATTCCAACTTTCCCCCAAAGGTCCATGCCCCTGCCATTGTCTTTTCAACATGGACATGTGTCCCTCTCTGATTGGTTGTAGGCCTTAACTTAGAAATTTTCCTTTCGCTCGGGTCGGGCCGCGGGCCACTTTAGATCTCTTTTCCTTTTTGGAAACAAGTCTAAAATTCCTAAAGTCTCCCGCTGGTCTCACCGAAGTTCTCATGAACCGAGAAACATCCACATGTCCTTCGCTGATTGGTGACATGGTGAGCCACCCGATTAGTTGTGGGGATGTGCCTTACTTTTATCTATCCTAGAAAAGGAAAAATTCCATCTTTCCCCCTGAAGTCCATGTCCCCGCCATTGAATTTTCAACAAGAACACGTGTTCGTCTCTTATTGGTGTGGGCCTCATCTTGAAAATTTATCATTTCACCATAATGCCTTAGAAAATACAATGGATCTGCCATCCCGAACCTCCACCAAAATCGCTCCATCCAATCAGGGATTGGCGGGGATGCGGGGAGAATCTGTAATTTTTCCCAAAATCAACAAAGCTAATAAGTTGACAAAGAAACCCGCCCAACCGCATCCAATGGGAAAAAATGCATAGCCTTTCCTTCCGGGAAAGAATTTAATGGGGAAAAGAATGTAGAAAGTTTCAGAAATGGGAAAACACCATTTCTGCTCCCGATGAAGGATTTCTTTCTTTACAAAAGGTTAGAAACAAAAGATGTAAGGTCCCACACATTCCAACTCATCAAAGGAGAACCAAAATCATTTCCCACCAACTGAAAATAGGTAGACCATTTTAACGGAAATAGACTGAGAAAAATGATTAAAAACCCATGGAAATGAGAACAAGCGTCATGAGGAGTTTAAAACACAAATTTCTAACATGGCAGGGCTCCAATTTTCATGAATTTAGATTTGAAAAGGTGGGGAAAATTGAGAGGACAACAAGTTGTAATATTTGATATGTTATTTTACAAGCCAAGGCTTGATGTCCGAGTTCCAACAACTTGATGAGTACCCCTTTGGTGGCCATATGAGGCCACATAGTAATTGTAATGTGTTATTTATGTATACTTATTTTATTCATAACTTGATCATTATCTCTTTTTTTAGACCAACAACTTTATTCATTAATGAGTTCTTATATTTTGGGCATTTTGTTTTATTGTTATACTAACATGTGGATTTGTACTAATTATGACTATTTGTCTATTTGTTTTTCTTATTTTTAAAATTTTGTTTTAATTTTAATTTTTTTATAGGCTAGCTCAAGCCTTAGGATTTTTTCCAATTGGCATTTGGAACAAATTGTTATGTTGGTTCTAATGTCGTAATGTGTTGGCATAGGATCATGGGATTCACCATGGAGTGGTTAAACCTAGGGAACCGCTTCATTGTATGGGGGTACGCCCCAAGGAGTTATAAATAACTAGAGGGTTGTTGAACCATGAGTTATTATGTCACTTGGGTTAGGGGTGTCTAGACTCTATGTGCCTAGGTCCATAGAGTGACCGACCTCTTTGAGGGAGGGATAAAAGACTTGAGCGAGGGCTAAGAGAAATTTATTGATTTTTCTTTATATATTCCACATGAGGGGTGATAAGATATTTGAGGGAGTGATAAGAGACTTGAGGGAGGGATAAGAGAAATTTACTAATTTATCTTTGTATATTCTACATGAGGGAGTGATAAGAAATTAGAGGGAGTTATAAGAGATTTGAGGGAGGGATAAGATATTTGTATGCGTGGATAGAGTATTTGGAGTTACATGTAAATGTTTTGTGATGTTTTTGGAGGTATATGGTGATTTTTGGGAGGTATATGGAGATATTTTGTGATTTTTTTGGAGGTGTATGGCATTGGTATTATGGTTTATGTGTACTCTTTTGAGTTTGGGTTACGTCTTATGATTTTGCTTCCATCTTGACACTACGTAGCTTTAACTATGAGTTAGGTTTGTGTGAAACACGTGTATGTGTACATGTTGGGCATTTCGGGTGTTATAATATGCCCGTGTTATGAGTACATTTTTGTCAAGGACATGTATATGATAAGTCATATTTGTGTGGATCGTGTATGCTCCTTCCATGGGTTGGTTGAGTTCTTTTGATGTGATATAGTTGTGAAAGTATGTAGCAATATATCTTGTGGACCATTAGTGTTGTGTTCGGGCCTCGACATGGTATTGTGGTTCGGACTGGCTTGGTATCGTGATATCGTGATCGAAGGGAACCCACAAAAAATGGATAAACTAAAATCTTATGAATTGAAATATTAAGAGCATGAGATTAATAAATACTCTTAACAAAAATTATCTTCTAAGTAATAATGTAAACTAGAACTATCAATCTTAATAGAACATTAAAAGTTTAAGAATTTTCAAACCTTGCCTTCTTCTTTGTGGTCTTACTTTAGCAATGAGTATCGTTTGAATGGTAACATGAGACATTGATTGCTTCATCTTTTCTCATGAGAGCTATAACACCCACTAAAAACACCCACATGAGACCCAAGAACAACCTAGGTTTAGTTAGAAAAATTATGGAATATTTTTTTTTGGAAAATGTGCCCACATATAGGCTTCAAAACTACAGTTGTCACATTAATGTTTTCATATTCAATTATAGTTATCGATTAAATTTTCCCATTATAACAAATTATTAAACCCACATTAAAACTAATGAGTATAATTAGTCCAAGCATGGTTAAATTCTCTCTAAGTGTTAATTTAATAAACAATTAAATTCCTACTATAGTTAAATATTCCATATTTAAATTTAGAGGGTTAAAGGGGCCAAAATAATTAAATACCCAAGGTATTTAATTCCACAAGGTTTAAACAATTAACAAGGTCCCCATTTACATGGGGTTAGAATAAACATTCCCTTACCCCATAAAGTGACCCCTTAAAAAGTCAACCCATGTTTTTGAAATAAAACATTTAAATTAAAAAGAATAATTTCCAATGACTCACTCTCTACCTAATTTTTGTAGGGATGAATCTTATCCCTTATATGGATTCAATTTGGTCCTTGACGTGGAAAAAAGGGTAACTAACTCTAAAGCATCCTTATTAAGTCTTCTTTCACATTTCATTTGGTTCATTAATTTTCTTTTGTCTTGCATGTTGAAGGAGGAGGAAGAGAAGCCATTAGAGACCATCTCAAGCTCTTGGAAGAGGCTTTCAAGCTCCATGATTTTTCTTGTTTTGCTTACACCCTCTCTTAGGGTTTCAATGTATTTGCATATCTTATTTAGCTTATTTTTCCTTTATTTTCTCAAATGGGCTTGTGGGTTTGTTGCCCAAATGATTCAAATAGCTACATTTGATAGCTAGTTTCTTTTTTATAAAGTATATATACATATATATGTATATATGTGTTTATTTACTTATGCATATATATATATTTTTATGAATTCCTTTATTTATTTATCTTTTTTTTTTATGGGTTAAAAACTTGAATTCAAAATGTGACACACACACACACAACTTAAAGATCATACAAAGGTGTGCAAGCCGAATTAATGGGGCGTGTATTATGTTTATATGGGGAGTGGTTAATATATTGGGGGGTGGGGAGGGTCGGCGACCCCAACCGCTACCCCATTTAATTTAAATGGGGTAGGGGTTGGAGGAACCGACCCTCCCCACCCCAATCTTCATACAAATAAAACATACACTATGGCCGCAACCAACTCCATTACGCAGATCCTTTTGGATAAATTTTTAATATATATTAAATATGTAATATATATATATATATATATATATATATATATATATATATATTTGGTAAAACTATTACTAACCCTTTTTCTCCTTTTTTATCAATAACAATAATATTTCCTTATTAATTGCATTTAATATATCACTATTTCACACTCAATAATGAAATTATAAATAGTAGTGTTAACAAATTAAAATTTAAAATATATATTTATTCTTTTGTGTACACTAAACTTTCCTCTTTAACAATTTGATAAAAATTGTATGGAAGGTAGAGGAAGATTAGATTTCATTTTCTTTAACCATTTACAATGGACTTAGAATAAATGTCTTAAATGGGAATCATATACTATAGTTAGAACTTAGTTCACTTCATTTACCAAATATAAGACAATCATAATATGAGCTCTTTTCCATTCAAAAATGCAAGAACAAGTATAAATAGTCTATCTTTTCCAATACATGCCTTTCAAATAACACAATGAAATGTAACATCTTTTGATACAAATTTCCAACATTCCAAAAAGAAGTTTACAACAATATTTCCAACAATATATTATAAAGTAAGAGCAACACCATTTTGTGGAAAATAAATCAACTTCAATGGAGAGATATATTTTCCTTTTAACTTCTTTTCTACTTCAATAACTAAATTTTTTTAACTCAACTCTGTGTTTCCCTTTTAATATACAATACAAGTTTAAAATTCATAAATCAATACAACTTTTGTCAAAAGGATTAATACAATGTCTTTCCACTTAAATTGGGAAGTAAATAGAAGAGTGAAGGCTAAAATAAAAGGCAAGTTGTCTTCAAACATAGTTCCAAAATCAATTCTTTAATCAAGCTTTATCTTCTTAACACCAGCAAGAGGGATCCACCATGCTTCATTTAATCACAAAAAAGGGGGAGGCAACACTCTTCACCAACGAAGAATTCCAATGAGGAGGAGAATACATCCTCCTCATTGGCCCCCGACCTCAACCACATTACAATGAAAATGGATTCAACTCGTGGAAACAAAATAAGCTTCCACATCCCAATTCAAGATTTTACAACCATACCAAAATCCAAAAATTACAACTACAATCACAAGAAGGAAAGAACCAAAATACACAAGGATTCATTGTGCAAAATCCAAAGGAGTAAGATCTATTGGGAAGCCACTTATACCTCCCAATGAGAAATGGGTTCCCACCTAAAAACCCTCCAATAAAACATATCAAAACCCCTACACACTATTATGCATCCCTTAAGTACCTCTTATACCTCCCACAATCTCTTATGCCTCCCTACAAATCTCTTATGGATCCCTCATAAAATAGACCAAGTGATAAATGCAAGAACTTTCTTGTCCAAGGTGGGACACCCATCCCAAATCCCTCCAAAACATGGAAATAACTCTTATGCTTCCCTCCATGAAATATCCCCATTGTATCCTCCTACACCACACTTAAGCAGCCAACAAACATACCAAAACACTCAAAGGCATGCACATATGCAAAATATAATAAGGAAAACATTTTACAAGAGTATGGCTCCTACCTTTCCATGGTAGAGCTTGATCTAAGAGTTCCACAACAATCTTCTTCAAGTCCAAACAATCACCAAAAGCTCCATCAAATCCACAAGCATTTGAAATCCTCTAACTCTCAAAAAATACAAGAGCACAAAGAAATGAAGTAACCCTCAAACAAGCAAAAGAACTTGAATAAATATAAAAGGAAGAGAGGAGGGTGAGGTGGCTCCATGTAGGATGCCACATCACTTATGCTCAACTCCACATCACAAGTCAAACTTTAAACTCCAAAGCATAATTAATAAGTGGGTGAAGAAATGACATTTTACCTACACACACAATCCAAGCCCACACCCCTTAAGGACTAAAATTAATTACATGTCAGAAGATTAAATAAAAATTACAATTTGTCTTACCAAAACCCATAGGTAGGGGTTGGTATAGCAATTTAAGAGGTGTGGGACAAGTTTAACTTATCCCACAAGCCTCCAAAATTGGCGCCTAAGGACAAATCCAAATTTCTAGGGGAGGTGGAGTATTTCACACTCAAAGTTACTTACACATCACTTACAACACATAAACCAACACACATCAAGTCTAATAAATAGTTTATTTTGACCCATTCATAATTAATTTAGTAAACTAATTAATTTACTAATCTAGTCATAAATCAAGTAATAAATAAAAGGGAAATACATCACTAAAAATCACATACTAAAATTAAATAAAGGAATCTAAATGAAAGAATAACACATAACCACTTGGTCAGAGTTTGATGTGATTCCCCCATGGGAACCCACTAATAAAAATTCAAACACACACACACACACACACACACACACACACACACACACACACACAACATAATAGATGTTGCCATTGTGACCCTTGTTGAATTCATCTAGGATTCCAATGTGGTTGGTCTCCAATCCCCCGATGTTTGTTGTGACATGTTTACCTACAAAACACATAACACCTCCTTTGGCCTCATGGCTGCATCAAAACATCCAAAATAAATATACAATATAACTCCACAATCATCTATATATGAATCAAAACATCATCTAGGAAAGTAACGATATCATTTACAATTTCATCAATAACTATATGATCATAAGATTAGTTCAATTATTTAGGTCTACTCAATATGAAAAAATATCACATGTCTGAAATATATATATAACCATGTCAACAACATATCAACATCAATATAAAATGTCTCTAATAATCCACACGCATCATATATGAAACGAAATCAAAAACAGTTCATGATCTCTAACATCTAACATCATGGAAAATCGAAGCTACAATAATATCCATAAGTATAGTCAACAATATCATAATCAATAACAAAAAGGTGTCAAAGGTAAGTGGGCACTACATCCTCCTCCCATTAGACTCGACTTCCTCTTGGAAGTCACTAGAACAGGTGTGGAAATTGAACTCATAGTAATGTAGCATTTTTCCATGAAGCTGTTGTCTCATCCTTTCTGTCCCACTAGAATCAAACTTGGTCAATTTCTCTACCTCGAAGGCCTAGGCTCCTGCGCTCTAAAATGTGGATGGGATCCACCATCGCCTTCCCCTAATCCTGCACCTGTAATGAGGTCCAATCTTTCACATGAGAAGGGGCTGTAATATATCTCCTAAGTACTAAAACATGGAACACATCATGGATGCGAGAAAAGATGGGTGACAACACTAGATGGTAGGCCAAAGGACCAATACGCTCCAATATCTCAAAGGGACCCACGTATCTAGGACATAACTTAGAACCTTTTCCATAACAGATAGGGCTCTTATGTGTTCTAACATGAAGGAACACCTTCATGCCCACATCAAAACTATGATCTGTCTTATGCTATGCTAGTCTGCATACTTCTTCTACCACTTTTGTGTCTCCCGTAATCTTTGCCTAATCATAAAAACCTCTGCTCCATGTCCTATAATAAAGTTGGCCCAAGAGAAACCATATCCTCTATCCCGTCCCAACTAAGAGGTGTCCCACTCTCTGCCATATAGTGCCTGAAGAGGAGCCATGCCTATCAAACTCTGAAAAACTATTATTGTAGGAAAACTATACCAAGTATAAATACTCCTCCCATCTCGACTGATGATTCATAACATACATCCTAAGCATTTCCTCCAAGATCTTATTCACCCACTCAGTATGTCCAATCGTCTCAGGGTGATACATTGTGCTGAAATTGATCTTCATCCCGAGGGCATGCCGCATGGTAGTCTATAATTGGAAAGTGTATAAAGGGTCGTAGTCATAAATGATCTTCCACGAAATCCCATGCAAGATGAAAATCACATATAGATATACTTGTGTAACTAAACTAGGCTGTGTAGGTGGTATTCACTGTGAGAAAAATGAGCCACTTTCTTCAATTTATCCACTATGACCATGATGGCGTCATGGTGGTATCTTGACGTCAGTAGCCCAATAATGAAGTCCATGGAAATGGTGTCCCACTTACACTTTGGTATACCGTGGAAAAAGAGAAGGCTAACTAGATTCTAATGCTCGGCCTTCACATTTTGACACTCCAAACATCATGGCACAAATGAACCATGTCTCTCCGAAGTCCCCTCCAATGGTACAACTGTCTCAAAGTGGCATGCATCTTCTTCACCCTGGGATGGGATGAATAGGGTTCATGATGTGCCTCTATCAAAATGTCCTATCTCAAGCCTCCCTCTTTGGGAAAATAAATCTGCCTTAGTTCTGAGATAGCCATCTACCTCTAATGAAAAACCATCAAAATTCACCTCAACGGGTCTCTCGAGACTCAATCTCTCTCTAGCTTCAATGTAGAAGTAGTCATGAGGAAGCTATTGTAGAATCTTGCTCTGCAAAATCTGCCCAACTGAGTGGCCATAAACACATGTCTCTCTCTACGAAAAGCATCCATAACCACATTCTCCTTCCCCTTCACATATCTATATCCATATTGTACTCACAAAGAAACTCCATCCAATGCCGCTGACAAGCGTTGATATTGGGTTGCGTGAAGAGGTGGCGAAGACTCAAGTGATCAGTCTTGAGTGTGAATATTTGGCCAAGAAGGAAGTCTCTCCACCAGACTAAGGCATGTACAACTACCGTAAGCTCAAGATCATGATTCGATAATTGAGCTCATAATATTTGATTTTTTGAGTCTCAAAATAAACCACTCTACCCTCTACGTTAACACCCCCCCAGTCCCTACCAAAGAAGCATCATGTGCACATGAAGAACTCACCCCGAGGATCTGGAACTATAAGAATAGGTGTTTTCATGAGGCATTCCTTCGTGTCACGATAGCCTTTCTCACATCTCTGTCCGACCATATAAAATTCTTCCCTTTCCAATGAAGAGTAGTGATGGGGTATGCAACCCAAGAAAATTCTGTATAAATATCCTGTAATATCTTGTTAAATTGATGAAGCTACCCACCTCTCTCATACAAGTGGGTGCTTTGGCCAATCCATAATAGCTCGAATCTTGGAAGGATCAATTGCGATGCCTTCCTAAAAATAATGTGACCCAAATATTGCACCTTTATCTGAATAACACACACTTCTCCGTGTTCTCATAAAGATCTTGCTCACGAAGACACTTTGAAGAACCTAGAGAAGGTGCTCCTTGTGTTGCTGACATGTACGTTAGTAAATCACAACGTCATCAAGGAATATGAGCATGAAGTGATCTAATAATGTCCTGAATACCCCATTCATTAAGCTCATGAACACTTTGTGGGGGCATTCTTCAAACCAAAAGGAACCACTTTGTGAACTCGAAGTGGTCATATCTCGTTATGGAAGGCGGTCTTATGAATATTTTCCTCGGTAATCCTCAGCTAATGATAACTTTGACTTAAGATCTATCTCGATCAAATAAATCATCAATGTGTGGAAGGGGGTAATGATTCTTGATCGTTAATTTGTTCATCTTGCGGTAATCAATACACAACCGTAGAGATCCATCCTTCTTCTTTACAAAAATCACTGGTGCACCCCAAGGGGATATGATAAGATGGATTAGGCCTTTCTCTAAGGCTCTCTAGTGTAACTTATGCTCATAGAGCTTAGGGGTAGTCATCCGATGAGGTTCTCGTGAGATATTCTTTTCTCCCGGAACCAAATCTATGTGACAATCTATCTCATGTGGGGATGGAAACCCCAATAGCTCCCCTAGAAAGACATCAGAAAACTCTCGCAAGATGTGATGGTCATCAAGAAATGGCCCACTAGACTCATCCTTTGATCTGTCACTAACCGTAACAACATACATCTGGCAACCCCATCACACACACTGCTTAAGTTGCATAGTAGAGATGGTGCAAATGGAAATGGGTATCCTAACCCCTACTATCACTAACTCAACTCCTAAATCATTTGTACATGATATAGTCTTATGGTAACAATCCACTCTAGCTCTATGTGTAGATAACCATTCCATGCCTAAGATGACTCCATAAGAACCCAACGGAAGGATACGAAGATCCGAGGTAGTATTGAAAAGTCCCAAATCCACTACACACTCCTTAACTAAGGAGTCTATAGAGATTTTGGCTCCAGAAGCCATCTCGACGTCCCAACTAAGACCCTACCTAACTACCACCAGCCTACATCACTCTACTAAAGATGGTACAATAAAAGAATTAGATGAACTAGAATCAAATAGAATGGAGGTAGGAATACCACCAATGATACATGTCATCTCAATCATGGTACTCTGATGCTTGGCTTGGTGGTTCTCGACCGTTGCATAGATCCGATAATTGTGCCCCATGTCACCAACCGTAGGCTCAGAAACCTACATCTTACCCTTGTTATTAGGGTTTTTTGGGCACTCCCTTTAATGATGTCTATCAACACCACACCCATAATAACTTTGTCGGCCCTCTCCTATGAGATGCAGCTCAAGCTGGCACTCTAGAGGTTTTTGCTATGGATCCTGATGATCTGGCTATGGACTGTTGAGGTCTCTGCATGCGAACTCCTGCCGACATAGATCTTGGTGCACATTGTGTCCTAATGGGACCTCTAGGAGGAGGCCCCATACTCCATCCCCCTTTATGCATCAAATCTCTACGGGAGTCAGTAAGGTGGTGGGTCTGTGCTCTTTGTTATTATCTTTCTTCCGAGATGCCTACGTGGTGGCTTTGAATGATGACTTTTTGAATGCTTTCCACCACGAGGAGGAGATGAGCCCTTCACTTATTGTCCTACATCTACTGGATGTGGCTCTAAACTTTGTCCCTGGCCTGCTGTGTCTTTCCCCGAGTCTCCTCTACTATATAGGCCTTCTCCATGGCCTCGGCTAACGTCTGTGGAAAGTGGATACGCACCGAACCTCCCAAATCTAAATTCGGGCCCTGATGAAAATGTGAATCCACACATGCTCATCGTACATATATTCGACATACTGGAGTCGGTGCGAAATCGACTCTCATACTCACTACTGATCATAGATTCCTGACGGAGGTCATGAAACTCATTTATACTATACTGAATGAACCTCTGAGATAAGTACCTACTCTTTAACCGCTCCTTAAAGAGATCCTAGGTAATGGTATTTTTATCAACATGGAGCTTCTGCTCCTCGGTCCTCCACCAGACACCTACTCCATCCCTCAGAAGATGGATCGCAACATGAGATTTCATGTTGCTAGTACAAGGGTAGAGCTTGAAGAACCTGCTCAAGCTTATCAACCAGGCCTCTTCCTGAAATCCACTTGTATCTCTAGAATAGTGAGATGGTCATAGCTTATGAATCTCCTTGATGTGGGCTCACTATCAACCGGTGACCCCTAGGCCTCTTTGTATGCTCCTCTCTAAGCCTAGGGCTCTGGGACCTATCCCTTTGTCATGAAATCATGTCTCCTTGTCCACTCTGCATTTACTCTACTCTCGCCGACTCCATGTTGGAGTTATCTACCCTATTCTCCTCATTGTTTGAGGAGATACACGAGCCTCAATCGATGGCTCCTATCATGTTTGTCCGATCGTCCTCCCAAGGACCCTTCGCGTCTCGTAAAATATGAGGCAAAATGGTTGTTACGGCATGATCTGGACGTGGCAAGTCTATTCCGATGTGAAAGGACACCTCGTTTGAACCACACCTCCTGCCTGAGACCAAGACGAGAGTTAGTTCATTATTCTAGGTTTTTTTAAGTTTTTTTTTTCATGTTTACTAAAAATATAGAAGTTTCAAACAAAGTTCTTTTCTAGGTTTAAAAGTGTGCTAGGTTTAATATTGTACTAGGTTTAATGTTTGTGTCTCAATTTTTCAAAGCTTTGAACCCACCGCTCGATACCAAGTGTAACGCCCGCTAAAAATTCCCACACGAAACCCAAGAAAAACCTAGGTTTAGTTAGAAAAATTATGGCATATTTTTTTATGGAAAATGTGCCCTTATACAACTTCAAAACTATAGTTTTCATATTAATGTTTTCAAAGTCAATTATATTTAATAAATAAAATTTTCCCGTTATAACAAATTATTAAACCCACATTAAAACTAATGAGTATAATTAGTCCGAGCATGGTTAAATTCTCTCTAAGTGTTAATTTAATAAACAAGTAAATTCCTACTATAGTTAAATATTCCATATTTAAATTTAGAGGGTTAAAGGGGCCAAAATAATTAAATACCCAAGTTATTTAATTCCACAAGGTTTAAACAATTAACAAGGTCCCCATTTACATGGGGTTAGAATAAACATTCCCTTACCCCATAAAGGAATCCCTTAAAAAGTCAACCCATGTTTTTAAAATAAAACATTTAAATTAAAAAGAGTAATTTCCACTCACCCACCATCTACCTACTTTTTGTAGGGATGAATCTCATCCCTTGGATGGATTCAATTTGGTCCCTTGATGTGGAAAAAGGTTAACTAACCCTAAAGCATCCTTATGAAGTCTTCTTTCACATTTCATTTGGTTCATTATTTTTCTTTTGTCTTGCAGGTTGAAGGAGGAGGAAGAGAAACCATTAGAGACCATCTCAAGCTATTGGAAGAGGCTTTCAAGCTCAATTATTTTTCTTGTTTTGCTTACACCCTCTCCCGTGGTTTCAATGTATTTGCATATCTTATTTAGCTTAGTTTTCTTTGATTTGCCCAAATGGGCTTGTGGGTTTTTTCCCAAATGATTCAAATAGCTACATTTGATAACTAGTTTCATTTTGAGAAAGTATATATACATATATATGTATATATACGTTTATCTACTTATGCATATATTTATTTATTTAATGAATTCCTTATTTTATTTATCTTTTTTTTTATGGGTTAAAACCTGAATTCAAAATGTGATCAATATATATATATATATATATATATATATATATATATGTATATGTATGTATATGTATATGTATATGTATATGTATATGTATGTATGTGTATGTATATGTATACGTATACGTATTTATATGTATATATATACATATAAATACATATACATATACATACACACACACACACATAACTTAAATGTTAAGGCCGTGAGTCAAAAGAATGCGTAGAGATCATACACGGTGTGTAGGATGCATTAATGGGGCAGATTAAGTATATATGGGGAGTGGTTGGTGAGCCCAACCCCAACCTCATTTAAATGGGGTGGGGGTTGGGGTTGCCGACCCCTCCCCACCCCAATCTTCATACAAATAAAACATACACTATGGCCGCGGCCAACTTGAATACATAGATCCTTTTATACAAATTTCTAATATATATATATATATATATTGGTAAAAATATTACTAGCCCTTTTTCTCCCTTTTGTTTATCAATAATAATAATATTTTCTTATTAATTGCATTTGAGATATCACTATTGCTATCACTCAATAATGAAATTATAGTAGTAGTGTTAACAAGTTAAGATTTAAAATATATATTTATTCTTGTGTGTACACTAAACTTTCCTTAACAATTTGATAAAATTTGTATGGAAGGTAGAGGAAGATTAAATTTCGTTTTCCTTAACCATTTACAATGGACTTACAATAAATGTCTTAAATCGGAATCATATGCTAGAGTTATAAACTAGATCACTTTATTTACCAAAAATAAGACAATCATAATATGATCTCTTTTCCATTCAAGAATACAAGAACCGAATAAATAGTCTCTCTTTTTCAATACATGCCTTTCAAATTGCACAATGAAATGTAACATCTTTTGATATAACTTTTCGACATTCCAAAAATATGATTATAACAATATTTCGAACAAGATATTATAAAGCAAGAGCAACACCATTTTGTGGAAAATAAATCAATTTCAATGGAGAGATATATTTTCTTTTTAACTTCTTTTCTACTTCAACCACTAACTTTTTTCAAACTCAACTCTTCCTTTCCCTTTTAATATACAATACAACTTTTCATAGGGATTAACACAATCTCTTTCCACTTAAAGTGGGATGTAAATACAAGAGTGAAGGCTAAAATAAAACACAATTTGTCTTCAAACATAGCTCCAAAATCAAGGCTTTAATCAAGCTTCATCTTCTCGAACACCAACAAGAAGTATCCACCATGCTTCATTTAATCACAACAAAAGGGGGGGGAGGTAACACTCTCCACCCAACAAAGAATTCCAATGAGGAGGAGAATCCATCCTCCTCATTATCCCCGAGCCCCAACCACATTACAATGTAAAATGGATTCAACTCATGGCACCAATGCAAGTGTCCACATCCCAATTCAATATTTTACAACCATACCAAAATCCAAACAATACATCTACAATCACAAGAAGGAAAGCAAAAAAATAGACAAGGCTTCAAGATGCAAAAACCAAAGGAGTAAGATCTATGGGTAAGCCACTTACACCTCCCAATGGGAAATGGGTTCCCACCTAAAAACTCTGCAATAAAACATCTCAAAACCCCTACACACTCTTATGCCTCCCTCAAGTACCTCTTATACCTCCCACATTCTCTTATGCCTCCCTACAAATATCTTATGGCTCCCTCATAAAATAGACCAAGTAAGAAATGCAAGAAATTTCTTGTCCAAGGTGGGACACCCATCCCAAATCCCTCCAAAACATGGAAAGAACTCTTATGCCTCCCTACATGAAAGATCCCCATAGTCTCCTCCTACACCACACTTAATAAATCTACCCAAGCAACCAAAAAACATACCAAAACACTCAAAAACATGCACATATACACAATATAAAAAGGAAAACATTTTACAAGAGTATAACTCCTACCTTTCCATGGTAGAGCTTGATCCAAGAGTTCCACAACAAGCTTCTTCAAGTCCAAACAATCACCAAAAGCTCCAAAAAATCCACAAGCATTCCAAAATCCTCTAACTCTCCAAAAATACAAGAGCACAAAGAAATGAAGTAACCCCCAAACAAGCAAAAGAACTTGAATAAATAGAAAAGGGAGAGAGGAGGGTGAGGTGGCTCCATGTAGGATGCCACATCACTCATCCTCAACTCCACCTCACAAGTCAAACTTCAAACTCCAAAGCACAATTAATAAGTGGGTGAAGAAATGACATTTTACTTACACACACAATCCAAGCCCACACCCCTTAAGGACTAAAAGTAATTACATGTAAGAAGGTGCAATAAAAACTTACAATTTGTCTTCCCAAAACCCATAATCGGGCTAATTTTTACCCCCAACCCATAGGTAGGGTTGGTATAGTAATTTAAGAGGTGTGGGACAAGTTTAACTTGTCTCACAAGCCTCCAAAATTGGCCCCTAAGGACAAATCCGAATTTCTAAGGGGAGGTGGAGTGTTTCACACTCAAAGTTACTTACACATCACTTACAACACATAAACCAAGAGCCATCAAGTCTAATAAATAAATTCTTTTGACCCATTCATAATTAATTTAGTAACTTAATTAATTTACTAATCTACTCATAAATCAAGTAATTAATAAAAGGGGAATACATCACAAAAAATCACATACTAATATTAAATACAGGAATCTAAATGAAAAAATAACACATAACCCCTTGGTCACAATTTGGAGGTGATTCACCCCCATGGGAACTGCCTAATAACAATTCAAAGACACACACACACACAAACACACACACACAATAAAAAAATACATGTTGCCATGGTGACCCTTGTTTAATTCATCTAGAATTCCAATGTTGTTGGTCTCTAATCCCCCTGATGCTTGTTGTGACATGTTTACCTACAAAAAAATAATACCTCCTTCAGCCTCATGGCCACATCAAAACATCCATAATAAATATACAATATAACTCCAAAATCATCTATATATGAATCAAAACATCTAGGAAAGTAACGACATCACTTACAATTTCATCAATAACCATATGATCATAAGATTAGTTCAATTATATAGGTCTAATCAATATGACGAAATATCACATGTCCGAAACATGTGTGTGTGTGTGTGTGTGTGTGTGTGTGTGTGTGTGTAACCATGTCAAAAACATATCTACATCAATATAAAATGTCTCTAATAATCCACACACATCATATATGAAACAAAATCAACAACAGTTCATGATATCTAACATATAACATCATGCCAAATCAAAAGCTACAATAATATCCATAAGGATAGTCGACAATATCATAATCAATGACAAAAAGGTGTTGAAGGTAAGTGGGCACTACAAGAACATATTTTTATCTTGGCTTTATGTCATATCGAAGAAAATGCTCTTATAAAGGGAGGGAAGTGTAGTTCCCTTTACCATTTTCGTAATCCATAAACCAATATAGAACAAAAATAAATAAATAAATAAATAAACAGAGAGGAAAGGGGAGATTATGAAGTTGGTGATTTGAGTAAATAAAACCATGTGAAGGCATGTGGGTTGGTTTTCTTCGGAAGGAATTTTGGTTCTAGGTGTGGCTGCCCCTTTCTACCCTATCAATTTCCTTGAAAAATATCCTAACAAATTTAATTGAGATCCAGACGCATTGACTGCTGGAACCCATGTTCAAGAT
Source organism: Taxus wallichiana var. yunnanensis (assembly GCA_018340775.1). Classification (NCBI taxonomy): domain Eukaryota; kingdom Viridiplantae; phylum Streptophyta; class Pinopsida; order Cupressales; family Taxaceae; genus Taxus; species Taxus wallichiana. The sequence goes on from CM031238.1 coordinate 343,227,298, forward strand.
GTACAATTAGTATTAATGGAAAGTTGCGGAGGGAAGTGTGGCTAGAGATTGGTGGTGGATGGCATTAGCATTGATGTTATTACAGCTTTTGAATAAATGGAAGAAGAGACAACTCCTCATGGAATATGATTTGAACAAAGTGTACAAAAGACATGGGTATTCTCTCGAGATAGTCGACGGTTTAACCTTTGCACAACAACGGATCTCGACCGATGAGTTACATTTCCACGAATTCTCTCGGCTTGTGCCAAATTACCAATGCTAAAATATGGTATGGAAATCTAGCAAGGCATAAAGATAGAGAAATTTTGGTATATTTTGTAGTTCAAAGTGTTATGGTAGATATGTATGCAAAATATGGAAGCTTTGAACTTGGCACATGAACCATTTCGACTAAATGCGTTAACTTTTTTATCATGAACTGCAATGATTTTAAGAAACCAAAGCAAAATGAAGAAGGGAAGGATAATTTCAGACGTTATAGTTGCAAGTTCTCTAGTAGGTATGTATGCAAAATGTGAAAGCATGCGCTTGGCATGTGAATTATTTGACTACATGCCTAAAATGTGGACTTGTGGACTCGCAATGATAACAGGGTATGTATAAAATGGTTTTGTTGAAAATGCCTTGGAACCTTTCAAGAAAATGGAAAGCCAGGGTTCACAGAATTTTCCAACATCCTCCACCCTGTGCCAAAATGGAGGATTTAGAATAGGGAATGGAAATCCATCAAGCATAATGATTGTTTATAGAATTTTTTTGTTCTTTGCCGCTTTAAACATCTGCAAAAATTGTCTTCGCCATATAAACGGGTGTCTTGGTACGGTCTTTCTCGAAGCTTAATGATTGCTACTAGAATTTTTTTGTTACTACTAACAACGTCCATAGAAATAGTCATCACTAGAAAAATGGGGGTTTCCTTGAAGTGGATTTCTGGTGTAAAAATAGAATGCTATAAAATTTCATAGAACATTAAAAATATTTGACATATAACTTTAAGTACTATATTCAAGTAACATTTGTATGAAATGTTTGTGGACCTATGTGGAGTCCATATTTCACCGTGTCATTCACATACATGCATGGTCTCCCTTACCTTAATATTTTATGAAATAATTATAATTTGGTTATTTATTTGCAATAAAATAAAAATATTAAACCATTTGATACAATACAATTGGATATTAAAATCAGTTTGTTATCTCGAACCAATAAAACTCCTTATAATATACATTACCAAATTACAATTCGATGGACATCCATGTTGATACCATAATTTATACATTATTATCTAGGGTATCAAAATTTGGTACTCATGTCCATTGGTTTTGGCGAGACCTAGATGAGTCGTCAACTAAAACAACCCTTTTTTGTCCACCTTGCAAAGCTAAAAAAATTAATTTCCAGAGACTTGCAAAATAACACTTTGAGCCTCGTAAAATATATTTCAAGCATCATATGTATTCCTTATTATGTAGAGAGTCACAACAATCATTAGCTCGACCAAGTTTGACCATTTGCGCTCTCTTCGCCACTCCTCTAAGAGCCCTGCTACCCCATTTTGTAACTTTTGAAAGTTGTTAAAATGGAAAAGTTGAGTTTTTTATCATCCCGTCATTCGGAAAATGACTGAAAAAATGCTTGTCTTCTTTCATAAACTTCTAGTATATCTACTAGACAGTTTCCCAGAACCATTGGTTTGGGGAAAAACACCATTCTTGATAGTTTTGGAAAGGCATTTTGTAGGCCTTGGGTCATTGTTTGACTAGGTTAAATTGGCTCAACCGCGACCGATGGCTCCAGAAAACGCATTTCCATTTCTAACCCATTTTTTAGTTCTTGGTTTCATCAAATCTGGTGAATTATCTATATATAGGATACCATGTAGGAAAATTTCCATTGCACGTTCTCCTACCGAGGGCTAAGTTTTTATAAGGTATTCTTAGCCCTCGAGCTAAAATTTGTTGTTGTTACAACTAGCCCAATTACGAATGGTGGCCCTGGAAAACTAGCCATGAGTTCTAAATCATTTGCTAGTTCTAAATTCTGTCACCATGTAGATTCTTGGTACATAGGTAGACACATAGGAATTTTCTCAACTTGAATTTTCTTAACGGAAGATAGTTTTTAAATGAACTTTCTTATCTTCTCGAGCCAAAAGCGGCGTATTTATAGCTATCGGTAAAAATGTAAAATAAATTTGTAGGACCCTAGTCAAGTTAGCAAAATATCATGGAAAAGTTATTAACTATTTGAAACTATATCTTATGGCTTGACGTGTGAAATTGGACTTTGCAAAAATAGTGTTTCACTCTCTTCACTATCTCTTTATCTCTCCTTGATTAAGAAATGACGTGAAATGAAATGAAATGAATATATGTCTCTAATTCTCTCCTTTCGAATGAAAATATTAACTATTATGTAAATGGGAAACTAAAAACATTAATTATGCTAGATCTAGGTGGATGCCATGCCAACGATTTATCGTTGATTTCATGCTCACATGGTTTTGCAGGATGCAAGTAAGATGGTGAAATAGTGTGGTTGTGATTCATTGTATATTATTGTAATTTATGTATGTTAATGGAAATAAATTTTTATGTATTCTATATTACAATAAAGACTTAGCATTGAAATTTGTTAATATGAATGAGATGCTAGTTTTAAGGATTCCTTAGGAACTGTGCATTTAACTATAGTTGTTCTTTTGATTCAAATTGGCATATTGTAAAAGGGGGTTAAATATATATGTTAAGTGAAATTTTTGAGGATAGTTCAAAATTTTGCAAAGTATTGAAAGGTTTGTGAGTGAAGTTTTTTAATATTTTAGATTCTAGGGTTTAAGGGAAATTTTCATCTAAACATGGGTGCTATCTTGATCCCTACATTTTATATTGTAAAATTTCGATATGTAAGTTACATAAAATCAAATTTAATATCTTACAGTTCATTCTCATTGTGAAATTTATGATGAAATCTCCATAGTGTTGTGTTATTTAACTAGAAAATATAGAAAATAAACCTAATTATAACAATCAACCTTAGTTTAAAAATTGTACATATCTACCCTTCTCGCATGATCTTTCTTAACATAGAAGAAACCAAAACATTATAAGGAACTAAAAATTTACACTTGATAACACCTTATAGCTTAAGTAACTAAGAGCCCAATTTTGAGTTATTTATTATAGTCTATAAGCTTAGCGATATCGTCATGAACTGCATAACAATTAGGAACCACATGGTAAAACTTTGTCTTGGGTATGCACTTCTCTCATGGGAATGATAACTATGTGTGTGTAGTAAAGAGATTGTGATTAAATTTAGGTAGTACTCTATGGGTAACCAAACTCCAACATAATGTAAGGTCCTCTTAGTCGGGAACACATGTAAAGTGAAGAGTGTAGGTGGCAAAGATCCCTAACTAATCTCGAAAGTCACTTGTATGAGTTGGGATCATAAATGAACTCAATACCCAATTTATATTATCATCTGGATTCTATGGTGTAATATGAAGATTCATTTGTGAAACTTAAGTACATTTTAATTTATTATTATTTTGTGAAAATGTAACCATAAGATGATGTGCTTGGAGAAAGGTGAAATGTATATCGTTTTTATAACACATTTATAACATCTTGAGGTGAGAACGAGTCCACTTTGTGTAGACTATAACATGAATCTAAACCTTTTAAATGAAGAACTACTCCCTCTTATTGTCTTCCTTTTCCTATTTTGTAATGAATGTATGGTTTGAAATCATGTAATCATGTTCTTGACACGAATCCCTAGGCCAAGAACTAGTAGTCTCATGAGCATACCATTGTCCATATTAATAAATGGGTTACATAATTTTTTTAAGAAGGTAATTAAATAAAATCGAGTGAAACCATTTTAAGATGAATTAAAATATGCGATTCAATCTGATGTTTTAGTTACTTACGCATGAGAATATTGAGTGTGAACCCCTTTACCCTCTCTCAAGGAGAGTTTCAGCTTGGCAAGAAGTACCGAATGTATCTAGAGTCATAAGATTTTTTTTTGAAATAAGGATGTTAAATCACCCTAGTTGTGACCTTAGTAAGGTTTTTCTCCTTATTTTCCCAAGATTACATACTTGGATAAGTGTGAAATTTTTCTCCTTGGTTCTTGATGACTAACAAATTAAGAGAAGTAATTAGAACATATTGTTAGATATTATAACCTAAAACAAAATGGAGTAACCTTAAAAATCAAATGTTATTGTGAAAAGAACACGACCCTAAAATCCTCAAACAAAAAATAAATAACCTTCATGTAATGCCCACTCCTCTTCGACACTAAATGAACCATGTTACCATTTTCAAATTGATTATAATCTCAAACATTGTTATTGTATTCTAGTTAGCATCCAAATAAATTTTGCGAGATGTCGTGATTACTATTGTGTTTTGGTTATCATTTTGATTGTATGGTTATATTGTGGACTTGATGGGAAATTAAGGATAAGACAATTAGCTAGAATGGTTGCCTTGTTATAAATTGATTTTGATACCATTACTCTTTGATATTATTTTGTTGTATTTATCTCTGTGATCGAACACATAGGCATTATTACACATTGTACTGCAAAATATTAATAGATGAACAACATTAACTTATTGTGATATGGAAATCAAAGGATAGACATTACTGTAACTAAACTAATTAACTATTGATAGACATTCTGGGGGATAAAATGATGTGTTGTCAGTTTAGATATATGTTGATATTTCAAATTATTTTCGTATTGATTTTTATTATGATGTTCAAAGTTATTTTGTGATTTATTTGATATTGGAGAATTGGTAAAATTGTGAACGAGTGAAAGTATTGCTTAAATTATATGATTCAGTTGGTTTATGATCTTAGTTGCAAACTAATGTATGAGTAGAATCAAAATGTTGAAAATTGGAGTAATTGTTGAATTACTTGGTCTTAGAAATAATAACTATGATATTTGATAGATATAAGGGTTTTATTATTTCGACATCGTTAATATGGCGATGAGCCCAATGGGGTATTGTGTGATTTTTGTAGGTAATTATATCACAACAACAAACTACAAGGGATAGGAGACCAACAACAAAGGAATGTGGGGTATTGACAATTGGTCACCATGGCAACTTGTGTAATGTTGTTGTCTTGTTTTTTTGTTATGGGTTTCCCATGGTGGGATGACCCCAATTGTGACCAAGGGTTAGTGTGTAGTTATTTTCCTTTCTTTATTTAATTTTGGTGTATGTGATTTAATTTGTGATGTAATTCGATTTTATCAATTATTAGTTTATATGTCTTAGCTAAGTGAACTAATCATATTATTAAGATAATTTTGGATGTGAAAAAAAGAGTCATTTATTAGAGTTGTTGAATCTTTATTTCTAATTTTTATTAGTTGAGTGTATGTGATTTTGAGTGTTGTACACTCCACCCTACTTGAAACTCGGATTTGGGCTTAAGGGCCATTTTTTTAAGCATTTGGGACAAGTTAAACTTGTCCCACACCTATTACTTTCTTATACCAACCCTACCTATGGGTTGGGGGGTCAAAATAAGACCCCATTATGTGTTTTGTAAGGCAAAAGGTGAGATTTTAATTACACTTTCTTACATGTGTAACTTAAATTTTTATCCTTAAGGGGTGTGGGTTTGAGTAGTGTGTGTAAGTGGTTTGTCATTTCTCTCAACCATCCATTTACTCGTGTATTAGGGTTGAGGTTTGGGTTGTGATGTGGCATCCTACATGAAGCCACCTCACCCTCATATTCCCTTTCCCTTTATATGCTTGTTCAATTGTTTGCTTGGGGTTACTTGCTCATTTTTTTTTTTTGGGAATGCTTGTAATTTTGGAGAGCTTGCTTGAGAATGGTGAATGGAGCTTGGAGTGGATGGTGTTTGCTTAGGATTTTGGAAGGCTTGGAGCTTGTTGTGTATTGATACTCTTCATTTGTAAGGTAGATATTCACCCTTATTTTTACCTTGTTATTTTTGTTGTGCTCATATGTGTAGTTGATGATTGTTATATTGCTTATGATTGTGGGAAATAGATTTGATCCTTAGGTTGTGGGAGAAATGGAAATGGGGGTAAAACTTGAGGGAGGCATAAGAGAAATTTATTGGGTATTTTAGGAGGGAGTTGGGTTGGGATGTCCACCTTGTTGATAAATATGATTTGTGTTTATCTTTTTATTTTCTTGAGGGAGGCATAAGAGTGGTGTATCTTCTTGGAGGGAGGCATAAGAGTGTTGTGTGTATTGTGATGGAGTTTTTGAGGCTCATAGGTGGACACCCAATCCCTTGGGAGGCATAAGAAGCACCCCATGTTTCTTTCTCCTCCATGGATTATAATATGAAGCCTTTGTGTTTTGATATTTATTGGTTGTTGTAAAATTGGTATTAATTATTTCATTATTTTTCTTGATTGAATGTGTAAGTGAATTCCATTTTTGAGTTTCCATGGTTGTCTAAATAACCCTCATTTATTCTTTGTTGGGGCTCGGGGGCCAATGAGGAAGAAGAATTCTCTCCCTCATTGGATATTTGGTTGGGTGGAGAGTGTTGCCTACTCCCCCATTTTTTTGTGTGTATGGCTTGATGAAGGTGGTGAACTCTATGGATGAAGTGATCTTGTTGGAAAAAGGCATGTGAAGTTGTAACTTGCAACATTAATACTCCTCAAATATCAAATTATTCCAATAATACATTGGATGTAATTTTATTCATTGGTTATCTTCTTGTAAATGGTTTATTATGTGTTGCATTACTTCGTAGGGAATGTGAACCTTGTAATGGTTTTGTAATAAAAATAATAATATTTCTCAAACCTAAGGTTTTCTTTGGAGGTTTTATGTTAAACTGTTTTGAATAGATTGGTGTTAACAAGTGAAAGTGAATTTTGACCTTCCATTGTTGGCAATTTTGTTGAATGGGAAAAGGAATAATAATGTATTCAAGTAATGTTTTACTTTCTTGTATCCAAGTGATTGTGCAAGAAAGAATTAATAGAAACAATTCTACAATTTAATTCATTTTAATTCCAATAGAATTCACACTAAGTAAATGAATAAAACATAACTAATTTTAACCTTAATATTGTTATATAAATGAAATTGAAAGAGACAGATAAACGATAAAAAAATTCTACTCTATAACTACCTAGATGAATGTTAATTTATATTCAAATAAATTAATAAATGTAAAATTTATTCTTTCACTCTAAATTACAACCTCCTACATAAATAGGAAACTTAATTAATAAACAAATACATCTTATTATTATACTATAAATGTGTATAAATCACATGTATTGATTTTATTATAAATTTACAAAATTAGTGTAATCATATTATTAATAAATGTTAATGTTTACCTAATATTACACATATTAGTATATATTTAAATATATATAAACATTATATTTATGTGTGTATTAATACATAAGAGAAATTAATATTCATATTAATGCTAGCCATGTGAATCAGCTAGGATTGAAGTGATTAGTTTTAAATAAGTTAAAACAATAAATAAATAAATAAAGGAAAAGGAAACTTTATTTTTAAAAGTCTTGTGAAGCGGAAAGTATTTGAATGTATTTGTTTTAAAGTATAAAGTCATTAAAGAAAAAAATAGAAAGTGTAAGTGGTCGGCCTTTAGGGCTACAAATGCCATTGTTTTTGTTTGGTTGTAAATAAGGTTGGGTGGAGGAGCACCGATCCCACCCCCAACCCATATTATATTTAAGAAGCCATTACATTTTTTTGCGGCCAAAGCAATCTTTCAACTCGCCAAGCAAAACCTCGATGCAATGTGGAAAATTGTAAACCAACATTTTTTTGTTAAGGGAGTTTGGTATATATATATTAAATGGTTAGCATAATCCTTTTTTTTTCTCGATATTCTAAGTTAAATAAAGAAAAAAATGGGGAGAAATAAAATAATACATGTTTGTATATACATGTATGTGTATACCTTTATATAAATTTAAACATATTAATCAAAATAAATAAGGTTTCTTGGTTTTACCAAAATGGGTATATACTCATTGCTTATACCTCTAACTCCGTAAGAAAAATATTGTGTAGAAACAAATAAAGAAGAGAGACCAAAACCCACAAAGGAAATGGGTAGATCTGTGCCCTAAACACAAAATATTTAACAAAGAAGAGATTCCAACCCTCTCTAATGGCCTCCATGGATTCATCTTATTCTCCTCCTTCCTTAACCTGCAAATCCAAACAACATAAAATGAGAGATTATATTTAGAAAATGAATATAAGAACCCATAAGGATATCTAGGGTTTCTTTAGTCTAACCTAGATCTAATGGCTTAGATAGATTAGATCCAATGGTGTAGGATGAACCCTACATCACTTAAGTGATGGGATATTTTTAAAGTGGGATTGAAATAAAAAAAAGGAGGTGTGCGTATTGTTAAATAGGGCCAAGGGGTTAGCACAAGTTGTGCACACTTGACCTTTTAGAAATAAACTAAATATTAAGGTGCATGATTTGAGCTATAGGATTTTGGTCTTGCCTAATTAAATTTTAAATTTAATTAGGGGTCTTTAAATAAATTAATTTAAAAGGGATTAATGGAGTTATGTTTTGAAAAGCTAATGAAGATTATTTAAATAAAACTTGGGAGCCTTGTTAGTGAAAAAGTTAAAACGTAATATTAAATTTGAAAATTGGGGCAATCTTAATTAGTTGATAATTGTAACGCCCACTAAAAATCCCACTCGAGACCCAAGAACAACCTAGGTTTAGTTAGAAAAAATTATGGAATAATTTTTTTGTTAAAAGCAAGACTACAATAGGCTTGTAACAACAATCGCCACCACAAAGTCTCAAGGAAAATAAATCCAAATAATTAAATTTTCCTATTATGACAATTATTACATACACACTACACAAACTAAAGAGTGTAAAAGTTACAAGCATGGTTAAATTTCTTTTTTTTAGGGGTTAATTTAATAACTAATTAAATCAACACTATATTTAAATATTCCTTAGTTAACTTTAGAGGGTTACGGGGCCAAAACAATTATATGCCCAAATTAATTAAATCCACATGGTCTAAAAAATTCACAAGGTTCAAAATTACCTAGGGTTAGAGTAAACATTCCAGAGTTAAAAGGGTAATCTTCCAACTTACCTACTCTCGATTCATCTTAGAACTTTAACCTAATTTTTATTATTATTAAAACACTTAAAACTTCATAAAAACATTCCCATTAGATAGAAAATTTCCTCCTTTCCAATGATATAAATAAGTCCTCCTAACTCCTCATATTTTTCAAGTTATGGGGTGGCAGACCTTGGGAGGAAAATTTTTCCAAGGCGAACTGCATGGGCCTAGGAAAGAAATTTTGCCCAAGCGGGCTGCGGCCCCGGAGAAAACTTTTAGGACTTTTTCCCTTTTGGAAAAAATTGACATTTACACCCACAGGCCCTCGTGCCCATGAAGAAAATTTTTCTGCCCAAGAAGCAATAAATGCTTAATGTCCCCATGGGACACGTGTCCAAGATTTAGCCTAGGCGGGAAGGCGGGTCATCGGAGGAAACTTAGATTTTTACCCTTATTTTTTGAACGGGCAAAACTATACAAACCGACTCGCACTCTCATCGACGCGTGAAGATTTGCCACGTGTCATACCCTCATTTGATGCGGGTAAACAGGATGGCGGGAGAATTAGAAATTTTGACTTTTTAAAGCACGAGTTTAAAATACTTCCACACCTCCGCCGACGTGTCGTTGAGCCACATGTCAGGTCATTCATTGGTCAGGGATCGGTGGGCGATGGGAGAAATTAATTATTTTACCCAAAACATTTTTTGAAAGCGTGAAGTTTTAAAATGATTCGCGCCCATTGATGCCTCATGAAGCCACGCGTCAGAAATCATTGGTCATGGGAGGCTAGGCCACGAAAAAACTTTTCCAAATTAACCTTTTAGACTTAAAAATTTTCCCGTCAAAAGGGAATATGTGGGCTTGCGGAGTCGCGGGAGATTTTTAAATTTTTTCTAGAAGTTCTCTAAGTCAATTTCGAGCCCACGGGTCTAATTAACAAAATTTTCCTTTTTGACAGCTTAGTTAAATTTTGTAGCCAAATGAAGTAAAAACTTCACAAGGCAATAAATTTTGATTGGGAACTTGGTTTTGGGAAAATGAGGACTTTTTGGAAAGGTGTTGACCTCCTCTTTGCACAGGAATCATACGATTTAGGTTTTGACAAATTTAGGAGGATAAATTTTAAAGAAACGTCTTTCTAATAAGGGAATATGAACAGAGCATTTTTCCAACTTCCAGCTTTTGATTAAATTTACCAATCTTTGTTCTTCCACATGCCCAAACAGATATGGATATTTTCTCTCAACAAAAATGGATGAATTGCAAATGGTTAAATGTTTTTTTCTTGAGGATTTCAAAGTATTTCTTTCCTCACTTTCACTAAAAAAATTTCTAGCATTTTCCGATTGGCAAAGTTCTATTAAATTTTCTTTAGCGTAAACAATCGATTAAGAGATGTTTTGATCTTTCTTAACTTGCATTATTTTTTTCTAAATGTCTTTCATTGTTACAAGGGTGCTCTATATATTTTCTGATTTTAATTTTGTAGTTTTACAGTGAATCAAAATAGAAAGCATACTTAAATTCAAATGGATCTACTTTTAGTTGTCATCCTCTAATGTTTAAATTCACTCAAATATAATTTACAAGGTTTAATATTACTTCATTCAATGCATGCAAAGAAGAATGTGAATCTATTTTTTTTATATCATCTTTTCAAAACTCGTAAAAATACAATATTTCTTCATACATGTTTCTTGTGTCTTCAAACAGAGATTGCACAATATATTTTAACTCAGATTCCAAATAAGAACAACGCCATTTTGAATAAGTTAAAACACTTCTATTGAATCCAAATAATTTCCTTTTTACAACTTCTCTTTTTTTCATTTAAAAGACAGAATATAGAATACAGAGTATATCTTTCTCTTTTTCCACAATCAAATGCAATTTTCAAAACTGAATGCAAAGCAATCTATTTTTACTAAAAATAATATTACAAATTCATCCACTTAAAGTGGAAAATATTTACAATGAGGAACCCCTAAGAGGATTGTGGAATTCGTCTTCAAAAACAAATTGTAAAAAAGAACAAGAGAACTCTTCTAGGTTTCATTTTTTATCACAACAAGAAAGGGGAGAGGAAACGCTCTCCACCCAACCAAGAATTCCATTGAAGAAGGGAAGATTCCCTCCTCATTGGCCCCCAAGCCCCAAACACAATGCAATGGGAAATTTATACAACACATGGCAAAAAAAAAGACTTCCACAATTACAAAACAGATTTCTCAATCAAACACAGTCCATAAATGATACAGACACTCCCGGAAGGACATCAACAAATATATACAAGGCCTCATCATACAAATACCAAAAGAGAAAGATCTATGGGGAAACTGCTTATGCCTCCCAATGGGAAATGGGTGTCCACCTTAAAAACCCACCAATATATCCATCTCAAATCCCTACATACTCTTATGCCTCCCCCAAGTACCTCTTATACCTCCCATTCTCTTATGCCTCCCCCAAAAGTAAGAAATGCAAGCTATTTCTTTTCCAAGGTGGAACCTAATCCCAAACTCCCTCCACAAAATAACTCTTATGCCTCCCCAAAACTCTTATGCCTCCCCACAAAGATCCCCATAGTCTTCTCCTACACCATACTTAGGCCATCTACCCAAATACCCAACAACATACCAAAACATTCAAAACATTCACATATGCATGATATAAAAATAGAGATACATTTTAAGAGAGTCAAGCTCCTACCTCTCCATGATAGAGCTTGATCCAAAATCCAACAACAAGCTTCAAACAGTCCACAAGCTCCAAAAAATCCTCAAGCATCAAAATCCTCAAGCTCTCCAAAATTCCAAGAGCACCAAAAACCAAAAAAATGAAGTAACCCAAAAATGAAGTAACCCAAAATGAAGTAACCCCAAACAAGCAAAAGAATTCAAATAAGTATAAGAGAGAGAGAGATAAAAGGGTGAGGTGGCTCCATGTAGGGTGCCACTTCATCTTTTTAAATTCTTATTCAAATGTGAGTGCATCCCCAACCACTATTTTAAATAAGTAATGATGTCTAGGGGTCTAATTATGACCCCTAAGGTAATAAAATAAGGGTGGGGGAGTGTTTTAAGGAGTGGAAAGCAAGTTATTCCTTCCTTACATCCCTTTTGCACATGGCTCAAGGCCCAAATTCGAATTTTGGTCATGGGTGGCCCATTGCACATGTAATTTAATATAAAACATGGAAAGGGAAAGAGATAAGGTATATTCCAAGGCCACTTATCCCCTTAAGGATCACAACAAGGTTCAAAATAATTAAACTAGTTTAGTTACTAAAAACAACATCTTAACTAACACTAACAAAAAGGTGAGTCACATGGCACATTTGATTTCAAAAATTCAAAGAAAAATTAAATTTAGAAATACTCACAAACCAAAAGACAACAATGAAATAAAAAAATAACCCCAAGGTCATAATGGGAGGTGATTCCCCCATGGAAACCCTCTTAATAACAATTCAAACACACACACACACACACACACACACACACACACACACACACACACACACACACACACACACACACACACACACACACACACACAAAATACATGTTGCCATGGTGACCCTTGTTGAATTCATTTAGAATTCCACTATGGTTGGTCTCCAATCCCCTGATGTTTGTTGTGACATATTTTCCCGCAAGACACAAATACCTCGTTCAGCCTTGTGGCCATATCAAATCATCGAAAATAAACATATAATATAACTTCCAAAATCATCTATACATGAATCAAAATTCATCATGACAAGTAACAAAGTATCAATTACAATTACATCAATAACCATATGATCATGGAATTTATTCAATTTTCTAGGTCTACTCAATATGCCAAAATATCACATGTCTGAAAAACATATATATATCCAACCATGTCGACCAGCATATCAACATCAATATAACTTTCTCCAATAATCCACATACATCATATATTAATCAACATTGATAATATTCCATGATCTCTAATATCTAACATCATACCAACTCAAAACTACAATAATGTCCATAAGTATAATCAACAATATCATAATCAATATCGAAAGTGTTGAAGGGAAGTGGGAACTACATCCCCTCCCCTTAGACTCGAATTCCTCTTGGAAGTCACTGGAAAGGTGTCGAAATTGAACTCATAAAAAGTAGCATCCTCCCATGTAGCCGCAGTCTCATCATATTTTTCCCACTTTGCACTCGAACCTCGGTCAATCTCTTTGCCTCAAAGGCCAAAGGTCCTGTGCTCTATAATACGAACGGGATCCACCATCACCTACCCTTGATCCTACACCTGCAATGAGGTCCAATCTAGCACATGAGAAGGATCTTCAATACATCTCCTTAGAATCTGAAACATGAAACATATCATGAATATGAGACCGAGTTAGGTGGAAAGGCTAGATGGTAGGCCAAAGGACTAATATGCTCCAAGATATCAAAGGGGCCCATGAATCTAGGAGCTAACTTAGAACCTTTTCCATAATAGATAGGGCTATTATGTGGTCTGACACGAAGGAACACCTTCATGCCCACATCAAAACTATGGTCAGTCCTATGTTGATCACCGTATTTCTTCTACCCTATCTTGTGCCTCATGTAGTTGTTATTTTATCATAACCACCTGCTACTCCATTTCCTACGATAAAGATGGTCCAAGAGAAACCTTGTCCTCTAACCTGACCCAGCTGAGAGGTTTCCTGCACTCTCTACCATATAGAGCCTGATAAGGGGCCATGCCTATAAAACTATAAAAGATATTATTGTAGGAAAACTCCACAAACTACAAGTACTCCTCCCACCTTAAATGATGATCCATAACATACATCCTAATCATGTCCTCTATGATCTGATTCACCCACTCAGTTTGTACATTTGTCTTAGGGTGATATGTTGTGCTGAAATTGATCTTAGTCTCGAGGGCATGTTGCATGGTAGTCCTAAAGTGGGAAGTATATAGAGGATCGTGGTCACAAATAATCTTCTATGGAATCCCGTGTAATATGACAATCTCATCAAGATACACCCGTGCCACTACACTAGCTGTATAGGTGGTCTTCACTAGAGAAAAATGAGCCACTTTTTTAAATTCATCCACGGTGACCATGATGGCGTCATGGTGATATCTCGATATCAGTAGCCCAATAATGAATTACATGGAAATGGTGTCCCATTTCCACTCCGATATAGCATGAGGAAAGAGAAGGCCACTGATACGATGTTCAACCTTCACTTTCTCGAACTCTAAACAATGTGACACAAACCGAGCCAAGTCTATATACATTCCCGTCCACCGATATAACTATTTCAAGGTAGTGTGCATCTTCTTCACCCCGGATGGGTTGAATAGGGTGCACGATGTGCCTCTAACAAGATGTCCCGCCTCAAGCCTCCATCTCTGGGAACATAAATCCAGCCTTTTTTCCTAAGAATGCCATCTACCTCTAATAAAAAACCATCAAAATCCCCTACGAGGGGTCTCGAGACTCGATATTTTCTTGAGATGCAATGTAGAAGTTGTTGTGAGGAAGCTGCTACAAAATCCTTCTCTAAAAATCATGCTCACCAAGTGGCCATAAGCACATGTATTTATCTGCTAAGGGCATCTGTAACTACATTCTCCTTCCCCTTCACATGTTCTATCTCCATATCATACTCGGAAAGAAAATCCATCCAATGCCATTGATGAGCGTTGATATTGGGTTGTGTGAAGAGGTGGTGAAGACTCAAGTGATCAGTCCTGAGTGTGAATCTCTAGCCAAGAAGGAAATGTCTCCATCGAACCAAGGCAAGAACAACTGCCACAAGCTCAAGATCATGAGTTGGATAATTAAGCTCATATTCCTTGAGTTTGTGAGACTCAAAAGGTACAAATATGCCCTCCCGCATCAACACACCCCCAAGTCCTACCAAAGAAGCATCCGTATAGACAAAAACTCACCATATGGATCTCGACACTACAAGAATAGGTATTGTCATGAGGCATCCCTTCAGATTTCTGTAGTGTTTCTCATATTTATCGACCAAACAAACTTCTTTCCTTTCCACTGAAGGGAAGTGATGGGGTGCCCAATCTGAGAGAAGTCTTGAATAAATCTCCTATAATATCTTGCTAAGCCCATGAATTTGCACACCTTTTTCATAGTAGTGGGTGTTGGCCAATCCATAATAGATCAAATCTTGGAAGGGTCGACTATGATACCTTCCCCAGAAATGATGTGGCCCAAATACTGCACCTTTATCTTGAAAGAACGCACACTTCTCTAGGTTTTCGTAAAGGTGATGGTCATGAGGCCACCGAAGAACTTGGAAAAGGTGCCCTCATGATCCTCATGCATACGTGAGTAAATCAGAATGTCATTAAGGAAGATGAAAATGTAGCAATCCAAGAATGTCCTGAATACCCCATTCATCAAGATCATAAACACTACAGGGGCATTCGTCAAGCCAAAAGGCACCACTTTGAACTCGTAGTGGCCATATCTCGTACGGAAGGTGATCTTATGAAAATATGCCTCTGTAATCCTCATTTGATGATAGCCTTACTTAAGATCTATCTTAGATAAAAATGTGGCTCCCTTCATCTGATCAAATAAATCATTAATACGCGGAAGGGGGTAATGATTCTTGATCATTACTTTGTTCAGCTAGCGATAATCAATGCAGAACCACAAGGATTTTTCCTTCTTCTTTACAAAAATCATCAGTGCACCCAAAGGGGATACACTATGACGAATTAGGGCTTATTCCAAAATTATCTCCAGCTGTAACTTGAGTTCGCAAAGCTCTGGGGTGGTCATCCTATAAGGTTCTCGTTAGATAGGCTCTTCTCCCAAAACTAGATCTATGTGAAAATCTACCTCACGTGGGGGTGGTAACCAAAGTAGCTCCCCTAGAAAGACATTAGAAAAATCACTCAAGATAGGATGATCATCTAGTGATGGTCCACTAGTCTAATCCTCCGATCGGTCACCGACTATAACTCGCATACATTTGACAACCCGTTGCACACACTGCTTAAGCTACATAACAAAGATGGTGCGAATGGAAATAGGTCTCTTAGCCCCTAAAATCCTTGACTCAACTCCTAGATCATCTACACAAGATAAATTCTTATGGTAACAATCCATCCCGGCTCAGTATACAGAAAACTAGTCCATGCCCAAGATGACTCCATATGAGCCCAACAAAACAATACGAAGATCCGAGGTAGTGGTGAAAGGTCCCAAATCCACTACAAACTCCTTAACTAAGGAGTCTACACAGATCTTGGATCCAAAATCCATCTCAACATCCCAACTAAGACCCTACCTAACTGCCACCACCGTATCGCTCTACTCAATATGGTGTAATAAAAGAATCAAAGAACTAGAACTAAACAAAATGGAAGTAGGAATACCACCAATGCTACCCATCATCTCCATCACGGTACTCGGTGCTCACTCAGTAGTTATCAACCACTACATAGATCTAATGACTGCACCCCATGTCACCAACAATAGGCTTTGAGATCTGTGTCTTACCCTTGTTACTAGGGTTCTATGAGTAGTCTCTCCAAAAATGTCCAAAGCAACACCACAACCATAAAAACTTCCTGGTCTTCTCCCATTTGTAGCAGCTCCAGTCAGTACTCTGGAGGTTTTTTGTGTGGATCCTGATGATAGGGCTATAGACTATTGTGGTCTCTGCGGCAAAGCTCCTACTAAATGAGATTTTGGTGCACTCTGTGTCCTAATGAGACCCCTAGGAGGAGGCCCCATAATCCGTCCCCTTTGTGCATCGAATATCTGTGGAGGCCTGTAAGGTGGGCGGGTCTACTACTTTGGCGATGTGGCCTAAAGGGTGAATGTGTTGAACCACGTGCACCACGAGGAGGTGGAGCCGGCCCCCTCGATATATTGTTTTGCATCTCATTGGATGCATCTATGGACTTCGGTCTTTGGCCTGTTGTATCTTTTCTTTGAGTCCCCTCTACTATCTAAGACTTCTCGATGGCCTCAACTAACGTCTATGGGAAATGGATCCATACCGCACCTCCAATGTCTAGATTCAGGCCCCAGATGAACCTCCGTGGAACTATACCTTCTCATCATGCATGTAATCGACATACCGGAGTAGATCCATAAAAATTATCTCATACTCAACTACCGCGAGAGGTCATGAAACTCATCTATCCTCTATTGTATGAACCTTTGTGATAAGTACTTGCTCCTGAACTACTCCTCAAAGAGATCCTAGGTAAATGACTCTAAATTAATGTGGATCTTCTCGTTGTTCGGTCCTCCACCAGACACCTACTCCATCCATCAGAAGATGGATTGCAACACGAGCTTTCATGTTGCTAGTACAAGGGTAGAGTTTGAAGCACCCACTCAAGCTCACCAACCATGCCTCTTCTTGAAATCCACCTGTGACACCATAACAATGGGATATTCAAAACTTCAGGATCTCCCTGATGTGGTCTACAACTTTAGTCTAGTGATCCCTAGGTCTCTCTGCTTGCTCATCTCTAAGCCTAGGGGTCCGAGACCTATCCTCGTGTCTTTAAATCTGGTATCCCCGTCTCCTCCGTCGGTGACTCTACTCGCTAACTCGCATGTGAGTTCTCTCCTCTATGCTCCTCACTGGGTCGAGGAGATACATGAGCATCAACAAATGGCTCCCTATCATGTCTAGTGTAACATCCTCCTACGGACCGTCCGCGTAGGGAAACACTAACATCATAAAGTGTCTACAAAATCTATGGTAGGATGGTCTTTCTACAACATGGTCTAGCGATGACAAGTCTAATTCTATGTGAAAAGACCACTCATTTTGTATACGCCTCCCGCATGAGACCAAGATGAGAGTTAGTTCATTATTCTAGGTTTCATTCACTTTCCATGTTTACTAACATATGTAATTTCCAAAAAAAGTTATTTTCTAGATTTAAAAGTGTACTAAGTTTATTATTGTACTAGGTCTAAACTTCATGTCTCAAGTTTCCTATTATGCCCAAGGGTAAAATATTTGAACCCATGGCTCGATACCAAGTGTAACGCCTGCTAAAAACTCTCACTCGAGACCAAAGAACAACCTAGGTTTAGTTATAAAAAAATCATGGAATAATTTTTTTAAAGCAAGACTACAACAGGGCATGTAACAACAATTACCACCAAAAGTCTTAAGGATGATAAATCCAAATAATTAAGTTTTCCTATTATCACAATTATTACACCACACTACACAAAACTAAAGAGTGTAATGAATACAAAGCATGGTTAAATTTCTTTTTTAGGGGTTAATTTGATAACTAATTAAATCAATGCTATAGTTAAATATTCCTTAGTTAACTTTAGAGGGTTATAAGGGCCAAAAAAATTATATGCCCAAATTAAATAATTTCACATGGTCTAAACAATTCACAAGGTTCAAAATTACCTAGGGTTAGAATAAACATTCCAGATTAAAAGAGTAATCTTCCCACTTACCCACTCTCGGATACATCTTAGAAATTTAACCTAATTTTTCTTATTATTAACTCACTTAAAACTTCCAAAAACATTCCCATTAGATAGGAATTTTTTTCCCCTTTCCAGTGATATAAAGAAGTCATCCTAACTCCTCATATTTCTCAAGTTATGGGCCGGCGGGCCTTGGGAGGAAAATTTTCCCAAAGGCGGGCTTGTGGGCCTAGGGAAGAAATTTTACCCAAGTGGGCTGCGGGCTTGGGAAAACTTTAGCACTTTTTCCCTTTCTTTAAAAATTTGACGTTTACACCCACGGGCCCACATGCCCATGGAGAAACTTTTCCGCCTAAGAAGCAATAAATGATTAATGTTCCCTTAGGGCAAGTGTCCAAGATTTAGCCTAGGCGGAAGGCGGGTCGCTAGAGGAAACTTAGATTTTGACCCTTAATTTTTGAACTGGAAAAATGATTCACCTGAATCACACCTCCGCCTAATGCGAAGAGCTGCCACATGTCGACCCTCATTGGATGTGGGTAAACAGCATGCCGGCGGGGAAAATTAGGAAATTTTGAATTTTAAAGCGTAAGTTTAAAATACTTTAGTGCCTCACGACGCGTCATTGAGACACGTGTCACCATTCATTGGTTTTGGGTCAGCGGGCTGGTGGGAGAAATTAAGTATTTTAGCCAAAACGTTTTTGAAAGTGTGAAGTTTTAAATGATCCGCGCCTCATGATGCCTCATGAAGCCATGTGTCGGAAATCATTGGTTACGGGGAGGTGGGGATGTGGAGAAACTTTTCCAAATTAACTATTTGGACTTAGACCTTTTCCCGCCAATAGGGAAGATGTGGGCTTGTAGAGCCGTGGGGAGTTTTGTGACTTTTTCCAGAAGTTCCCTTAGTCAAATTCATGCCTCACGATCCGATTAACAAAATTTTCCTTTCGATCATTAGTTAAAATTTGAAGCCAAATGAAGTACAAACATCGAAGGCAATAACATTTTATTGGGAACTCGGTTTTGGGAAAACGATGACTTTTCGAAAGGTCTCAACCTCCTCTTTGGACAAGAATCATAAGATTTGGTTTTTGAAAAATTTAGGAGGATCAATTTTAAAGAAACGTAATTCGATAAGGGAATATGAACAGAGCATTTTTCCAACTTCTAGTTTTGATTAAATTCTCCAATCTTGCTTCTTCCACATGCTCAAATAGATATGGATAGTTTCTCTCAATAAAAATTGGATAAATTGGAATCGTTAAATGTTTTTGTTTGGTTGAGGATTTCAAAGTATTTATTTCCTTACTTTTAGTAAAATGCTTTTTTCCGCATTTTCTCGATTGGAGAAGTTCTATTAAATTTTTTGTAGGGTAAACAACTAATTAATAGGTGTTTTGACCTTTCTTAACTTGTATTATTGTTTTCTAAATGTCTTTCATTATTGTAGGGGTGCTCTATATATTTTCTTATTTTAATTTTGTATTTTTACAAAGAATCAAAAGAGAAAGCATACTTAAATTTGAATGGATCTAATTTCAGTTGTCATCCTCTAATATTTAAATTCACTCAAATCTAATTTACAAGGTTTAACCTTACTTCATTCAATGCATGGAAAGTAGAATTTGAATCTAGTTTTTTTATATGAGCTTTTCAAAACTCATAAAGTACAATATTTCTTCATACATGTTTCTCTTGTCTTCAAACAGAGATTTCACAATATATTTCAACTTAGATTACAAATAAGAACAACACCATTTTGAATAAGGTAAAAAACTTCTATTGATTCAAAATAATTTCCTTTTACAACTTCAATTTTTTTTTAATTTAAAAGACGTAATATAGAATATAGAGTATATCTTTCTCTTTTCTTTCACAAATCAAATACAACTTTCATAACTGATGCAAAGTAGACTATTTTACTACAAATAATATTACAAATTCATCCACTTAAAGTGGAAAATCTTTATAGTGAGGAACCCCAAAGAGGGATGTGGAATTTGTCTTCAAAAATAGCTTGAGAACAGAAACAAGAGAACTCACAGTTTTATTTTTTATCACAACAAGTAAGGGGAGGGGCAATGCTCTCCACCCAAACAACAATTCCAATGAAGAGAGGAAGCCGCCCTCCTCATTGACCCCAAGCCCCAACGACAATGTAATGGGAAATTTATACAACACATGGAAATGAAATAGACTTCCACAATTACAAAATAGATTTCTCAATCAAACACAGTCCACAAATGATACATGATAGTCCCAAGAAGGATAACAACAAATATACAAAGCCTCATCATAAGAAGACCAAAAGAGAAATATCTATGGGGAAAATTCTTATTCCTCCCAATGGTAAATTGGTTTCCACCTTAAAACCTGCCAATATATCCATCTCAAATCCCTACATACTCTTATGCCTCCCCCAAGTAGCTCTTATACCTCCCCCAAAAGTAAGAAATGTAAGCTATTTATTTTCCAAGGTGGAATCCAATCCCAAACTCCCTCCACAAAATAACTTGTATGCCTCCCCACAAAGAACCCCATAGTCTTCTCCTACACCATATTTAGGCCATCTACCCAAATACCCAACAACATACCAAAACATTCACATATGGATGATATAAAAAAATAGAGATATATTTTAAGAGAGTCAAGCTCCTACCTCTCCATGATATAACTTGATCGAAAATACAACAAGTTTCAAACAGTCCACAAGATCTAACAAATCCTCAAGCATCAAGATCCTCAAGCTCTCCAAAATTCCAAGAGCACCCAAAACCTAAAATGAAGTCACCAAAGTGAAGTAGCCCAAAATGAAGTAACCCCAAACAAGCCAAAGAATTACAATAACAAGAAGAGAGAGAGGAGGGTGAGGTGGCTCCATATAAGGTGCCACTTCATATTTTTAAATTCTTATACAAATAGTAGAGCACCACCAACCCCTATTTTAAATAATTTATCATGTCTAGGGGTCTAATTATGACCCCTAAAGTAATAGATATGGGTGGGGGAGTGTTTTAAGGAGTGAAAGGAAATTTATTCCTTCCTCACATCCATTTTGCACATGGCTCAAGGCCCATATTCGAATTTTGGGTCATGGGTGGCCCATTGCACATGCAATTTAATATAAAACATGGAAAGGGAAAGAGATCCAAAACATACATCCTAAGCATGTCCTCTAATATTTGATTCACCCGTTCATTCTATCCATCTATCTTAGGGTGATATGTTGTGCTGAAATTGATCTTCTTCAAGAGGGCATGCTACGTAGTAGTCCAAAAGTGGGAAGTATACAGAGGATCATGGTCACAAATGATCTTCCACAGAATTCTGTGTAATCTAACAATCTCATCTAGATATACCCGTGCCACTGCACTAGTTGTATAGGATGTCTTCACTGAAGAAAATTAAGCCACTTTTGTCAATTAATCCACCGTGACCATGATGGTTTCGTGGTGGTATCTCGTCATCGGTAGCCCAACAATGAAGTCCATGGAAATGATGTCCCACTTCCACTCTGGGATAACATGCGTAAAGAGAAGGCCGGATGGATGATGATGCTCACCTTCACTTTTGTACACTCTAAATAGCATGACACAAACTAAGCCACGTCTCTAAAAACTCTCCTCCAATGATACAACTATCGTAAAGTGGCATGCATCTTCCTCACCCTGGGATGGGCTGAATAAGGTGCACGATGACTCTTTATCGAAATATCCTGCCTCAAGCCTTCATCTCTGGGAACATAAATACAGTCTCTATGCCTTAGAAGGCCATCTTCCTCTAATGAAAAACCATTAAACTTCCCCTCAAGAGGTCTTTCAGACTCGATCTCTTCTCTAGTTGTAATGTAGAAGGTATCATGAGGAAGATGCTATAGAATCCTAATCCACAAATTTTGTGCCCACTGAAGTGGCCATAACCACATGTCTCCATCTCCTTCCCCTTCATATGATTTCTCTCCATATCATACTCACAAAGTAACTCCATCCAAAACCGCTGACAAGCATTGAGATTGAGCTGCGTGAAGAGGTGGCGAAGACTCAAGTGATTAGTCCTGAGTGTGAATCTCCAGAAAAGAAGGAAGTGTCTCCAATGAACCAAGGCATGCACAACTTCCGCAAGCTCAAGATCATGAGTCGAGATAATTGAGCTCATAATATTTGAGTTTGCGAGACTCAAAAGCAACTACTCTTCCCTCCTGCATTAACACACCTCCAAGTCCTGCCAAAGAAGCATCCATGCAAACGATAAACTCTCCCCGAGGATCTAGCACCGTAAGAATAGGCATCATCGTAAGGAATTCCTTCAATGTCCTCAAGGCATACTCACATTTGTCTCGACCAAAATACTTCTTCCTTTCCGCTGAAGGAAAGGAATGTGGTGCACAACCTAAGAGAAGTCTTGAACAAATCTCCTATAATATCCTGCTAAACCCATGAAGCTGCACACCTCTGTCACATGAGTGGGTGATGGCCAATCCATAATAGCTTAAATCTTGGATTGATCGATCGCGATACCTTCCCTAGAAATTACGTGGCCCAAATACTACACTTCCTTAAATTTTCTCGCTCACGAAGACACCGAAGAATCGAAGAAGGTACCCCTTGTGCTCCTCACACATACGTGAGTAAATCAAAATTTCATCAAAGAAGATGAGCATGAATCAATCCAAGAATTTCCTGAATACCCCATTCATCGAGCTCATAAACATTGCGGGGGAATTTGTCTAACCAAAATTTAGCACGGTGAACTCATAGTGGCCATATATTATACTGAAGGCACTCTTATGAATGTATGCCTCCGTAATTCTCGAGTTGATGATAACCTGACTTAAGGTCTATCTTGGAGAAAATTGTGACTCCTTCATCCGATCAAATAAATGATCAATGTGTGAAAGGGGTAATGATTCTTAATCGTTACTTTGTTCAACCGTCTGTAATCAATACAAAACCACAAAGATCCATCCTTCTTCTTTAAAATAATCACCGTGCACCCCAAGGGGTACATCGGGATGGATTAGGACTTTCTCTAGAAGGCCCTATAGTTGTAACTTGAGCTCGTAGAGCTCTAGGATACTCATCCGATAAGGTGATCGTGAGATAGGCTCTGCTCCCCGAGAACAAATCTATGTGAAAATCTATCTCATGTGGGGGTGGTAACCCTGGTAGCTCCCCTGGAAAAACATCAAAAAAATTTCTCAAGATGTGATGGTCATCAAGTGATGGTCCACTTGACTCATCCTCTAATCGGTCACTAATCAGTATCGTATACATCTGCAACCCCATTGCACATGGTGCTTAAGTCAGTATAGTGGAGATGGTGTGAATGGAAACGGGTCTCCTGACCCCTGAAATCACTGACTCAACTCCTAGATCATCTATACATGATATAGTCTTATGGCAATAATCAATCCTAGCTATGTGCGAAGACAACCATTCCATGCCCAAGATGACTCCATACAAACCCAATGGAAGGATACGAAGATCCGAGGTAGTGGTGAAAGGTCGCAAATCCACTACACACTCCTTAACTAAGGATTCTACAGAGATCTTGGCTCCATAAGCCATCTTAACGTCCCAACTAAGACCCTGGCTAACTGCCACCAGCCTGCATCACTCGAATAAAGATGGTGAAACAAAAGAATCAGAAGAACCAGAATCAAATAGAATGGAGGTAGGAATACCAAAGAATGTTACCTATCATCTCAATCAATGGTACTGATGTTCAATGTGGTGGTTCTCGACCACCGTATAGATCTGATGATTGCGCCCCATGTCACCAATTGTAGGCTCTAAAAATTTATCTTACCCTTATTACTAGGGTTCTTTGGGTAGTCTCTCAAAAAATGTCCAACAACACCACAGCTATAACAACCGCTTGGTCCTCTCCCATGGGTAAAGCAGCTTCTGCCAGGTACTCTGAGGGTTGTGTTGTGGATCCATATGATTAATTTGTGGACTATTGAGGTCTCTGCTAGCAACCTCCTACTAACTGATCTCAAGGTGCACCTTGTGTCCTAATATGACCCTGGAGGAGGCCCCATACCCCGCCCTCTGCGCATCAAATCTCTGTGGAGTTCTATAAGGGGGGCAGGACTGTTGCTGCGGCTACTGCGCTGCTATAGCTTAAAATATGACCGTGTTGAACCCTTTCCACCCTAAGGAGGAGGAGATGACCCCTCGATCTATTATACTGTGTAGCTGCTAGATGCGGCTCTAAACTTTGTCCTTGGCCTATTGCTTCTTTCCCGAGTCTCATATGCTATATAGGCCTTCTCAACGACCTCGGCTAATGTCTACGAGATAGTGGATACGCACCGTACATCCCAAATCTACATTCGTGCTCCTAATGAACCCGTGGATCCACACCTTCTCATCCTACATATAATCAACCTACTAGAGTGGGTCCATAAATCGACTCTCATACTCAACTATTGTCGTAGATGCCATCGAGAGGTCATGAACCTCATTTATCCTTTATCGAATGAATCTTCGAGATAAGTACTTGATCCTAAACCACTCCTTAAAGATTTCTTAGGTAACCATCCCTAAATCAACATGGAGCTTCTTCTCCTTGGTCCTCCACTAGACACCTACTCCATCCCTTAGAATATGGATCGCAACACGAGCTTTCATGTTGCTAGAACAAGGGCAGAGGTTGAAGGACCCACTCAAGCTCACCAACAAGACCTCTACCTGAAATCCACCTATATCACTAGAATAATGAGATGGTCATAGCTTTAGGATCTCCCATATGATCTAAAGCCATATTCTAGTGATGCCTGGCCTCTCTCGTATGCTCATATCTAACCCTAGGTCTACGAGACCTATCCCTATGTCATGGGATCCGGTCTCCCTGTCTCATCTATAGTGACTCTCCTCTACCTAACTTGACATCGTAGTTCTATACTCTATGCTCCTCGCTGTGTCGAGGAGATGCATGAGCCTCAATAGATGGCTCCTGTCATGTCCGGAGATGAATTTTTTTCCCACGGCCCTCCGAGTAAAGTAGCATTAATGTCTTGGAGCGTCTGTAAAATATGAGGTAGGATAGTCATAATGACATGATCTAGCGGTGGCAAGTCTAATTCTATGTGAAAAGACCCCTCATCTTGTCCGCACCTCATGCACAAACCAAGGTGAGAGTTAGTTCATTATTCTAGGTTTTATTTAGTTTTCCATGTTTAATAAAATATGCAATTTTCAAACAAAGTTGTTTTCTAAATTTAAAAGTGTACTAGGTTTAATATTGCACTAGGTTTAATGCTCATGTCTAAAGTTTTCTAGTGTGATAAAGGGTCCAAGATTTGAACCCACACCGCCCGATACCAAGTGTCGACCCGCTAAAAATGCCCACTTGAGACCCAAGAACAACCTAGGTTTAGCTAGAAAAATTATGAAATAATTCATTTTAAAAGCGAGACCACAACCAGGCTTCAAAACAATAGTTACCACAACAAGGTTTCAAAGTCAATTATAAGTAATAAATAATTTTTTTTTTTTATAACAAATACTAAATCCACGCTCCAAAATTAATGAGTGTAATTAGTCTGAGCATATATTAAAATTCTCTAAGGATTAATTTAATAATTAATTAAAATAACACCATAGTTAAATATTCCTTAATTAAATTTTAGAGGGTAAAAGGGGCCAAAACAAGTTAAATACCCAAGGTATTCAATTCCACAAGGTCTAAACAAAAATAAGGTTCTCAATTACATGGAGTTAGAAAAGCATTCCCTTACCCCATAAGGTGACCCCTTAAAAAGTCAATCCATGCTTTAGAATATACATTTAAGTTAAAAAGGGTAATTTCCCACATACCCCCTCTCAGACTCATCTTTAAACTTCAACCTCATTTTTCTCATGTTTAATTCACTTAAAAACTCTTGAAAACATTTCCATTAGATAGGAAATTTCTTCCCCTTTCCAATGATATAAATAAGTCCTCCTAGCTCTTCATATTTCTCAAGTTACGGGCCGACAGGCCTTTGGAGGAATTTTTTCCCAAAAGCGGGCTTGCAGGCCTAGGGAAGAAATTATTCCCAAAGGTGGGTCTGCAGGCCCAGGGAAGAATTTTCTCCTACGGAAAGTCACGGGCCGAGGCGGAGCGGGAGAAAACTTGACACTTTTCCCTTTTGGAAAAAAGTGCAATTTACACCCATGTGCCCACGAGCTCGTGGCAAGGCTTCGCCCAAGAGAAGACAATTAAACCTAAGGCCGCAGGACACTTGTCCAAAAAATTTGTGCCAACACGTAAAGGCGGGTTGCAGGAGGAACTTAGGATTATTACTGGATGCTCGGATTAGGGTAAATGAGGACTTTTTGGAAAGGGCTCGAGCTACTCTTTATACAAGAATCATAAAAACTTAGTTTCAACAAACCTAGATGGGTTAATTTTAAGAAACCACCTTTTCTACCATTAAAATGTGAACTAAACTTTTTCAACTTTCAAAATTGATCAAATCCACCATTCTTTCTTCCTCAACATGTAAAACAAACATGGATAATCGCACTTGGAAAGATTTAAAATGGATTTTTATGATTAATTGATAAGGGTTGAGTTTTCAATTTGAATTTAAATTTCCTTTATCTACAAGGCCATTTTTTCTTACTGTGAGCCCGATTAAAGAAGTCTCATAATATTTCTTTGAGTAATACAACTATTTTGGGATTCGTTTTGATTCTCCTTAGTTTAAATTAATGTTTCATTTTTGTAGTGTACTCAGTGCATTTTTCTTATCAAATTTTCTACATACTTAGAACTAGAAATTGATCTATTACATTCCCATACTCTATTATTTAAGTTCATTCCATTCTAATTTTACAATGTGTAACTTTACTTCAATCAATGCGTGAAAACCCGAATGTATTTCTATTTTCAAAACGTGCCATTCAAAAACACAGAAATATAATATTTCGTAATTCCTAATTCTCACATTCAAACAAAGAGTTACAATATAATTCCAAGAAAAATTTTCAACAAGAGCAATTCCATTTGTAGAAAATAGTACAATTTCTATTAGACTAGAATAATTCTCTTTACAACTTTGTTTACATTCTTCAAAATAGATTACAAAATATATCTTTCTCTTTGTTTTTCCATTCAAATACAACTTTCATAATTAAAAAAGAGCATATTTTCACTACAAATAATATTACAATATAATCCACTTAAAATGGAAAATTTTTACAATAAGGAACCCCAAAAAGGACTGTGAAATTTTCCTTCAATACACTCCAAGACAACAACAAGAGAGATATCCACCATGATTTCATCTGGTCACAACAAAAATGGGGAGAGGAAATGCTCTCCACCCAACCAATAATTCCAATGAAGAGGAGAATTTGTCCTCCTCATTGGCCCCCAATCCTCAACCACATTACAATCAAAGATGGATTCAACTCATGGAAATAAAACAGAGTCCACAATCATAAAACCAAATTTCACATTCATAACATAGTACAAAAATAATGTAGTTATAGTCACAAGAAAGATCAGTAACAAAAATGTACAAGGCCTTATCATAAAAAGGCAAAAATATCAAGATCTATAGGGAAGTTGCTTATATCTCCCAATGGGGAATGGGCGACCACCTTAAAATCCCGCCAATATATTCATCTCAAAACCCTACATACTCTTATTCCTGCCCCAAGTACCTCTTATGCCTCCCCATTCTCTTATGCCTCCCTCGAAAGTAAGAAAGGCAAGCTATTTCTTTTCAAAGGTGAACACCGAACCCAAACTCCTCCACAAATAACTCTTATGTCTCCCCAAAAAATATCCCCAAAGTATTCTCCTACAACACACCTAGTAAATATACCAACAAACATACTAAAAATTCAAAAACATTTACATACGCACAATATAGAAAGAAAATTTTCTACAAGAGTGAAGCTCCTACCTCTCCATGATAGAGCTTTATAAAAAAATTTAGTAGCAAGCTTTTTCCAATCCAAACAGTCCAAAAACTCCAACAATCCACAAGCATTAAAAAATATTTAACTCTCTCCAATTACAAGAGCATAAAATCAAAATGAAGTAACCCCAAAACATCTAAAGAATTCAAATAAATAGAAAAGGAAGAGAGGAGGATGAGGTGGATCCATGTAGGATACCACATCACTCATCCTCAACTCCACCTCATAAGTCAACTTCAAACTCCAAAGCATAATAAATAAGTGGGTGAATAAAATGACATTTTACTTACACACACAATCCAAGCCCACACCCCTTAAGGACCAAAATTAAATTCATGTAAGAAGGTGCAATAAGGACTTACAATGTTTCTTCCCAAAATACATAATAAGTCCTAAATTTTTACTCACCAACCCATAGGTAAGGTTGGTGTAGTAGCAATTTAAGAGGTGTGCGACAAGTTTAACTGGTCCCACAAGCCTCCAAAATCAACCTCTAAGGACAAATTTGAATTTCAAAATAAATGGTGGAGTGTTTCACACTCAAGTTACTTACACATCTCTTACAACACATAATCCAAGAGCCATCAACTCTAATAAATGCATTTCTTAGACCCATTTTAATTAATTTAACAACATTATTACTCACAAATCATGACACCAATTAAATAAATAAATAAAGGGAAATACATCACTTAATAATCATATACTAAAATAAAACAAGGGAAACTACTAAAAGAATACACATAACCCCTTGGTCACATTTGAAGGTGATTCCCCATGGGAATCCCTAACAACAATCAAACATACACAAATAATAAATACATGTTGCCATGGTGACCCTTGTTGAATTCATCTAGAATTCTAATGTGGTTGGTCTCCAATCCCCCGATGTTTGTTGTGACATGTTTACCTGCAAAACAAAAATACCTCCTTCATCCTTGTGGCCACATCAAAACATCCAAAATAAATATAAAATATAACTCTAAAATCATTTATATATGAATCAAAACATCATTTAGGCAAGTAATAAAATCGAGTTACAATTCCATCAATAACCATATGATCATAAGATTAATTCCATTTTCTAGGTCTACTTAATACGATGAAATATCACATATCCGAACAACATATCTAAATATAACCATGTCAATCAGTATATCAACATCAATATAAAATGTCTCTAATAATCCACATGCATCATATATGAATCGAAATCAACAACAATCCATTATCTATAACATCTAACATCATACCAACTCAAAAGCTACAATAATGTCGATAAACATAGTCAACAGATTATCAATCAATATGAAAAAGGTGTCGAAGGGAAGTGGGCACTCTAAACATATAAAATGCGCATCAATTATTTGAAAAAATGCTTTAGAGAGATGTGGTCTCATGACAAAGAGTAATAGGAGTATATGCACAAAATGGGTGTTTTGAAAAAAAATTGGAAACTTTTAAGAAAATGTGATTGGTAGCTATAAATCCAGACTCCACAACCTTTTTCAGCATCCTCCCATCCTTTGGGAAAATGGGAGCATTAACATAGGGTATGGACATCCATCATAGCATAATTGAAAGCATATTTTTCTCACATGTTATAGTTGTGAATTCCACGATAAACATGTATACAGAATGTGGAAGCATATGCAAGGTACATGAACTGTTTGAAAAAATGCTTCAAAGAGATGTCATGTCATGGAATGCCATGGTTGTAAAATATGCACAAAATGGATTTTATAAGATTTCTCTCAATCTTTTGAAACTAATGAAGCACTCTGAACATACCCTGACCATGTAAGTTTTTCTAGTGTTTGATTTACATGCAACCATGCAATTTTAGTGGATGAAAGTTGTAAATATTTTGATGACATGAACAAATCTTATTGCATTAACCATACAATTGAACACTAAGTGTGCATGGTTGACCTTCTTGAAAGTACTGGCTATTTTGAGGAAAGTCTAAACTTTATTGTAAAACTGCCATTTAAACCTCTTCTGGAGACATAGTATTGATCAACAAAGTTTTTGGGTGAAATTTTGTAGAAGGGGGACCATAAGAATGTGGTTTGCATGATTTTTGAGCACACTCTATAGGAGGGTCAGTTATTATAATATAAGGCCCGGGGAAACTATTACAACCTTGATTTCATGACTTTCTAAAATGTAATGTTAGTTTTTATTAATATTTCCATTAGTCTATAAGTTCTTGAAAACTAAATTAAGATATAACTATAAATTTTAGAGATGTATGCATTCCTTTTGCATAATTTTTTTGTGGATGGATATCGAAACTCCGGTTGTTCGATTGTTAGCAATAAGCATGCTTTGATGTAAAATGTCTTTTTGGAGTAGTTATGAATCATGTGGCGATAGAGAAAATTATTAATTATTCCTGAATTAAATTAATTGAAGTTGGTCACTATTATATTATTGTGGATTCACTCAGATTCAAATTTAGTTGGCTTACACGAGGGCTAAAACACATGTACTCTAATGAAAAAACCAGATTTTAATATTATTGCTTTGGGTATGGTAAAATGAGGATTTAAATTGTACAATGGGTTATCATAGATCTAATCTAATTTACAAATTAGAGTTGCATACTATAACTCATTTAAATTCCATTTACCATTCAAGATCCCACACCCAGCGGGAAAAAAACATTAAAACCCAATCCATAAAACACCATACAACTAAACATCAAAATACTCCAGCCTTTTGTACAAACCAAACCTCCCCAAAAACATACACACAAACCAAACTATAACAACACATACCACCTTCCAAACACTTACGGCGTAAATTTGCTCCACTAGGAGCAACCACTAGTACTTACCCTAACACCCCATTTTGTGTGTGGTAAAGGTTAGCCAAATTTGGGTCAACCTCTGCCACTAGCAGGGTACGTGTTGTACAGTCATATTATATTATACATTGATTGATTCGTATTATTAAATATCTTTAAGAAAACTCCATAACTTCACTGGGGGGGAATAACAAGTATGAATATATAAACATATAATGCTCCTACTGGGACCCAACGGTTTCATCATCAAATTTAAAATGGCCACTTAGAACAATTTTTATTTCTAGAATTTAACATGAATCAACCTTTAAACATGCCTAAAATTCATTATTTATTATTAATCCAATTTCAATAAGCTTTACCAAGAGAGAATAGGTGAATATTAGCCACGTGTACAAGGCGCTCAAGTCCTATCAACGTATTTAATAGTCATTAAAATAATTTCAGCAAGAACTCACAAATCATTTAATGACTACTTATACAATGTTAGGTTACGGGTCCCTTGTTTTAATTGATTATAATCTCTAACCATCATAACAAAATTAAACAACATGATGGATTAATATAAACTTGTTAAAAAAAATTATTGGCCGATAGCCTTATTAGAGTTGATTATCTTGAAAACGGTCATTTTATTATCATTGTCTCTCCTCCTATATTTTATTAAATATTTATATATTTTTCGATGACATTTTATTTTTAACTATCACCATTGTCTTATCAATTATATATTTTCTATTTTATAAAATAATTAGTCTCTTCAAATCTTATTTTATTTAGAGGAATTCAAACGGTGTGGATATGATAATGAAGAGAAAAGTGATCTATTTAAATCATCCATTCTCATGTCACCTGTGCATTCTAATATTTTTATATATTTCATGCATGCTATATGTTATAACTTTATATATCGATTCATATTTATTCCCAAGTGGATGTTTAGGTCATGTGCGAGATATTATCCAGGTCTCATACAAATAATTTAGTATAGTTGTTGTTGGGACAAAAATGCACTAAGTGTTATGCGCGCAAACGTAGGGCACTAGAAGAGCACGTGGTACTACAATATGGCTGAAGCACCCGGATTAGGACTTAAATGTTTATGTTGTTAAGGCTATTTTTGAGTTAGTGTGAAAAGCACACAAAAACTTGAAGACTTGCGGTCTACGTAATGGTATTTTGAGAATGAGCAACAACGGAGGCTATGCATAGTTTAGGATAATAATAGGATTTCTACTCGAGTTAATTATAGGTATTCTATTGTTAGAGCACTTACATGTTATGCATCCTTTTGTAAAGGTGCATGGCTATTATTAGCATGTGACCTATTTTAAGAAATGCATGGGTGTTGAATGGAAAGGCTCCACCCCTGTGTGTGTGTGTGTGTGTGTGTGTGTGTGTGTGTGTGTGTGTGTGTTTGTGTGTGTTGATTTGCACGATTAGAGAGATTCAACTATTGTAGAGTTATGTTCTTTATGGTTTTTTTGCGCGCATGACTCATAAAGATACTTTTATAGTGTATGGAACTTCATCTTGTTTTACGGAGTTAATATAATGGATCATATTGGCTAGATAATGATATATGAACATGAATGAATCTAGTTATTATATGGTAAATCTTGGTATAGTCATTTTTTAGTTCATCTTTTATATAATCTAAGATCTAGACCGGATATCCATTGTGAATGTTTTATTATTGGTTAAGAATTTGAATATACATATGCACCATCATGCTAACATTCTATATAAGAAACTCTTAAGAGGGACCTAGTGCTTCTACGTGCTTTGGGTGAGTGCTCAACTCAGGATGAGTGATGTGCAATAGTAGCGATTCACGTCATTTACAATGAATTCTAGGAAGCATCTATTAAAAATGTCCCTTGAAAGGAATTCTTTTTCTCATCATAGTTAGCTATAACACTTATTCACTTTCTAACAATTGCTCACTTTATGCCTATATCTTTACAATAAATTGATTTATAATAGTTCTAACTATCTGGGTAGAATCTCATCCTTTTTAATTCTGGTTGTTCTTATGCCTTTCGTATGCAAATTTAAAGTTGCAAAATCTATGGAATGAGGTTAAAGAACCTCAAATCTTTGCTAACTCATCCATGCACCATGAGATTAGAGCTAAACAAGAGAAACTAACATGCAAGCATTATAACTTTGACAAAAACATCAAAACTAACATGTATACTACTCTCTACTCTATGAAAGCTTAATGAAAGTAAACCTAGTTAGATTATAAGAAATCAAATTGTGTTGTTTACTCCCAAAAATATTGAAGAGATCTCTCCAAGTTGGCTACATGGCCAAGCTTTTTATATCTTCCCTTACTAACTATATTTGGAATGGATGGTTGCAAGATGGAGGAGGTCTAAATAGTGGAGTATGGCCAAGATCCAAATGTTCTATAGCTTAAAGCTATCACAAATGATTTCTAACGCCTTTCCAAAGTGCTTGATAGAGAAGGGGTTTGTGGTGAAGTTGTAAGTTTGAAAGGAGGGGTGACCTTCTATTTATAGATTTCCAAATGAGAGGATGTTGAACTTTGGGTGCATGTGGGACTAAAGCTTTGGATTAAATTAGGATAAACATGCTTTAGGCCAAGTTAAACTTGGTTTAGGCTAGTAG
Source organism: Taxus wallichiana var. yunnanensis (assembly GCA_018340775.1). Taxonomy (NCBI): domain Eukaryota; kingdom Viridiplantae; phylum Streptophyta; class Pinopsida; order Cupressales; family Taxaceae; genus Taxus; species Taxus wallichiana. The sequence continues at coordinate 343,261,262 of CM031238.1, forward strand.
GGTTTAGGCTAGTTAAACTTGATTAGCAAGTGATTAGAGACTCATTGAGAGTTGGGAGGGGTCTTTGATAATCAATTGGATTGATAGATAGCCCCAAAACCATACAAAGCCAATAGAGTGGTCTAGAGAGAACTAGGAGGTTAGGCTATAAGGTTAAAAGGAGGAATGTTTAGCTAATAAGAGAGATACTAGCTCAAAAATAAGCTGATTATAGGAGGAATACGACCGATAAGCTCATGTGAATGGAAATCGAGAATGGAGTGAAAAGTGTTGATTAACGAAGTGTCGTCAATCGATTAATTGGATGAAATGCTAAGTGTAAGCATATTTTAGGTGTCTACACCTTTATATATTTTAATTTATGTTTCTATGAATATCATTTGGCCATTTTAAAGTATCTCATATGTGATAGCACAGTATATTTCTCACCTCTAACAACTTATGAGGGTATTATTTCCATTTGTGAATTCTCAATCAAGCATGGAACCACACAAGAAATTTATTCGTATAATCAATTATGCTTCAATTTCAAACAATTAATCAATTGTGTACTATGATAAAATAGAATACTTCTTTATTCAAATCCCTTCGATCCATTTTGTTGATTCATTGATCTCTTTCTCTTTAATATATTTATTTCCCATTTCAAAATTATAGAGGTGCACGTCAAATTCAAAATCCATGGAGAAAACTTAGAAAAATAAAAATAAATAAATACTAAAAATGATACAATGGTTAGAGAGATGGATGGAGTTTTAATTTGACTCAAGTTCCCAGTCTTTATATTTTTACTTATAAGTTGAAAACTAGCCGAACTTCTATCTTCCAAATTTAAAATATGCTTGTAAATTTCATATATTTTTTTATGTATATAAGCTATTTTTTCATGGTTAAATGGTTTTGATTGGAGCTTAGAACCAGGGATGTAAAGGATCCCACCCGATTACAACCAACACCACGAACACAACCAAAAACAAACTAAGCCAACATCAACACTATGGCGCAAGTGAACAAAGAGAAGAAGATACAAAGAACCTAGACCACTACTATTATACATACAAAAAAAGTAATCATTCAAATTTGTGGGCCCCTTTTTCCCTTTTTCTTCTTTACCTCTTGCCAAATTCTTTGGTTACAGACAACTACCATCTAGAGATTATCTAAGGAATCTGGATGTTGTTCCTTATCATTCGAGACCTATTTTTCTGATTTATCTGATCCGTGCCCTCGCTTGACTCCGCCAACCGCTGAATTCTTAATATCACGCCCATTCAAATGTATTGTGGGGTTATTTCTCATCGAGTCATTCCTTAAGTTCTCTAAGGATGGCACTTACATGTTCCTTAGATTGCTCCTCCTTACTCTCCATATCTTGAAATGGATTGCTCCATCCTCCCTTATTTGATGCATTATTTCTATGAGAATTCTTCTTCCCTTCAGGGTAATCAACATGTAAATTTCATGGGATTCGACATGACCACATCTAAACATTGTATTTTCAAAGTCTAGAATTTGGACATGCTGATGTTTCCCTATGCTCAATAAGATCTTTTCGTATCTCTTTGTTAAGTTGATTTCAACACAAAATTTGGCATAAGTTCTAAGGCCTGCTTCATCCTTAGTTGTATCCACCTTTAGAAAACTTCCCAATGCGTTACGTATATCTTCAAGAGAACTCCACAGGTACAAAGGTAGGTTTAGAAGATGCACCCACACTGGCATTGTAGAAACAATATGGGTATTCGGATCGAACATCGGAAACCATGGCGAGAGGAATAAGTCAACATTGCCCCAAAACCATGGACCATCCGATGATGATGACATTATCCATTCTCTTGTTACTTGTGCATTCCAATATTTTTATATTTTTCATGTAGGCTATATGCTATAACTTTATATACTAATTCATAATTATTCCTGAGTGGATGTTCGGTCATTTGCAAATATTATCCAAATATTATACAAATAATTTAGTATAGTTGTAAATCATCACCGTGAAAAGGATGATTTTGTTTCTCATCATAGTTAGGTATAATGCTTGTTCACTTACTAACAATTATTCACTTTATGCATGTATCTTTACAATAAACTGATTTATAATAGTTCTGGCTATCTGGGTAGAGTGTCAGCCTTTTAATTCTAGTTGTTTTTATGCCTTCATATATTTTAATCAATGTGGCACGTGTTCGATGCATATCATTTATCCATTTTTAAAAGTATCGCATATGTGATAGTGCGGTAGATTTTTGACCTCTAATAGCTTATGAGGGTATTATTTCCATTTGTGAATTCTCAATTGAGCATGGAACCACACAAGAAATTTATTCACGTAATCAATTATGCTTCAATTTCAAACAATTAATCAATTGTGTTGCTACGATAAAAAAAAATTCTTTATTTGAATCCCTTGAATCCATTTTGTTGATTCATTGATCTCTTTCTCTTTAATATATTTATTTCTCCTTTCAAAATTATAAAGATGCACGACAAATTTAAAATCCATGGAGAAAACTTAGAAAAATAAAATAAATACTAAAAATTATACATTGCTTAGAGAGATGGATGGCGTTTTAATTTGACTCAAGTTCCCCAGTCTTTATATTTTTACTTATAAGTTTAAAAGTATATGAACTTCTATCTTCCAAATTTAAAATATTATTGTAAATTTCATATATATTTTATGTATATAAGCTATTTTTTTGATGGCTGACTGCTTTTGATTCCAGCTTAGAACCAGGGGATTAAAGGGATCCCACCCGATTACAACCAACACCACGAACACAACCAACAAGCAAACTAGGCCAACATCAACACTACGGCCTATAGATCAAAGAGAAGAAGATACAAAGAACCTAAACCACTACTATTCTACATACACAAAATAGTAATCATTTAAATTTGTGTGGCGCCCCTTTTTCCCCTTTTTCTTCATTACTTCTTACCAAATGCTTTGGTAAAAGACAATTAACATCTGGAGATTATCTGAGGAATATGGATGTTGTTCCTAATCCAAGTCTAATTTGTCTAATTTATCTAATTAATACCCTCACTTGACTCCACCAACTGCTGGCTTCTAAATATCTGCCCCGTTCAAAGGGACTTTTGGGGCCGTGCTCGTCGAGCCATTCTTTAAGCTATTTGAGGATGACACTACATGTTCCTTAGATTTCTCCTCCTTCCTCTCCATATTCAGAAATGGACTGTTCGTTCCTTCCTTATTTGATGCATTCTTTCTATAGTAATTCTTCTTCCCTTAAGGGAAATGAACCTGTAAATGTCATAGGATTCAACATGACCGACATCTAAATGTTGTATTTTCGCAGTCCAGAATTTGAACATGTTGATGTTCCCTATGCTAAGTAGGATCTTATCAGGTAGCCCTTTGCTTAAGTCAATTTCAGCACAAAATATGGCATAATTTCTAAGGCCTTTTCATCCCTGGTTGTATCCACATTAAGAAAACTTCCCAAAGTGTTACCTATATCTTCCAAAGCACTCCACAGGTGCAAAGGTAGGTTCGGAAGACACACCCACACTAGCATTGTAGAAACAATGTGGGTATTCGGAGAAACCACGGTGAGAGGAATAAGCAGGCATTAACTCAAAACCATGGACCATATGACAGACATTTATTGTAATCTTCTTCCTCCTCAAAATGAACCATAAATAAGCCCTTTGAGAAAAAAATATCGCATTTTTGACCTTTTTCGGAGACCCACTGTGAGAGGGTGAAAGAACCTGGCCAAAGTCCGTTAAATCTACTGATAACCACTAACTGAGTCAGAGAGAGGAGGTGGGCTCAATCTTCCAACTTATTTAGACTAATTTTAGGCATTTCTTCTCTCACATATACAATATATGCCTGCGATCTAAGAGGGCTGAAATCTTGTTGCTTCACTGCATCCTTAAATGAGGCAAATCAGGTTTTTGTTTAATTCAAGGAAATCCTCCTTTTATCGCTTCTGCCAAGATCATCCTTTAACAATCCCAGATGCATTATTTGCGCCTGAAGTCCCCCTCCCGAGCTTGCACTGCCATCGTAGCTACGTTTAGGGTGAGGGTTGCGAGCCATCCTTCCGAACTCGTGACTTACACACACTATGTATATACGCAATTTAAAATAACTAATTGATATACTATTTTTATTTAACAAAAAGGTTGTATAATAATAATAATAGTAGTGTAATTTTAAAATTATAAATATTCTTAAAAATAATATAGCCATTCAGTTTAAATGGATAGTTAATCGTAATGAATTTTAAATTAATTTTTTAACATGACGTGAATTTCATGTTTTGTAAAGTATTTTTATTGGTACCACTATTATTTGGGGATCAAATAATGATTTTGGTATGCACATAATTTGTTGTTCGGAATGTTTATAGTTAAAATTTATAGGTAATAGTTATTGTGATCATCATAATCATGCCATGTTGTTTTGGTGCCATTCTCATAAGAAATCAATCTTTTCATCAATCGATTGTTCTGCTCATATCCAATATTATTTTAAAATAATTGGTCGCTTGAATGGTATTTTTCATGAATCCAAATTCTATAAGATAAAATTCATAAATTCCTTTTCACCTATGGAATAAAATTTTAACTTATCATAGAAATTCACTCAACAATTCTTTGTAAGACAAGCCATTTCAGATTGCAGCACGTATGCCTTTCCATAAAATACTCAAATTCAATTATAAAATCATATCCGTGTAAGGTCGTGAGGTTTGATTGTGTAACGCCCACATTTTATACACACAAATACAACAGTAAAATACTAAGAATATTTTTGACTTACATTGCTCACTACATAACGCCACAAGAGCTCCAAGTAAGGAAAACTACATAACACATACGACACTTACATAAGCTATCAACCCACATAGACACATGACAACACCATATACATGTTGATGCCACACTTTCTCCAATGAACAAATGCTAGCAATAACTCAGCCATAAGAAAAGGGACTCAAGGATTGGCAAACCCACAACACATCATTACCATGATTACATCTCGTTACGATTAACATTCCAATAACATTATTATGTAAGTATAATTTTCTCCTTCTTTCACCTACATATTCATAAGTTCATTCCACATTCAACTTACAGTTTCGACCATTTAAGTTTTCTCTTTATCCCTTATGACAATCTTCATAACTTAAATTATTATTTTCCATATTTCAAATTGCATACAAGGTTCCTAATTCCCTTTTTCTTATGCTAAAGGTTTTTTTCTTAAAATATTTTTAGTTGACATTTAATTTTACCCTCATTATGCAAGGGCACCCACCATAAGTTTTTGAGGGAAAAATAATAATACTATTCCAAGAAGGCGAAGATTAAAGTTTCCCTTTCCTATAAAATTACTTACATTAGAAGCACAATCGCTCTCGTACTATGGTTGTTTTAGTTCCAAAATTAGTTTGATTAAATTAAACATTTACCTGACATAATTGTTTTTTTTTATTTTTTGGACTCTAAATTGGCTCGAATGCCTAGTCCCACCAAGAACAATTTGTATCCATTCTTAACAAAAAATTAAAGCTTAAAGCAACCATGAGGACTTCACATGATAATTTGTTCCCAAACCATTATCACATATACTTTTGTTCCTCATTTCATTGACATTGTTTCTTAGGTCTCTTTTTGGCGTCACTATATAACATGAAGAGTTACAAAGGTACTAGTCTAATATCTTGAAGAAGTATATCTTTTGTTTTCTCAAAGTTTGCTCTAGCTAAGGAAATTCATTTTCTTTTTAACATAAGGAAATATCTAATTGAGTTATAAGGATTCCAAGAGTGACATTGTTCCTAACCTCAAATATCATTTTACTCTTATATGATTTACTCTTACATTGCACTATGGTCTCATTATTAGCGTCGTTTTATCACATTTGTAGACAAAATAACACATACTTTTCACTAATGGATTCACTACTAAAAAGGAGTGTAACCTAGCATGAGACAACTCAATTCTTTTCTTATACAATGTAGTGTTATGCATGCTGCAACCAAGACATCCACTTGTGTAATTTAATCCCACCATGAGATCAATCATAGGAAAATCTACTACTATGTTTGTTTTTGTGCCACTCACTAGGGTACAAAAGGGCACCAAAAGGGTAACTAGACACATGGGGTAACGAGACCTCTCCTCCCCCCCCCCCTTTTTTTTGTTTCAACACTTCTCTTAAGTCAACTTATTTTAATACAATAGCATTTTCTAAGGGTTATGCACAATTTCTACCCGCAAGGAAATTCATTCGATGACAAGAAAAATTCTAGATCTACTTTGTAAGACTTGGTACTCCACTAGGATACTAAGGGAGTAATAGCTCTACTTACACAATAAATGGTAAGGTTACACCACATAGTCATTACTTCAAACAAGGACTCTTAAGGTGACTTCCAAGGCGGTCTTCACCACTCAACATGGTGTCGACCTCACATATGGTTTCCAAACCTATAAGGCACCACACACTCGGGAATAAATTTGGACCATGTCGTTCCTAAAAGAAGGGTTCAAGACAATGCCACTAAACATACCAACGATGACACTAAACTCAAACTAGGGGTATTATTTTCCTAAACTAGGAGGTTCCATTAAGTGCAAGGTTTAAGTTCATTTTATGGTTTAAATTTCTTCTATGGTAAGGAGAATCACACATGAAGACATGTTTATGCACGAAACTAATACTATGGTTGAGTGTTTCGATTAAATCTCTTTATTACATTTACAAGGTAAGAATACAACACAATAATTAATTAATCGTTTATTGAACACTGAAAATGCACTACAAGATATTAACTTCAAATTCATTTACCATATATATATCAAACCTTTTTACCATATGTAACTATGAATAAAATTGAACCTATGATTAAATGCACATTTCCTAAGATATCCCTAAAACTAGCATCGCATACATATTGACAAATTACAAATATAAATTTTCTATAACATGAGACTACATTATGCATATATTCATTTTACAATGACCTATATAAATTACAATAATAATTAATGAATTACACATCGTCTTTTCGCCATCTTTCTTGCATCCTGCAAAACCATGTGAGCATGAAATCAATGATAAATCAATGGCATGGAATCCACCCTAATCTAACATAATTAAGTCCTTTAGTTTCCCATTTTCATATACTAATAATTACAATTTTCATTCACAAGAAAAGGTTTAGAAACATGTATTCATTTCACTTCATTGCGTAACCAAGGAGAGAGAAAGAGATAGGAAAGAGAGAGAAACACTATTTTCTTAAAAGTCAAATTTCACACAAGAAACCACAAGATAGAGTTCCAAACAGTTATTTACAAGTGTCTACAAGTTTCCACAGTGGTTTGGTAACCCAACGAGGGTCCTACAACTTTCTTTTTTACATATTCCTTCTATTTACAAAAACGCTTTAAAACAGACTCGGAGGCTAAGAAACCACTTTCAAACATTGTCTTCCAATCAAAAAACACACCACGGTTAGAATTTTACGTGTCCACCTATATACGAATAATTCATACGAACTGAAAAAATTCAGAACTTGTGAGTAGTTTACGATTAGCGAATGGTTTTCAAAATCCACCGGTCGTAATTGTGCCTGTTTGACCTAGTCGAACAATGTCCTGAGGCCTACAAAGTGCCTTCGCCAAACTATCTAGAAGAGTGTTTTTCCCAAAACAGAAGGTTACATGTAATTTTCTAGTAAGAATACTAGAGGTTTGCGAAGGTGGGTAAGGATTTCGTTGCTTAGGGTTCAAACGGTGGTTCAAAACGAAAGCCAACTTTTTCAGTTTTTGTAACTTCCTAAAAGTGTGAAATGGAGTAACATGCCTCCAAGAGGGGTGGCGAAGAGAGTGCCAATGGTTGAAATAGGTCGAGCTAATGCTTTATGTGACTCTCTTCAAAACAAGGAACACATACGATGTTGACATATCTTTACAGGGCTCATAGTGTTGTTTTACAGTCTTTGGAAAATGTGTCTTTCTAACTTTGAAGGCAGATATAAATGGTTGTTTTAATTAACTCATATGGATCTCGCCAAAACCAATGGACACGAGTACCAGGTTTTTGACACCTTGGGTTTAGAAATGTATGAGGTTGTCATCACAAAACGGTTGAGGGTCAAGTAGTAAGTCGGTAGAAAATCACGAGGTGTTGTTTTATTGATTACACTAGTCATCTGGTCAAAATGTCTAATTGTTTGAGTATGTAATAATTTAATACTTTTAATTTATTGCAAATGAATAACCAAATTATAAGAGATAAAGGTAAGGAGACCATGCCTGCGATACCAGCGCCAAGTAGTAGTGCAATTGGTGCTCCAGGTGGGTTTACCCGCATTTTATAAGGCTCTAACTCTCCTTCAGAAATTTGGCAGATAGTTTGTGTACGTTGAAAAATCCTCTATGTTGGACCATTCAAGATAAATCTTTGGCCACGTATACACTAACCCTCAAAGCATGAAGAGATCCATAACACCAACAAACTTCCCATAAAATTAACCATCTCATGTGGTGTTTTGTCTAGTTTTGTAGCTATCGGAAACCTTTGAATCCTTCTCACTTATAGCATATAGTACAACCACTATGGCATTAGAACCAAAACTACTAATTTCTATAGTACTTCCATTTGTACCAAAATAACTAACATCTTGGCTCAAAGTGGATTTTAAATAACGCATTCTCATGTGCGCTGATTTTTGTTTCCCTTGTTGGTATCCAACATAATATCTCAAGCCATCCTAATGCCATGATGACAAGTTCTAAGTAAAATAAATAAATAACATGCTTCTAACCTAAGAATCCATTGTAGTGGAGTCATTGGGGTCTGCACCAATGTATCAAAAATATTCCCAACGTGTATGAAGAAAAGGAACAACTACCACATACATAAGATCTTGCACATCCCCAACACCATTAGCATATAATCCAATCTGTCAGATGAATGAAAGTAGATTGTGAAGGCCACACTTCCAACTAAATCACTCACTTCTTTCAACTTCTCATTGTGTTGTGTTTCTTTTTTAATTTATTTATTACCCATTTCCAGTTCCATGGCACCCAAAGAGTTGTTGGTCATTTTTTAGTAGAGGAAACTTCAGGAGCTTCCACATTTTTCTTACATACCTATCAGTGCATCTACAACCATAATATCTAAAATATTTCCTTTATGTTGTGATGGATGCGTAAGTTTGAGAGCTCCTAATTGGGATCTAGACTTGGGAGGACGCTAGAAAAGTGTGGGGGATTTGAATTTACACTTACCAGTCATATTTTGTTAAAGTTGTAAACCATTTTAACGACCGATTTTGTACATATCGTGCGAAATCAACATTGTCCACAAAACAACATTTTTTCAAAAGACATTATTTCCAATAGCTCACCCGCTTTAATAAAGGTTTCACGCTCTCTGCACAAACACGTCTACCATGGTATTTGAAACTACAACATTTGACAAAATTCCACTATCTTTTTCTTCTTTTTGTACTTTCTATTCCTTGTTCCAAAGTTCACATTTTGGAAAATGACGGAAGTGCACAAGAAAATAAATTGATCCGATTGGAGACCTATTTGTTGCAAAAGTGAAATAGTGTGACTCTCCTGACATAGATCACAGCCAACAATGGCCTTATTATAAAGCAACAATCAATGCATTCCTACATATGAGGGATCGAGTCTGCCATTTGAGAAAGCATGCAAACAATTATTCCTTGCATCGCTTCAGATCCGCATCCTCTTTCATTTGGACATTATCTTATAAATTTTTTTAAATCCTTTCTTCCTCCATGATATTATTTATCCGCTGGTCACAAGTAAAGTGCTTGGATTAATATGCAAGAAAGGTGACTGTCTGACAGTATTTACTAAGGCACCCATACAATGTCAGAGATCCCTTATGCCTAACCTTACCACTCCACCAACCTGACACAAGTTCCCTTCCCAAGAAAACATCCCACATGCCTTCACATGGTTTTATTTACTCAATTCACCAACTTCTCAATACCCCCTTTCCTCTCTGATTTATTTTTATTTTATTTTTCTTCCATATTGATTTATGGATTAGCAAGATAGTCCGGGCCACTACACTTCCCTCCCCTTAAAGAGCATCATCCTCGATGCGATACAAGGCCAAGATTAGAAGAGGTTCTCATGACCAAGGAAGAAACAATCAATGTATCATGTCACCAATGAAAGATACTTGTTGCTAAAACGAGACCTTGAGGAAGAAGGAAATGTTTGACAATTCTTAAAAATTTTAATGTTTTCTGAAAATTGGTTGTTTTCAATTCACATTATAAACTAATTTATCTTTTCCCTTAACAATATTTATTAACCTCAACTCTTAATATTTCATTGTTTAAGATTTTAGTTTTCTTATGTTCATGGGTGCCCAACATAACGGCATCACAATGTGACACAAGAACCAAACACAACAGAATAATCCACAAGACATATCTCCACATACTTCTACAACTATATCACATCACAAGAACTCAACCAAACCATGGAAGGAACATACACAATCCACACAACATAGTACTTATTCCACATGCCCCCGACACAATATTACTTATAACATAAGCAAACTACAACAACATGGAATTCCTAAAAAGTACACATACAAAGATTTCACAAAACTCTGGACCATTTTTTTGATAGGTACATATTGTCAAGATGGAAGAAAAATCACGAGACATATCCCAGACTCACAAAATTACACATAACTTATGACACCAACTGCACACATCAGAAAACATCACTAAACAATCTCCATATATCTCCCAAAGCATTAATCACACCCACAAAAATCTCTTATGCCTCCCTCAAGTGTCTCTTATGCCTCCCTCAAGTAATAAAATAAAGATAAATTTTCCTTTTCACTCCCCAAAAGAGGTCGGTCACCCTATGGCCCTAGGCACATAGAGTCCAGATACCTCTAACCCAAGTGACATAATAACTCGTGGTTCAACAACCCACTAGTTATCTATAACTCCTTGGGGCATACCCCCATACAACGAAGTGGGTCCATAGGTTCCACCACTCCATGGTGAATCCCATGACCCTATTCCAACACATTACGACATTAGAACTAGCATAACAATCCATATCAAATGCCAAGTGGCAAAAATCCCAAGCCTTGGGCTAGGCTATAAAATTTTTAAACTTGATACACAATTTAAAACTGAGAAAATAAAATGGCTAATTAGCCATGGTTAGTGCAAAATTTGAATGTTAGTGCAACAACCAAATAAATTCCCAAAATATAAGAACATGTCAATCAAGAAAAATTCGGTTCTAGCAAGAAAATGGAAAGTGTTTGATTTACTGAATAAAATACATGTATAGTAATAGCACATTACGATAACTATGTGGCCTTATACAACCACCAAGGGGGTTACTCAACGAGTTGCTAGCACTCGGAAACATCAAGCCTCAGCTCATAAAATATCATATCAATAATACAACTATCATCATCTCTATCTGAATCATCCCGCCACTACTTCAACAAGGCTCAACATAAAAAATCACATAGGTTGAATCCATACGATAACCATATCGGGAGAGAGAAAGGAGTACAAGTCACCATCTACTGAGACTAAGGTGTCCATGAAACAAAATATGTATGACACCCGTTGAGCAAGTGCCACACATACCAAATGAACAAAAGTGGGTTTTCAGCCTATGTAAGGCTCCACTTCCTATCTCGTACTCGGCTCAAGTGAATGGTCAACGGTACACATTTCCTCACTCCAAACATACACCTTTTACCAATTTCCCTTAGGGTCGGTTAGTGTAGGGTCCACAACATAACACATAACTACATCACTAACACAATGGTGATTCACACAAATTAACCATAGCGTCTTACACATGGTATATATACAAGGTAAAACAAAATCATTACTTTCATGGGTTTCAATACATCACATTAACACATAATGCACCCAAAGTGTAAGGACTATACAATAGGGATCATACATTCACCATATGTCCCTAAATCATGACATGAACCATCACAAATTACACAATTTATACGTATGATGAACACAATGTCTAACATTACAACATATAGTCAATTACAATTACAACATGGTGACACACATGATTCATCACCGCACGGTGAAAACATCACGATACAATCCAATTAACTTTACACCAATTTTTTCATGCAATACATCAATACACATTCATATCACACAATGCAAAAAAATGCTTCAACACTCCGCAATCCACAATAACATTCTTTTCACATACAACAAGGTGGCGCATCACACGTGAAATTTTCATAGAATCCATGAAAATGAGAGAGAATACTCTCATCACAAGCAAATCTATGTGATAAAAAAATTACGTACTAAGTGACAAACACAACATGTGCATTCACAATTTCACAATTACGACATATTTCACATCACGCTTATATCACATTACTCTTCAAATATCCACCACCATCATGCAACACCATCAAAAATCAAATCTTCCCCAAAGGTTTGAGAGCATGAACCTCGCTCTAATACCAAAATGTAACACCCACATTTTATACACACAAATACAACAGTAAAATACTAGGAATTTTATTTTTTGATTTGCATTTCTCACTACACAACGCCACAAGGGCTCCAAGTAAGGAAAACTCCATAACACATACGACACTTACATAAGCCATCGACCCACATAGACACATGACAACACCATATACATGTCGATGCCACACTTTCTCCAATGAACAAAAGCTAGCAATAACTCAGCCACAAGAAAAGGGACTCAAGGATTGGCAACCCCACAACACATCATTACCATGATTACATATTTGTTACGATTAACATTCCAATAACATTATTATGTAAGTATAATTTTCTCCTTCTTCCACCTACATATTCATAAGTTCATTCCACATTCAACTTACAGTTCGACCATTTAAGTTTGCTCTTTATCCCTTATGACAATCTTCATAACTTAAATTATTATTTTCCATATTTCAAATTGCATACAAGGTTCCTAATTCTCTCATTCTTATGCTAAAGGTTTGTTTCTTAAAATATGTTTAGTTGACGTTTAATTTTACCCTCATTATGCAAGGGGACCAACCATAAGTTTTCGAGGAAAAATAATAATACTATTCCAAGAAGGTGAAGGTTAAAGTTTCCCTTTCCTATAAACTTACTTACATTAGAAGCACAATCGTTCTCGTACTATGGTTTTTAAGTTCCAAAATTAGTTTGATTAAATTTAGCATTTACTTGACATAATTTTATTTTATTTTTATTTTTTTGTGGAATCTAAATTGGCTCGAATGCCTAGTCCCATCAAGAACAATTTGTATCCATTCTAAACAAAAAGTCAAATCTTAAAGCAACCATAATGACTTCACATGATAATTTGTTCCTAAACCATTATCACATATACTTTTGTTCCTCATTTCATTGACATTGTTTCTTAGGTCTCTTTGTGGCGTCACTTTATAACATGAAGAGTTACGAAGGTAATAGTCTAATATCTTGAAGAAGTATATCTTTTGTTTTCTCAAAGTTTTCTCTGGCCAAGGAAATCCATATTCTTTTTAACATAAGGAAATGTTTAATTGAGTTCTAAGGATTCCAAGAGTGACATTATTCCTAACCTCAAATATCATTTTAATCTTATATGATTTACTCTTACATTGCACTATGGTCTCATTATTAGCGTCATTTTATCACATTTGTAAACAAAATAACACATACTTTTCACTAATGGATTCACTACTACAAGGAGTGTAACCTAGCATGAGACAACTCAATTATTTGCTCTTATACAATGTAGTGTTACGCATGTTGCAACCAAGACATCCACTTGTGTAATTTAATCCCACCATGAGATCAATCATAGGAATATCATAGGAAAACTACCTATGTTTGGTTTTGGGCCACTCACTAGGGTACAAAAGGGCAACTGGACACATGGGGTAACGAGACCCCTCCCTTTCTTTTGTTTCAACACTTCTCTTAAGTCAACTTATTTTAATAGAATAAAATTTCTAAGGGTTATACACAATTTCTTCATACAAGGGAAATTCATTTGATGAAAAGAAGAATTATAGATCTACTTTGTAAGAATTGGTACTCCACTAGAATACTAAGGGAGTAATAACTCTACTTACACAATAAATGGTAAGGTTACACTGCATTGTCATTCCTTTGAATAAGGACTCTTAAGGTGACTTCCAAGGTGGTCTTCAACACTCAACATGGTGTCACACCCCACGCATGGTTTCCAAACCTATAAGGTACCACCCACTCTGGATAAAATTTGGACCGTGTCATTCCTAAAAGAAGGGTTCACAACATTGTCACTAAACATACCAATGATGACACTAAACAAAAACTAGTGGTCTTATTTTCCTAAACTAGGAGGTTCCATCAAGTGCAAGGTTTAAGTTCATTCTATGGTTTAAATTTCTTCTATGGTAAGGGGAATCACACATGAAGACATGTTTATGCAAGAAACTAATATTAGGGTTGAGTGTTTCGATTAAATCTCTTTATTACATTTACAAAGTAAGAATACAACACAATAATTAATTAACCATTTATTGAACACTGAAAATGCACACTACAAGATATTAAATTCAAATTTATTAACCATATATATATCAAACCTGTTTACCATATCTAACTATGAATCAAATTGAACCTATGATTAAATGCACATTTCATAAGATATCCCTAAAACTAGCATCTCATACATATTGAAAAATTACAAATATAATTTTTCTATAACATGAGACTACATTATGCATATATTCATTTTACAATGACCTATATAAATTACAATAAAAATTAATGAATTACACATCGTCTTTTCGCCATCTTTCTAGCATCTTCCAAAACCATGTGAGGATGAAATGAGTGATAAATCACTGGCATGGAATCCACCCTAATCTAACATAATTAATTCCTTTAGTTTCCCATTTGAATATAATAATAATTACAATTTTCATTCACAAGAAAAGGTTTAGAAACATGTATTCATTTCACTTCATTTCGTAACCAAGGAGAGAGAAAGAGATAGGAAAGAGAGAGAAACACTATTTTCCTAAAATTCAAATTTCACACAACAAGCCACAAGATAGAGTTCCAAACAGTTATTTACAAGTGTCAAAAAGTTTCCACAATGGTTTGGTAACCCGATGAGGGTCCTACAACTTTCTTTTTACATTTTCCTTCTAGCTACAAAAACGTTCAAAACAAGCTCGAGGCTAAGAAACCACTTTCAAACATTGTCTTCCAATGAGCAAACACACCATGATAAAATTTTACGTGTCCACCTATATACCAAGAGTTCATATGAACTGACAAAATTCAGAACTGGTGAGTAGTTTACAATTGGTGAATGGTTTTCTGAAGCCATCGGTTGTAATTGCGCCTGTTTGACCTAGTCGAACAATGTCCTAAGGCCTACGAAGTGCATTCACCGAACTATCTAGAAGAGTGTTTTTCCAAAAGCAGAAGGTTACATGCAATTTTCTAGTAAGAATACTAGAGGTTTGCGAAGGTGGGTAACTATTTTGTCGCTTAGGGTTCAAACGGTGGTTCAAAATGAAAGCCAACTTTTTCAATTTTTGTAACTTCCTAAAAGTGTGAAATGGAGTAACATGCCTCCAAGAGGGGTGGTGAAGAGAGTGCCATAGGTCAAAAGAGGTCGAGATAATGCTTTATGTGACTCTCTTCAAAACAAGGAACACATACGATGTTGACATATCTTTACAGGGCTCATAGTGTTGTTTTACAGTCTCTGGGAAATGTGTCTTTGTAACTTTAAAGGTAGACATAAATGGTTGTTTTAATTAACTCATCTGACTCTCTCCAAAACCAATGGACACGAGTACTAAGTTTTTGACACCTTGGCTTTATAAATGAATGAGGTTGTCATCACAAAACGGTTGAGGGTCAAGTAGTAAGTCGGTAGCAAAATCACGAGGTGTTGTTTTATTGATTGCACTAGTCATCTAGTTAAAATGTCTAATTGTTTGAGTATGTAATAGTTTAATACTTTTACTTTATTACAAATGAATAACCAAATTATACAAACATTATAAGAGATAAAGGTAAGGAGACCATGCCTGGCAATACCCACGCCCGTAGTGCAATTGGTGCTCTAGGTGGGTTTACCCGCATTCTATAAGGCTCTAACTCTCCTTTGGAAATTTGGCAAATAGTTTGTGTGCATCGAAAAATCCTCTATGTTGGACCATTCAAGATAAATCTTGGGCCACGTATATGCTAACCCTCAAAGCATGAAGAGATCCATAACACCAACGAACTTCCCATAAAATCAACCATCTCATGTGGTGTTTTGTCAAGTTTTGTAGCTATCGAAAACTTTAAATCCTTCTCACTTATAGCATCTTGTACAACCACTATGGCATTAGAACCACAATTGCTAATTTCTAGAGTACTTGAACTGTACCAAAATAACTAACATCTTGGCTCAAATTGGATTTTAAATAACTCATTCTCATGTGCGCAAATTGTCGTTTCCCTTGTTGGTATCCAACATAATATCTCAAGCCATCCTAACGCCATGATGACAAGTTCTAAGTACAAAACATAAATAGCATGCTTGTAACCTGAGAAGCCATTGTAGTGGTTTCATTGGGGTCTACACCACTATATCAAAAATATTCGCAACGTGTATGAAGAAAAAGGAACAAGTGTCCCATGCATAAAATCTCCCACCGTCCCCAAGACCATTACCACATAATCCAATCTTTCAGCAAATGAAAATAGATTGTGGAAGGCAGGGGGTTAAATTTGACGGTCACCCCTACCCGTCAAGAATTTTTTTGTGACGGTTTCTTAAATAATATTACCTTGCACATGACGTTTAATTTTCATTATTGACTTTCATAATTTTCATGTAAATATTAAAATATTTAAGTTCATATAGTAACATTGTATTAAATAGAGATTTTATTGACAAATAAAATCTTATTTCATTTTCATTATATCCTAATTTATCTAAGAAACACTACTTTATCATAATATTTTAGATACATTAATATTATAAGCCGTAATCATTTCATATTTTATGCTCTTATTTAAAACACTAAACAATTTTATTTTATTTTTACCGATGTTGCCTTGTAGCGTATGTTTTAATGGCGATTTTGAGTTAAAACACAAATTAAATACTTGAGCAAGCTTATATGCAACCGAGTTAACAAAGGATCATTAAAATTTAATGTCCCTGTGGTTAACTATACAAATATCAGACCTTACAGATTTTACAAAAACTTCGAACCATTTTACTATAGGACGAGCCAAGGCGGGAAAACAAAAAAAAGTTAACGAAAAGAAAAGGTCACTATTGTCGGGATCGAACCCGGTCACGCACATGACAAGCTTGTATATTACTTAACACTATTGTTTTGATTTAAGTTTTCTGATTGAAAATATTGTAATTGTGCACATACAATTTAAATAACTGATTCGATTCATAAAAAGATGCAGACTTATGTAATTTAAAGGAGTGGTTTTATTTATAAGAGGTCACATAATTATAATTTAATGTAAAATGATTTCAATACCCTTAATTTGGGCACTAAGAGATTAAATTGCCTTACCTCCTAATACTTTGGAGTTGTTCCACTGGATCACTGTGTTCTTTAGTTTCTTATACCGTCATGTTACTCAATGAATGACAGCCTTAAAACCTACACATTTTAATTTTACTTGAATGTTCTAGGAGAAATCTGCATAACAAGTTTGAATGCTGCAAAATTACAAATGCTTACTGCAAATACATACCTGTATTTATCATATTTCATAGTTTATCCTAGATATAGTTTCTGATCTCCAAGGTTTTGAAGCCTACTGCCATAGCCGAAAGCAAGTGGTCGTTCGAACAAGAGCTTCACCTTCACTTGCAGTGTTAGCTAATATCATGCCCAATCCCCATAAAGATTTCACTACAACACCTTTCTCCCAGTTTGTGCAGCGTCTCATCCCAATAGAAATTACCAGGAAGACCGAACTCGTTGTCGCCTTCATTTTTTAAAATGTTTTGTCAACCTCAAACTTACAAAGGCTTGCACTAAACAATTAGCTTTCTCAAGTATTTCAACAACAAATATAGCGTTAAATAAATTTCATTTTCACTTCCACGTTCTCTAGATTTGCTGGGGGGAAATATATTCCAAAGATTTAGTATTTAACAATCAAGATAGTGTACCTCGTTTGTCCTGGATAGAGTTGAAATGCGGGATAATCAAGGATTTTATCTGCTTTCATGTCGTCTCTATTACTTGTTTTCCGGGATATTGAAGAGTACTTGTACAGTTTGGACTCAGAGAGTTCCAAATAATTCAGATACAGACACCAGGAACCCTCATCGTAAGCTAATTCACCAAGATTTTGAGCCTTTTCTCGTTAAAGAGAGACCTAAAGTTGACTATGAGAATGTTGGTTTGGTCAGCCACGCGGTTTACAAACAGAGAATTAAAAAAGTGCAAAAGTTATGGACGATTTGGCATACACGTTATTTACAGAAAAACAATCCTGCATTACCGTAAAGTGTTCGTATCTGCATTTTCAATTTAAGAAATTAGACCGGCAGGTATCTCCTGTGAAAATGAACCAAAAGGCAAATGTGTGTTTACAGGAACAACGATGTATGGTAACATCCTCCAAAACTCCAATGGATATCATAATATTTAGCTTGGAAAATCTTGCATTCCGGAAATGCCACTTAATTTTGTCATTACTTACATTATCAATTCTGTGCCTGCACCCTAGTGGTGATCCAAGAGGACACATTGCTCACATTCCCAGCATTTGAACCCGAATTCCTGGCCGAGAATGAATCGAGGATCTCTCTCAGTCTTTGGACGGATCTTCATATTTCATAGTGTTCACTCTTGGGTATTGAATTTGAAAAGACACTGAAGTCCCATCTCCACGACCTATGCAGACAGTATGAAATAAAGAAAGTTGAGGGAAAAATCATTTCGTATCTTCTCCATCTGTTACATTTATTGGCAAGCAGTAAATGTTTATTATAGATGTGCATAAAGTATAATAAAATATACTACCTGCCAGCGAAACAGTAACTCCAAATAGTTACTGCAGTCTAGAATATAGGTATAAGACTAACACGGCTGATTTTCACTGACAAGTGACAAGCAAGAGTTGAAGTCGATGCCATATGTCACGACTCACAATAAATAAAACAACTAATTTTTTGACTTCATTTAAAATTAAAAACGGCCAATTTTTTACTTTGAACGTCATATTGACGGGGTGTAAAAGAATTTGCCCATCCTTTGCCACGTTCTAAAATAAATTTTGACTGTTTTTTACGGCTAAAAACTTGAAAAACGTCTAAACGGGCGTCAAATTTAACCCCTGGTGGAAGGCCACACTTCCAACTAAATCACTCACTTCTTTCAACTTCTCATTGTGTTGTGTTTCTTTTTTTAATTTGTTTATTACCCATTTCTAGTTCCATGGTACCCAAAGAGTTGTCAGTCATTTTTAGTAGAGGAAACTTCAGGAGCTTCCACATTTTTCATACATACCTATCAGTGCATCTGCAACCATAATATCTAAAATATTTCCTCTATGCTCTGATGGATGCGCAAGTTTGAGAGCTCCTAATTGGCATAGACTTGGGAGGACGCTAGAAAAATGTGGGGGATTTGAATTTACACTTACCAGTCACATTTTCTTGAAAGTTATAAACCATTTTAACGACCCATTTTGTGCATATCCTGCAGTCAACATTGTCCACAAAACAACATTTTTTAAAAAAAACATTCTGTCCAAAAGCTCACCCGCCTTAAGAAAGGTTCCACATTCTGCAAACACGTCTGCCATGGTATTTGCAACTACAACATTTGACAAAATTCCACTATCTTTTTCTTCTTGCTGGATGTCTATTCCTTGTTCCAAAGTTCACATTTTGGCACATGATGGAAGTGCACAGGAAAATAAATTGATCCGATTGGATACCTATTTTTTGCAAAAGTGAAACAGTGTGACTCTCTCGACACAGATCAATGCAACGATTAATGCATTCCTAAAGCAACGAAACAGTGGTGTGTTTGCTCATGTTTATAACGGCCTTATTATAAAGAAATGATCAATGCATTCCTACATATGAGGGGTCGAGTCTGCCTTTGGAGGGTTGGAGAAAACATGCAAACAATTCTTCCTTGCCTCGCCTCTTTCATTCGGACATTATCTTATAAATTGTTTTGAAGTCTTTCTTCCTCAGTGATACTATTTATCCGCTGGGCACAAGTAAAGTGCTTGGATTAATATGCAAGAAAGGTCTGGCACCCATACAATGTCAGAGATCCCTTACACCTAACCTTACCACTCCACCAACCTGACACAAGTTCCCTTCCCAAGCAAACATCCCACGTGCCTTCACATGGGTTTATTATCCTACCGAAGGCATGGATATTGTCTTCACTTTTGCAATTAAACATTTGCATTTTTCCAATCGTATTGTGACATGTGTATTTAAATGAGGCTGGACTATAGTTTTAGCTTTTGATTTTTTTGTTTTGGCAACATTTGATTGGTCATTGGCTTTATGTGCACTGTTCATTGAAAAAACGTAGCAGTTATGAAACATTAATGCATTGACTGTCATGTACAGATTAGGTGCTTTTGACAGTTTTGAGTGGCTCGAGGAAAACGCAGGTTTGTTTCTTGGCCATTTAGTATTTTCCATTGACAGTTTTCCAATTGCTTAGGACCTCTTGCACAATTTGCCTTCGGGATATGATCCCTGCTTGGAAGGATATGCAGAAGCGTATTTCAACAGAGATGACGTGCAAAAAGCCTTGCATGCTAATACAACCAAAATTTCTTATCCCTGGACGCTATGCAGGTAAACACAAATTGATTCATTACAAGTCACTGGACTGGAATTGTCTGGGCTCTTTTATCTTATTGTTCTTCCACAACTTTTACATTGTGTAGTGACGAGATCACATGGAACGACTCTCCTCCCTCTGTTTTACCCATTTTCAGAAAGCTCATTAAAGGCGGTTTAAGAATATGGGTGTACAGGTAGGGGCAGTGCATCTTTAAAATGTCATTCAAATGACTGGTTTTGATTTGCAGTCTCTGATTTTTACTGAACATGCCTCTTGTAGTGGGGACACCGATGGGCGGGTTCCAGTAACTTCAACCCGGTATAGTCTGAATGCTCTGGGGCTTAAGATAAAAGAAGAATGGAGTGCATGGTTCTGCAGCAAGCAGGTAGAGCTCTAGCTCTTTCTAGATATATAGTGTACAATGCAGTATATTATTTGACTGGATTTTCTTTGTTAACATTGGTAAATGGTTTCAGGTGGGAGGTTGGACCATCGGCTATGAAGGGCTTAAATTTCTGACTATCCGAGGGGCAGGACACCAAGTGCCCACTTTCACTCCTAAACGGGCTCTTTCAGTTTTCAAGCATTTCCTCTCAGGCAGGCCTTTGCCCAAATCAATATCTTCTAGTTAATAATGAGGCGTATCCATCCCACATGCACGGCTGCTATTGTGCGCTTGCTCGCACTTTCTTTCTTTGTTTTTCTGTAATCAGAGGTGTTCTGTAGGAGTTATTTGCACTGCTATCCATCAAGGAGGTGAAATTGTAAAAGGAGATTTATTGGCCCGGGATCCCTTCAATAAGAATTTTTTTGCAGGCTGTGACTAAGAGCTCGATTTCCACAAAGCTTGCGCTGCCCTTCAAAATAATAAATAAAGAAGGCTCCCGTATTCTTCCAATTTTTTTATGAAAAAGGATCTTATATTATATTAATTCAGTGGCGAAAACCCCTGTGTTATCGGCGTATTCTTCCATTTGGTGGAGAGTGTTGTCCCAAAAAAAAATTGTTTGAATTTGCAGAATATTTTGGCCTTTCCGAGTGCCACTAAGTATTCGCCTTTGTTCCTTTTCAAATGTGCTTATCCATTCCATAGAATTTTCATTCCCACCACAATTACTGACGTGTATGTCAAGGTAGAGGTGGAAAGTGGTTTTAGATGATCCTTAATTTAGGGACATGTCTTTACCATAACTAGCAATTGTATCAAAAGTGTGCAATGGAAACGTGAAGACGTGAAAGATGAGGAATATAATTTTTGCTAAATTTGATTTCGAGAATGATACCTTAACTAACATATTAGAATAAGAGATAAAATAGCAACATACATAAATTGTCATTTCCTTTCCTAGCAAAGAAATACAATCACTCAATATGTCATTTGAAAAACTTGATTCTCAATACGGAATACCTATCAAAAGAAATATGATATGTCCTTCATAAGTGAAATTCTAATTGCCATTATATGAAAACAAATAGTATTTTTTAGAACTCAATAGAAAAATAAAAAGATAAAACCAAAATTATAATATATCATTTATGTGGTGTACGCGAACAAACAACAAGATATTAGACACTTTACAAAGTTGAATTGTTCTTATTAAAAAAAACAAAGGCCTTTAAAAAAATGGCACAAACAAATCAAGCATGTCTCCATAGCATGATATTTACAATGTTTAAATGTTTAAAAGGTATACATGATGTGATGAGTTTTTTGGTGTAGAGAAAAGGGATTCCCCTTCATAACAGAATAATAAAAGTGATAAAATAATCGAAGTAGACCAAACATGACCATAGGGGAAACTTAAGTGTTTCGTTTGCACTCAAAAATACATTACTACTAGTTTTATAGAAAAACATAATGAAAGTGATAAAATAATTAAAGTAGATCAAACATCACCATAGGGGAAACTTAAGTGTTACGTGCACTCAAACACATAATTCTACTAGTTTTATAGAATAGGTAGAGAAAAGCATAAATTGCCTCCTTGAAATAAAAAATGTAATTTTCACAATGAATGAAATGGATAAAATTGAAACATAGTTTTTTGTTGAGAGCATTCCACATACTTTTACAATACCATTTAAACTAAATAGCATCTTGCAAAAGTATTTCAAAGCACAAGTTTTCCAATACCAAAAACAAGTTTTCCAAAGCACAGCCAAAACCAAGGAACACAATAACACGTATCTAGCCTCTCCCAACACCTGTCATCACCATTCCGCCTTCTGCGAATGACAATAACTCCCATTACAACACAAGCGTGTGACTATTACTCCCGCCTTAATATCTACCTAATCCATCGCAGCCTTCTAAAATATCACCCAATATCCATATTACAATTAAAACAATAATAATCTTGTTACGTAACTTTCAAACAAATATAAATACGACCTATAAATAATCAAATCCACATCTAATTCATTTTTGCCAAATTTATCACACAATCCCTTTATATATTAATTGTTTTCAAAATATTATACTACTTTCAAAAATAACATGTATCACAAACACCATACTTAGACTTAATACATCTCTATTCAAAACCGTTGAATCATTTAAAATTGTGTAAACAAAGCTATCTCTTTATTTTTTTACAAATCCTAAAACCAATCCCGCACAACATATTACTTCTAAGTACGCACCTTATAACAACTAAAACCAACATTTATCAACAACATCTTTTATTAATCCTTATACTCTACAACGACCCTCATTTTCAAACATGTTTCCGCAACATCGATCTAGTACCCTAAATTTGAGTCCAACATACTTGCCCCTTGTCCTTTCCAACTCATCCTTGCAACAAATTACAGCTACATTATCGAATAATGCTTCGCCAATAGTGTTTGCCATCTTCGACCAACAACCAGCACTTCCATTGTACAACGAGTACTACCAACCATGCAATCACACAATACTTCGCCAAAGACATCTCCAATCTTCAACAAAATAGAAGCAGCCTTGCCCCAGAACACACCCTGCCCAATTGCACTACATTGCAAGCACCCTCATTTTCGAACATGTTTCTGCAACATCGATGTAGTTCCCTAAATTTCGGTCCTGCATAATTGCAACTTGTCCTTTCCAATTCATACAATCGCATAGCATTCATTGCACAACGAGCAATAACAACCATGCATTCACATAAAACTACAACAAATACAATAGCAACAACAACAAACCAATAGTGTTCCCCATCTTCGACAAGCGACCGACACTTTCATTGTACAACGAGCACTAGCAACAACAACAAAACAAAGCCTTCGGCAGGATTTGCCATATCATGGCCTTGTTTACTCAATTCACCAACTTCTCAATACCCCCTTTCCTCTCTGATTTTTATTTTATTTTATTTTTCCTCCATATTGATTTATGGATTAGCAAGATACCTAGTCCGTGCCACTTTACATTGAATGTGTATTTCCCTTTCCTTCTTCAATAGAGGGAAACATCACATCATTAGGATTTTTTTATATTGTAAAAAAATAAGCTAATATGTGTGGCAACAATTAAGAGATTACATAATTCTATAGAGCACAATATAATATTTAAAAGAATGCGTCCTTCTAAGATTTAAGATATAAGTATTATAATTTCCTTTAATTCTTATTATTGTTATTATTATGTACATTTTAATGTTATTATCTATTTTATTTTTAACTATTATGTAAGCAAAAAATCAATATGAAGAACCATTTCATTCTATTCCATTTATAATTTTTAAAAAAAAACCTTATAAATGGATAATACATTGTAATGGTAAAATGACACTTACAATGACATTTATTTCAAAAATTGGAAGTGTCATTTTAAGTTTAATGACTACTTTGGATTACAATAAAATGAATGAAATATCAATTCTAATAAGTTCAATATATATTTTTATTAATATTTTATGAAAATAAAAAAATCTCTCGATTTATGATGAAGAAATAATAAATTATTGCGATTCTTACTTATTATTTCAAATCAATTAATTACCAAATGTTAAAGTTTATAATACTTCAACAAAGAAAATAAATAAATATCATGAAATACTATGTCCATATCTATCACATAAATGGTTGGATAAAGAAATCATTATTTTTTTTTTTCCATTTTTAATGTGTATTACTTTCTCCTTGTGTGGAAATTAAAATTATTTTATTATAATTCTATTAAAGATTTTTTTGTATTACCTATATCTATGAACACATTTTTAATGGTGTATGTAAATCCAAAATCAAGCTTGTGGAATTCACTAATTGCTATTCAAGTTTAAAATTGTCCTAATAATAAGGATACAAGTGTTTTTACTGTATGTAATTAGAAATTGAACAAACCTAATCATAAGCTACCATTGTTTGATAGCTATAATGATTGTTGAGATATATTATGTTTTAGAAATGTGGATTTTTAGATCTCCTTACGTTGGAATATGGAAACAATTGAAATTCTTGTGTAAGGCTTAGTGAAATACACTTTAGAATAGAAACGGGATCTTGGAATACATTATGGTTACCTCACATACTAAAAATGGTTTGTTATGAAAATATTTAAATATTGTCAAATAAATGTACTTTTCGTTTATTGTTGTCCCTTGCAAATTTTCCAACATATGTCATGTTGGAAAATTTATAAAAAGATATATTCATTTATCATATTATATTTCTCTAATATAATAATTATTAACTACATTTAAATGCACTTTGATGGAATAATCCTACTTTGTAGAATCCAAATTGTCTAGAAAACTACTATTATTATTAAGATATTCTCATAAATTCATTTATGATCTATATCATTAAATCGATACTTTTTGTACATTAGTCATTTCGTAGTAGTGTTTGTATTGACGTACCACCGAATGATGTTATGAGTAAATAATTATTTTCCTACATATAAATCCATTGTAGAAAGTAAATAAATTAATCCATAGTTGTTACTATTAATTATTTACAATAAAACTTAATTCAGATTTAACTTCATAAAATACACAATAATTACAATTATTAGAAAGTAATACTTTCAATAAATATTTTTCTATGCCTATCGGCCTCTCACAAGCGCCTTTGATGCTTTCGCTAGTTATTTAAAGAGTTAGGGATAAGACCAAACACAAGTCAACGTGTGGGAAAGCCATTAACCAAAGTGGAGAAGTCAAGTGAAATATATGCCTTACAATTAAGATCTTTCACACCGTAGATCTTAGAAAGCTAAAAAGAATGACCTAGTTTATTATTATTTTCCCTTATCTTCCAAAATACACATCCATATTTTTCTTATGCAGGTTATGGAACACACATTCATGGTGGAACAAGAAGATTTTTTTTTGGGGGTTATTGTTTATTTCACTTCACTTTTCATTTCCTATTTCTTTGAATTATCTCACTAGATTTCACATTTCATTATATATATCTCACTAGGGTGAAAGAGAAATCTGTAGATGTATATGGTGTGGAAATTCATTTCCAGGCAGCAGTGGCATGGAGCCATGGATAAACATTTTTTATATTTCATAATTTTGTGTAGCAGGGGATATATATATTCTCTAGTTTGGAATCCCATAGAAGCGCGGCAGTAGGAAATGGATGACCATGCCATGGACGGCAGGGGGTGAAGTGAAGTGTGGAGGGAGCACTTGCTAGGACGTCCAAATCCACCATTTTATAATATTTATAACCTGCAAACTGTGAAACTTCATTGTCATAAATGAACAAAAAATCAATCCATAAGTACTGTTATTTGCAAAAATGCATAAGATTTCAAACTTGCCAATTTAAAATTACAAATTACACACTAGACAATCTTCTCATCTCTTGTTTTAAAGTCAATCAAGCCTGCAAAATTATGTAAGTGAAGGAGGGAATCGTTTCCCATTTTAATATTTTTTTTGAAAACTATCTCCAAGTGTTTGAAAATGTTACTACGATAAGTCTAAAAGTTTGAATACAACTAGTCCCATAGAAAAAAACCAAGGGGAGAATTAATTTCATCAATAATCCATTGGGATACCAAAGTATGACAAGAAATACTTCATAACACTTATGGTTTACATTGTTCCTTCACGAGGAGTAGAAGAAGACAACAAGACTTATCAAAATCATTACAATTTCTAATAACATGTGAAATTATAGATCACACTTACAACTTCTTTCTAACAAGTTTTGTACAAAGATCATCAAGGAGGTTTTCAAACTTAAAATAGTCTATTTTACAATACTTTTTTCTTACGATGTACAAGAAAACTACTCCGAAAATTCTATTGGACAAATCTCCCTACAAAAAGGATCAACATGCCAAGATTTGGAATGAAATCTCTCCAAAGAGGTCCAAAAAATATCCAATCTTCACTAACAACAAGCTTCAAGCACCACCAAAACAAGGGCCTGATATGCCTCCTAAACTACAAGCATCATCACATGCCCTCTTCCCGAAGGAAGTGTATGATAGCCTTCCCCAAGCCCATGTTAAAGAGGCATACCATGCTATAAGGAATGTGAAGGGGAATAAACAAGGTTTTAAAAACTCTCAAAACACGAATAGCCAAGAGAAATTAAGGGCAACTTAACCAACATACAAAATCCACCAAAAGAGAAACACAAAGACTTAGTGGGAACGGGGAAGGAAAGAAGACCGCAAAATCCCTTCGCAGAAAGAAAGAACCGTACTCTTAAGGAGATGGCCACTTGTATGCTTCACTCAAGTCTTTTCCTCCGCAGATTGGGCCGAAGCGATTGTGCAAATTACATTCAGAACCATGTTCCACACAAGGCAGTAAGAGGGATGACACCCTTTGAAGCCTGGTTTGGATGCAAGCCTGATGTTGAGCACTTTCGAGTCTTCGGATCCAAGGCTATGGCTCGGATTCCCAAGAAGAAATGCAAGGCCTTGGAACCACAATCCAAACCTTGTATCTTTGTAGGGTATCCTGATGGCATGAAGGGATATCAATTGATGAATCCTACTTCTCATGAGTTGTATATTGAGAGAAGTGTTAAGTTCGATGAGTCTTCTTTGACTTCTACTTCTCCACCTATTGAGGTTCTTCAGCTCGCTGATTCAGATTTTGACTCATCAGATGATGATACTATTGAGTGTGCTCCTCTTTCGAATCCTCCCGACCATCAGACCTTTGAGTCTTCCGATTCTCGGCATGGTAGTGATGACGAGGAATATGTCCCTTCTCACTCAAGTGAAGAATGTTGCAACTCGAGCTCGATCCTCCTGGTCCCCTTTGGGCCAGAAAACTTTGCAAAATCCTAGAGACTTAGTTAGAGATACTTCAGATATGAGACGTGCTCGCTTAGATTTCATTGGAACCCACTCTATCTTCGCCTCTTCTTCTGATCCAAAGTCTTTCTGGGAGGCTTCTAGTATTCCTGAGTGGGATTCTGCCATGGATGAGGAGTATTCCTCTCTCATGAAGAACGATACTTGGGATCTCACCAATCTTCCAAAAGGAAGAAAAATCATTCGGTGTAAGTGGGTGTTCCGAACAAAGTATGGAGTATATGGAGACGTCAAAAAGTTTAAAGTGCGATTAGTAGCTAAGGGTTTCTCCCAGATATCTAGGGTTGATTATACGAAACATTTTCTCTAGTTGCAGAGAGATGACTTCTATTCGACCGACCATAGCCATTGCCACAAAGTGAATGATGGAAATTCCATCAAATGGACATTAAGAGTGCCTTCCTTCATGGTGACCTAGAGGAAGAGATATATATGGAACAACCTCCGGGTTATGTCCAAGATTCCTCCCTCGTTTGTAAGTTAAAGAAGTATCTTTATGGCCTTAAACAAGCCCTCGGGCTTGGTATGCCAAGATGGACTCCTTATTACTTACATCAGGGTTTACTAGGTGTCACTCTGATCCAAATGTTTATATTCTACGGAAAGATGACTCCATACTCATTCTTGTTCTATATGTTGATGACTTGTTGATCACAAGAAGTTCTTCCTCTATTATTGATTCTGTGAAGATCACCTTAGCCAACAAGTTTTCCATGACTGACTTAGGTCTACTTCATTACTTCCTTGGGATCCAGATTTCACAATCTGACTCGGGAATCTTGATTTCGCAACCTAAGTATGCTCTTGATTTGCTAGCTCGGTTTTAGATGTCTGATTGCAAGTCTTCTCCTACTCCTTTTCTTTCCGGGTGAAGTTGGTTTCAGATTGCTCTACTCCCTTGGTTGATGGTACTCTTTATCGACAGTTGGTGGGGAGCTTGATTTACTTGACTCACACTCGACCGGATTTATCGTATGTTGTTGGGATCGTGTCCAGATTCATGCAGGAGCCACATGAGCTGCATTGGAAAGTAGCTAAATGGATCCTTCACTATGTTCGTGGCACTTATACCGATGGCATTCACTATCATGGAGGAGTTGATATTGACTTGATTGGATTCATAGATTTTGATTGGGCCAGTGACTTAGATCATCAGAAATCTACTTCTGGCTACAGTTTCTCTCTTGGTTTGGGTCCTATTAGTTGGTCTAGCAAAAAGCAAAATGCAATTGCGATATCATTTACAAAGGCAGAATACAAAGGAGTAGTTAATGCTGCCACAGAAGCTATTTGGCTACAGGGTATTCTGATAGAGTTTGGCATCCACTTTCGGTAGCCTACCATTATCTACTATGATAACACAAGCACAATCTCTATCTAGCAGAAATCTAGTTCAGCATCAGCGGATGAAGCACATTGAGATTCATATGCACTTCATACGGGAGCTTATTCATGATGGTGTCATCGACATTCAGTACATTCAAACAACTTATAAAATTGTAGATTTATTCACCAAGCCCTTCACTGAGATGAAGTTTATTCACTTACGGTCTCTTCTTGGGGTGAGGTCTTCTGCACCTGCCCATCTTCTTCGGGCTATGTAGTCCTTCTTTTCTTCTTCTTCTTCTAGGAAGATTGTGTTTATATCTACGCACCTTATCAGGCCTTTAGTTTCCGGGCCCCAGTGGCACATCTTTCTTTGTTGTTTAGAAGTGTCTTCCTCTTCCGTCTGACTCATCACAGCCGCTACCCCAGCTTCAATGAAGGGGGGGTGTTAGTGTGAGTTATCCTATGTGTCCTCTTCGCATATTGGAGGGTCATCTCACATGGGTTAGGTTTAGGGTTTCATGTGTGCCTTGCACTAGGGTTGCTCAGCCACCCTATATGTACCCCTTTACTATTCATTTATGAGCATGCCAAGACACTCCACTTGTCTTTCCTCTATATGCAAGAATTTTTCTATTGAGCAAGTTCTTCCATTACTGATCAATTTTTCCTTGCTATCGCTAGAGCTATCACGATTCCGTTGGAGTGCAACTACTTCGTGGTGCCTTGTTTCCAATTCGATTCTCGCAAACTCTTTTCGTATCCAAGTACTAAATCTCTAATTGAAAAACTATAGTTCTATAGGTTCTCAAAAATCTTCTAATCTCCAAAACCCGATGTACCTCTCTCAAATAATCTTCTTTTTCCTTATAAAAACAATAATATATCATTATATCATCTAGAAACATCAAGCCAAAATGGTCCAAAAATGTCCTAAAATCCCATTCATGAGTCTCATGAAAGTAGTTGGGGCATTGGTTAAACCAAAAGTTACAACAGTGAACTCATAATGCCCATATCAAGTGTGGAAAGTTGTTTTGTGAATATCTACATTTGCAATGTGCAACTGATGATATCCTGACTTGAAATCAATCTTGGAGAACACTTTGGCTCCCCTTATCTGATAAAAAAATCTTCAATCCTCAGAAGTGGATAACGATTCTTAATTGTTACCTTATTAAGCTTCTTGAAATCAACACAAAGCGTGAGATAACATTTCCTCTTCTTCACAAAAATAACTGGTGCCCCCATGGAGACACACTAGGGAAAATAAGGCCCTTCTCCCAACTCTTCTAGCTAAATATTGAGCTCATGAAGCTTTGGAGTTTTCATCTGATAAGGTGCCCTAGAAACGGCATTGTTCTTGTACTAGGTCTATGGTGAAATCCACCTCTCTATGGGGTGGTAACCCATGAAGCTCGGCTTGGGAATGCATCTACAAACTCCCTCAATACTACATGCTCATCAAGGGTGAATTCTATGGAGTAATCTCTGATCGATCAATGATCATAATCACAAACAACTAACAACCCTTTCTTATGCTCGCTTGAGTTTCTTAGCCAAGATCACACGTAAGGAAATATTCCTCTGCATCCTAGAGATAGTAATTGAATTCCCAAGGTCATTATGACACTCAATGATATTTCTCCTATAAATCTAATTTGGTGTGACGAGACTCAACCCAATCCATGCATAGAAACAACCTCGTAGGATCTTAAAGGTAATACTCGAAGGTCCAAGGTAGTGGAGAATAGTCTCAAATTGAGTATACAATTCTCCAACTAGGTATCCACTATGAGTTTGGCCTTAGAGGCCAACTACACTTATTAACTATCTCTGGTTTCCTATCCACCAATAGCCCACATTGCTCCACTATAGATGGTGATATAAATTAATCTGATGCTCCTAAAGAAAATAGGACTGAGACAAAAATACCCCTGATAGTACTGTCATTTTGATAACCAATGCCTAATGCTTGGCCCGGAATTTATCTAATGCTTTGCATAGACAAGATGAGCTCATCTTGCATCTACCACTCTCTTCTCTTAGGCTAGTGATCTCTTCCTATCGAAGGTGTTGAGGCTATACCGACACATACAAATATAGTCATCAGGGGTCCCATAAATAAAATATCCTGCTAACCCCCTATGAGAAGGGGTCCCTCTTGTACTCTTGTGTACTGACCATGATAGTCTAACCCTATATGAATGTTGTGTATGGGCTGGATATACCTTCTGGGTTCCTTGTCTCATGTCTCTACAAACTCCAAAATATCCTTGAACTCCACCTCTCTATATACTATGTGTCCACTTAGTCCTCTATTGCTGATGTCCATGATGTTATTGTGTATGACGAGGAGGTTTCGAGACTAACTATGGAGTCTCGATCCTCCCGGAGGTGGTGGTGCCATACCCCATGACCTCTGATCTTGAAATTCATTATATCTTCTCCTTAAACTTACCCCTATTCCTATTTTTGTGCTCTTGGGCCTTTTTCATATTCTCCTTAACTAGGTAGGAATTCTCTGCAACCATCTAAAGTTTTGGAGGAGAAAACATCCTGACATGACCTAAAAATATCTTCATTCATTCCTTGAATGAATCTTTTGACTTGAAATTTCTTTTCTTGTAGATAATCCACATAATGTAACAAATCCAAAATTGGCTTTGATATTGTGCAACTGTGCCTCAACCATATCGGAGATTGTGGAACTCTTCAATCCTTTTTAGAATATTTTTGTCACACATATATCGGGCTCTAAAACTCTCCTCAAACAGATCCCAAGTCACTGTATCTCTCATCAAGTTGAGCATTCATGCCTCATTCCTACACCATACACCTGTTGCATCACGATGTAGGTGTATAATAAATCTATCCTCTACATTTATCTCATATGAGTGCAATCCAAAAAAAATTTCTAGGGTCAGGAGCCATGAGTTGGCCCCAAATCAATCCAAGGTGCTACTCTAATTGGGCGACTGAATATGAAGAATATCCCTAATCACATTGTTGGTGTCTTGATCCTCACACGAATGTCAAACTACTTTGTCAACTAGTGAATGTGGTCTTCCTCTATGTAATGGTCCCTCAAAGCTTTGAGAGTAGATTTGACAAAGAGAAGACACCCTATCAAGGTGAATGGAGGAGCTACAAGACCTATCTTGTCTCAGAGTATCATGTTGAGGTGGCTCCTAGTGTGTGTCCTCGTCTCGATAGTGTGTCCTCTCCTTGATCCTTCTTACGAGGAATACATTATTGTAAGACCCACATCATCTACTGTAGTAGCTCTAATATCTCTAGCCCTAAATCAAGGGAACATGGATTGGGCGTAGTGGACCTATGTCCTAAATCTCTGATTGAACGAAGTCTCATACCTTGTGTAGGCATTCTGTGTGTGAAATGAAAAGACAAGTTATGATTTTGTGTAAGTTAGCGGAAATGATTTAAAAGGTTTTCATTTATTGATTTAATCATCATTAATTTAATGTTAAAATCACCCTTAACATCTAGTGTAGTAACCCAAGATGATATACTAGACATAGTGCCCCATATTTGGCACTTGATTTCAAACTCAATCAACCAAAAATCTTGGAAAAAATGATTTTTAAATATTTTTATTAATGTTTTTTTAATTTCCCACAAGTATCGGCAGTTTAGGGTACATCCTTAGCCCTCATTTAATTAATTTAATTTAATTTATAATTAAATATGTAATTTCCTTTAGTGATTATTTCAAAATCATCCCCATTAAAATAATTATTTGTTTTAACCATATCATGAATGACATATTATTTTCTCTTAACTTTTTGCCAAGACCACAGTATAAGTTTCCTAGGAATCCCATTTCTTTAGTTCACCCTACTTATTTAATTAATTAAACCCACCCATTACCATTAAGTTGTTTTAAATCCCAAAAAATTAAAGGCGGAAGGTGTATTTTGTGCTCTTAGATCAAATGAATGCAAGCCCTAAATCCTATGGATTTTTGAAATCCCTAATCCTCCACTATATGCCTTCATTTATTTTTCATTATTTGTTTTGTTTTTCTTTTGGACAAGTGTTTTTGCAAGAATTATGGAGGAGGAAGGGGAGGCTATGGAGAGGATTGGTGCTTCCTCTAATGGAAAAAGGGATTTTTTTAATAATCTTGGGGTTATCTTCCCCATCTAGGGTTTCATTATTATTTTTCTTATTTTCTTGCAATAACAAGAGATAAAACCTCTGGTTTGAGTGTGTGTGTGTGTGTGTGTGTGCGTGTGTGTGTGTGTAGTGAGTGTGTGTGTGTGTGTGTGTGTGTGTGTGTGTGTGTGTGTGTGTGTGTGTGTGTGTGTGTGTGTGTGTGTGTGTGTGTGTGTGTGTGTGTGTGTGTGTGTGTGTGTGTGTGTGTGTGTGTGTGTGTGTGTGTGTGTGTGTGTGTGTGTGTGTGTGTGTGTGTGTGTGTGTGTGTGTGTGTGTGTGTGTCTATGTCTATGTCTATAGTATGTCTATGTCTATGTCTATGTCTATGTCTATGTCTATGTCTATGTCTATGCTGATGCTTATATTTTTCAAGTTCAAAAGTAGGTCAAATCCATTGTAAAGTAAGAAGGTGATAAAAATTAATCATTACTTACCGGCCGCACAAGGAAGGTTTATACGGTGGGTCCACCATCGTGGCAATGGGAGATATAGGTGTGTGATGCAAGTAGTGTTTCCATAGCCACACCATAGTGGACTGTGTGTGTGACTAAGACCACACCACTATATAAAATAAACATTGACAAGGAATGGATAAAGCCACGGCCTATCCCCCACCCATTTTTTTAGTTTAACACATTCATACCACAATATGGCTGGCTTTGTTCATTTGCAATAGGAAATATTTTTAAAATTTATTTGATGTGTGTGTGTGTGTACATATATTTAAATAACCTTCAATACAAATAATATATTAAGGAAGAAATGATATTCTCTGGTTTCAACATTTTTGTCTCATATTTATTCATATTCGTTATATAAGAAATGGAGTACATATATATCAATCAATAAGGAGACATTCTTATAAATCTGGTTTACATATTTTTATAGAAATAATGAAAATGAAATCCACCATATAGTTTAGATTGGATTAAAATATTCATTCTTATATATAATTAATTTGTTTTAATCAAAATCAAATCATAGAATACAATATTGGTGCAATGGTTTTAAAGGTAAAGAACAGATCAAATTCATTCATCCTCATAAAATGCAAGATTTTTAGAACTAAGATAAATATTTCACAAGTAGATTTATGGTTCTCTTATACCACTATATTCCTTAAAAAATTAAGAGGGAAAGTTTATCTAACTCTAGAACATTCTTAAATAAATTTCACTCTCAAGGTTTATAAAAGAAGTGAGCAAGAATTTTAACAATATAATCTTCCTTTTTATACAAAACTAAAATCTCTACTTTCACCTTACATTTTATTGTTATGAGATGTTTAGAAAAGCACACAAAATCTGCATTCTTCCTATCCATAACTCATACAAGTAAAAAAATCATTCGATAAACAAAATAACTACTAAGTAAGAACTCTTTTTTTTTTTTCATTCCAATAGGCATAACAAATAGCACAAAGATAACCGATTCCATATACTAATCATGCATTTTTTTCAAATCTTTAATCCAATCAAAAAAATAATGAAATATTTCCATCCCATAATTTAAGCCTTAAAATAACTCCTTTCAAATAGATAAAAGGCATACCCACATTTTCAATGAAGCAATGTTTACAAAACATACACAAAATCAAGAATAGGAACCTATTACAACATGATGGAGTAAAATTACAATATGCTAATATTCCATCTCAAAAGAGGATAACATGACTCAAAATTTACAAGTGCATGACACATGCTTCATCCTAAGATTGGAGACAACTTAACAATATTTACAACACCTTTACAAGAGAAAAATAAAATACAAGAGGATAAGCCTCCCCAAAATGGGGAACAACATGTCAAAATTTCTAACTTTTCTTCACCAAACTCCAAGCCAAATCTGCAAGTTTCCTCTCCAAGATAGTCTTCAATGCAAAAATAATATGGTCCCAATTTCCTCCCAACCAAATGGCATCATCACATGTCATCTCCAAAAATGGAGGACATAGTAGCCTCCCTCCAAGCCCATGGGAGAGAGAGTAACAAGGCTCAAGAATGCACAAGGAAGATTGGGACAATGGTGACAATCACACACACACAACTTTTTCATACACAACAACTAAATGAACAAAACTTATCACATGAGGAAAATCTCCATGTTTTCCTCCAAGGGGAAGTGTGGTAAGAAGCCTATAAGAATCCAAAATGTGAACCACCCATAGGAACACTATAAAAATCTCCAACATGCCCTCCTTATATCTTCATTCAAAAATAACCTCCTTATCTCTCCTTCCCAAACACCAAGCCTCCTCCTTGGAAGTATTTTCAAACCATACATGGTTTCCTTTCCAAGGATGGAGAAGGAGGTTCAAACCATATGAAAAATCCTTCTCCACATCAAACCACATGAGGGGAGGAATAAAAAGAAGGCCATCATGGCATGCCCATCAAGCCATGTGGTGTAAAAGGGAACAATTTTCCCTCTTTCCCATATAATTCCAAAAATCCACCTCAAAATAAGGATGGATTGGAGAAAAATAAAGGAACAACAAACACATAATACACCCACAACCAAACATGCAACAAACAATGTTCAAAAACCATTATTTATCTTTACATTATACTATGGAAACAAAACAAGAATATGCAGTTTACCTCAAAACTAAAAATCCAACTCTAAGCACCACAAGTTATCCCTATTTCCGAGCTCCAAGCTCTCCAAATCTAATAGAAAAAATGACAAGCCAAAAACCCCTACCCCTCTCCATGAGGGAGTGTAAAATAATTAAAAAATTACAATCCTCACAAATTAGAGGGTGACATGTGTCACCCATCTCATCTCCCAACCAAAGATTCCCAAAATCACAAAGAGTATAAAACAAAAAAAATACGAGGTAATCTCCCAAATTCCCTAAAATGATAATAATCCAACACCCATTATCTTTTAAGAAAACAAAAAAACCACCCTTACAAGATAATGACATGAGAAGGGTCAAATGGGAGGGAAAATCCCATCTCACCTTGAAAAGAGACACCCTTTCTTATAGGTAGGGTCCAAAAGGTCTTTTTCCATGTAAGGGAGACCCCTAAAGCGAAAAAAGCCCTTGAAATTGCCACATTTAGCCTAAATTTGGGATTGGGATAAGTGACAGAAGGGTGGATGTGGTGGGTCCCACCCAAATGATAATTAGATTATCCCAAACACAAACAACATAATTAATTAACTTAAAACACAATTAACACATGTAGGGACCATTAGGTCCATAAACTAGCTCAACACAAGACTAAACAATTTACAATTAACTTAATTATAATTAGGAATCACCCATGATGTCCCAAACACGAACATGCCAAAAACATACAAGGCTACACACAATCATGCATGGCTAGGACTCCGCTGAGTCGGCCACTTGTGCAACTCAAGGCACCACTCTGAGACCCACCTTCTCCTTTGTGCCCTATAATCTACACACTCAATTTAAACATTAAACATACCTACTCCATAAAATATATAAACTAAATAATATAAATAAATCAACCAAGGATAATCATTCTATCTATACCCCAATAACTGTTAGTAGGAAATGACTAAGCACTAATCAAATACATCCATTGTAGTTTAAGCTATGACATCCATCTAGGCAATTACACAACAACATTCAATTAGTTTTTATAAATAAATGATGTCAAATTATACAATAAAACCTTGGTCTATACATGATATATGAAATAAAACCTACTATACCACAACCTGCTGATATTCAAAATATTACAATGCAAAAAAAATGATGATCCATAATACTAGCTAGACGTTGCGTGCCCAAATCACCACAAGTGTCATAAATGATCCATAATGAAACCATATAGTATCTAAATAATTCTAAAATATATGTCCATAATCTAGTAAAAGAAAAGAGTCAAGAGATGAAAGGATTATAAAAAAGGTGGGCGCTACAATATGCCTTTCACCATCGATGCGATAGTATGTGGATGTAGTACTAGTTAAATAAAATAAGTTAAATATAAATTTTTTTAATTGATGGTTAGTTGAAGGTGTGGGTAGGTGGGTGGTATGTAGAAAAAGCATTAGAAAGTGGAGGGTGAATCTTCCTCCTAACCTACCGACTTGTCATTTTCTTGCACAAAAATACAAACACTTTAATGTGAGTTCCAGAGGCATTCAACACGCTGAAACCAATTCAACATTGCAGCTTTAGTAGTAATTAGATAGTAAAACGAGTACAAACACCACTTGTGAAGTATAAAAATAATAATAATTTGGTTCTTTTCTTGAAACATGTTAGGTTTTGGATGAGTAATCCATCAAAGAATTCCTTATGTGTGTGTAGTTCTATGTATTTTCTAGTAGTTGTGAATGCCTTGTGGTAGACGTGTGAGAGGTGGAGGATTTCTTAGGATTTTTACAAATTCCTTCTTTTTTATTTTGATCTTTTTGTGGTAGGAAACTTTGCTAGGAGAGAGTTTTGGACACCTGCATTTGTTGTACAAGAGGTTAGAGTGTGAGAGAGTTTTTTTTTGTGTTCTCTTTGAAACAACAAATTTACTGCAGGATTTTAGTTGAAGCTTTAAAATTTTTTCAATATATGATTAGGCGGTGAGGATTCATATTTTCTTGGGTCCTCCATGATAATAACCTTATTTGGGTAACGTATGGGTGTGTGAAATTGTTTCTAGAGAATTTATTGCATATGAATAATACTAGTATTAATAATGCATACAACGTCTCTATGGTTGAGAAGGGAATGGGATGAAATGATAAAATTATTATGGGAAAATATAAGTTTTATCAAGGGTTGAGTCTTCCAATAAGGTATTGTTCATCTTATTTTGTTCTAGACCATAATACTTCAATATAATTTCCATGTTTCACCTGCGGGTTTGATGAGTTTTTATCTTGGATCTCCTGATCCCTCTACTAGTTTTTATCCTTCTCCAAGCCTTGGTTTGGAGAAGAAGGTGAATGAGGAGCATGGAGAGGGGAAATCCTTGGAAGAAGAGGAGGATTTGGAGCTTCAGCCTCAACTAGAGGAAACAAACAAATTACCAGAGTTTTTGGTAAAGCGGGACTCTACTGAAGACAACACCGGTAATGATTGTGATGTCGGGGCATTAGTTTTGAAAAATAAGGATGCTCAAATTAGGTTAGGGTATCCATGGATTTTGGAAAGGCATGTTATATTAGACATTCCCATTGCAATCCCTAGAGATCAACAGAGAATGGTTGATAACATCTTTGATTGAAGAGTTGGCATTGGAAAAAGAGTCACTTGCAAGGGCTCTTAAAATAGAATTATATGAAGTTCCAAAGTTAAGATCTTAAAACAAGGAGTTATCTTAGAAGTTAGAGTCACATATTCATAAGCTAGAGCTTCTAATTTTCTCAAAACATGGCCCATGGCAGTAGTGTGGTGGGCTACGAGATATTCACACTTTGAATGATGAATAGGGTTGGGGCAAGTATTACTGTCTAATGTTGTAGTATGAAATCTTATGAAAAATGTGTATGCAAAATGGGTTCATTGGAAATTTTTGTACAATATTTAGGAAAATGTCAAATGGTGGAGTTGTGGATGCTCGCAGACTGTTTGACGAAATGCTAAAATGGGTTCATTGGAAAAATATTTAGAGTATTTCATGGATCGACCTTGATTGATCTTCTGTGATATTTTTATCGCCCTTCTAGGATCCCTGTTACACCATTTTGCATTTTTAGGAAGATGCTAAAAGTGAAAAGTTAGGTTTCATTTCGGCTTGCCGCTTGAAACCCGATGAACAAAACTCTTGACATCCTTTGTAAAACTCTAGTATTTTTACTAGAAAATTTTCTGGAACCTTTAGTTTGGCAAAATAATATTCTGGTAAGTTTGGCAATGAGGTTTTTTAGGCCCCTGGTCACAGCTTTGACTATGCCAAACTGGACCAACTACAACCCATGGCTCCGAAAACCCATCTCTGTTTGAAACCAGGGCTTTTCTAGTTCTTAGTCCCGTCAACTTTGACGAATTCCCGTTATATAGGGGAAATTATAGGAAATTTATCGTAGTGCGTTCATCCTTTGAACGCTCATTTTGAACATGGTTTTCTAAGCCATTGAGCTAACTTTTGATAAATTTCAACTAGGCCAATTACAACTGATTACCTTAGAAAATTGGTTGCCTATAGTAAATCATTCACCGGTCCAGAGAATTCTATCGGTTCTCGCGAATTAATCATGTATAGGAGGATACATATAAATTTACCTATGGTGTGTTTCTCATCAGAAGACAACATTTGAAATTGGTTTCTTAGCCTTCGATCCTAAATTGAATGTTTTTGCAACTAGCAGGAAAATGAAAAAAGAAAGTGTTAAGACCCTAATCGAGTCACCAAACCACCATGGAAACTTGTTGACACTTGTAAATAACTATTTTGAACAAGACCTTGTGGCTTGTTGTGTAAAATTAGAATTTTGGGAGAATAGTGTTTCACTCTCTTTCCTATCTCTTTCTCTCTCTCCTTGGTTACGAAATGAAGTGAAATGAAATGAAAGGAATACATATCTCTAACCCTTTCCTTTGGAATGTAAATTATTATTATTATTATGTAAATGAAAAATTGAAAATGTTAATTATGCTAGATCAAGGTGGATGCCATGCTAGCGATTTATCATTGATTTCTTACTCACATGGTTTTGCTTGATGCAAGAAAGATTGCGAAATGACGTGGTTGAAATTAATTGTGTATTATTGTAATTGTTATATGTTATTGGAAAAAAATTCTTGTATAATGTATTTCCATGTTACGAAAAATTTTATATTTGAAATTGGTAATATGTATGAGATGATAGGTTTAGGGATGCCTTGGGAAATGTGCATTTAATCATAGGTACAATTTTGATTCATATTTATGTAGAGTAAAAAGTTTGGATATATACATGTTAAATAAATTTGAATTTAATATATTGCAATGCATTTCTCGTGTGCAATAGAGGATTTCATAATTGGTGTGTTGTGTTTCTTAGCTTGAAAATGTAATAAAGGGATCTAACCACAACAATCATCCATAGTATAATATTTGTCCATAACTCTTCTTCATGTGGATCCTTCTTAGCATAGAAGAAATTGAAACCATAGAATGAACTTTAAACTCATGCACTCAATGGAACCTTCAAGTTTAAGTAAATAAAAGCTCAATTTTGAGTTGCCATCATAGCTAGTATGTTTAGTGACATCATGGAGAACTCAAAGGTTAGGAACGACATGGAAAAACTTTATCTAGAGTAAGTAGAACTAATATTTCTTTAGTATCCTAGTGGACTACCAAGTCTTACGAAGTTAGATATAGAAATTAACTTCATCTTTGAATGAATTCCCTATGGGATCTAGATGACACAAATGGAGCTAGTGAAATAGTTGTACTATGACTTAAACTCTTGTTAATGTTATCATTAGTTCCTCACAGCTAAATGTGTTACCTTGGCTAGTGTCATTATAGTGCATTGATCCTTTTCGAGGGCTTTATAGGGTAAATATGTTTTTACACCTTAATTTGATCTATAATAGGGCGTAGATCCCTTAGTGCAAACTGGAATTAAACTAAACCTTAGTTTATTGGGAGGTTATCTTGTGGGTAGAAAATTATAAGTAACTCTTTGCAAATGAAATTGATTTGAAAGATGTTGACTTAAGAGAAACCAAGAAACTAAAAACTTGGTTCCATAATCCCTTGTTATGTTGTTTATGACATTAAGAATAAAATAAATTTCACATGCGGTATCATGAAATTAGGAAACATGGGATCTCACTTTGAAAACAAATCACTTGTGGTTCGTGTGTGGTTCTAATGCTTCCAATCATGTACTTCTTTAAGATGATAGATAACTACTTTCATAACTCTTTTTGTTATAAAGTGATGTCAATAATGAGACGATAGTGAAATTTAATAATTAAGCATATACGAGAATTTTTTTGTTTGAAGTTTGGATTAATGTCACCCTTGGAGTCCTTATAACTCGATTCGACATTTTCTTGTGTTAAAAAGAATATGAATTTCCCTTGGTGAGATCAAACTTCACAAAATATATATATATATATATATATATATATATATATATATATATATATATATATATATATAAAACCTAAATATAATTTTTGATGTAGAAATGGTGAATGGATTAAACAAGTTATTTAACTTTTTTAATGCGATAGGAAATAAGCGAGACCATGATCGAATAATGTTCATGGAAAAAGGTATCTTGAATCTAAATCTCCCTCAAATCCTAATATTTCTTTCTTGACATCATGTTAGATTCACTTTTGTAGTAAGGGTAAAATTTAAACATGAATAAACATTGAGAAGCATAAGCTTAACATAAGAACAAGAGAATTAAGATCTATATATGCAAATTGAAATATGGAATATAATTTTGTAAGTTATGGAGATTCTCATAAGGGATAAAGAGCCAACTTAAATGGTCAAATTAGTAAGTGGAATGTGGAATGAATTTTAGAACCTATAAGAAAAAAAAGGAGATAAATATTTCCTTGAATAATAATGTTATTAGAATGTTAATCGTAACTAAGATGTAATAATGGTAATAATGTGCTGTGAATTTTCCAATCCTTGGGCCCCCTTCTTGTGGTTGGGTCATCGCTAGCATTCGCTCATTGGGAAAGTGTCGCCATCAACATGTATAGGATGTTGTCACATGTCTATATGTGTCGATGAATTATGTAAGTGTTGCATGTGTTGTTGAGTTTCTCTACTTGGAGCCCTTATGGTGTTGTGCGGTGAGAAATGAAATTCAAACAAAATATTCTTACATTTTTATTGTTGTATTAGTGTGTGTAAAATGTGGGCGTTGCATTTGGTATCATAGTGATGTTCATTGTATAAAACCTCTTGGAAAGATTGGAGTTGTGATGATTTTGCATGGTGGTGGTGGAGATCGGAAGAGTAATGTGATATAAGTGTGATGTGAACAATGTTGTAATTGTGATAGTATGAACACAAATGTTGTGCATTTCACTTGTTAAATTATGGAGCCTATTTTCATGTGAGAAAATGTTGAATACTGTACACTAAGAGTACTGTACACTTTCCACAGATTGTCTCGCCGGGATTCAGAGCCGGGCTGGAATCCCCCGAAAAAAAAATTGGCCTTACAATGTGCCAAATATACTTTGGAAAATGTGCTTTTCTCATATGGGCGGGATTTTGACCCATAGGTTTATGGGATGGTTTTGGCCCATGGTTTTGATACCCACAGGCTTCTATAAAAATTACTTAAGAAGTTATCTACTTATATGGTTTTATGCATATGGTAGGTATAATGTAACATTGCAGATGTGTTTTGAATTCGGGTGTGAATTATGTAGAGTTTGTTGAGTATAGCTCCAAACAGATCTGGGTATTGTATTTAGAGAGCGATGGCTTGTAATAAAATTTGAGCAAGTGATTCTTGGTGGACATAGCCCAAATTGGGTGAACCACATTAAATACTATCTCTTTGTGTTGTGTTATTTTATTCTACACTTTTATTTGAGATCTGTAATATTTTATGCATATTAGTTTCTACTATTGCGATTCTGTGAGGGATTATTCTACATATTTTATCCCTTATTTCCTAACACTTGGTATCAGAGCTTGGTTTGGTTTGCACTTTTAAATACTTGTAATATATATATATATATATATATATATATATATATATATATATATATATATATATGAGAGAGTGGTGGTTTGTAATAAAATCAGAGCAAGTGATTCTTGGTGGACGTAGCCCAAATTGGGTGAACCACGTTAAATAAACTCACTTTTTGTTGTGTTATTTTATTCTACACTTTTATTTGAGATCTGTAATATTTTATGCATATTAGTTTCTACTGTTGTGATTCTGTGAGGGATTATTCCCCATATTTTATCCCTTATTTCCTAACAATTGGTATCGAGCCCTGGTTTGGTTTGTCAAGTGTTGAATTGCAGGAAAGTTTTATCTTGAGATGGAGCTATGGTAGATGATGGAAAATCCATGGTTGATAAATTCAATGGGAAGAATTTCAGTCTTTGCAAAGTGCATATGGAAGATTACCTTTATCATAAGGATCTTTATATTTTGTTGTCTAAGAAGGTGAATAAACCCTCGAGCATGATGGATGCGGAATGGTATTTGCTGGATAGGAAGGAACTTCGGACAATCCGGATGTGTCTTGCATCTTTGGTATTATTTTATGTTTCAAAGGAAAAGACTACAAAATAACTGATGGATGCATTTGGGAAGTTGTATGAAAAACCCTCTGCCTCTAATAAGATATTTTAAATGAAAATTTTGTTATATATGAAGATGTTTGAGACTAGTTCAAGAGAAAATCATTTAAATGATTTTAATACAATTGTAAATATGCTAGCTTCGATTACAATAGAATTTGATGAAGAAGTTAGGGATTTATTAGTTCTGTTCTCTTTACCTCGAGTTGGAATAGCACTGGTAATGGAAGTAAGCAACTCGGTTCCAAATTAACTCAAATTTGAAGTTTGAGGATGTTGTAGGGGTGATTCTAAGCGAGGAAATGTGAAGAAAAATATCCGGAGAATCTTCTACTTAGGGAATTCTTTGAGAGTGGAAACTAGAGGGAGACAAAAGAATAGTGTAGTGTGGAAAATAAAAGGATTGAGCAAGGTCAAAATCCAAAAGCAACATAGTATGTCTTTGGCACCGTGGAAAGTCCGGGCATGCAAAGAAGGACTGTTGGGAGCTTCGGGAAAATTATAAACAACAACAAGAAAACAAGGACGTAAATGTGGCAACGGGTATTGTGAGTCGATGCTTTGATTCTTTCTTTACACAATATTACTAAATCTTGGGTTTTAGATTCAGGGGCTTCTTTCCATACTACTCCACATAGGCATTATTTTGTT
This sequence comes from Taxus wallichiana var. yunnanensis, assembly GCA_018340775.1. Classification (NCBI taxonomy): domain Eukaryota; kingdom Viridiplantae; phylum Streptophyta; class Pinopsida; order Cupressales; family Taxaceae; genus Taxus; species Taxus wallichiana. Next base: position 343,305,795 of record CM031238.1, read on the forward strand.
GATTATGTTCAAGGAGATTTTGGGCATGTTTTTCTTAGTGATGATGAGGCTTGCAAAATAGTTGGAAAAGGTTCTATTCAGTTAAGATCTAGAATGAGAATACTTGGCTATTAAATGATGTCGAGACATGTGCCTACATTAAGACGAAATTTGATATTGGCAGGGAAGTTGGGAAGCGATGGTTGTCTTGTGATATTTACAATGGACTTTTGGAAGGTTACCAAGGGCGCTCTTGTGATATTTACAATGACTTATATCACTAATGTTTGTAATCTTGTGGCTTCAGAAGTATATATAACATTGTGGCACTATAGGCTCGTCATATGAGCCATAAGGGCATGGAGATCATAAAGAAGGATTTTCCTGAATATACAAAAATAGGTTTGGAGTTCTGTGAAGACTGGATATATGGGAAACATAAGTGAGTAAGGTTTCTCAAGGTTAGACCTACATAGAAAGAGATTAAGTTAGAGCTGGTGCATTTTGATGTGTGGGGGACGGCTCAGGTATCATATCTTGGGGTTCAAGTTATTATGTTACTTTTATTGATGATGCAACAAGGAAAGTTTGGGTTTATTGTATTAGAAACAAATCTGATGTATTTGACACTTTTGTTAAATGGAAATCCTTGGTAGAGAATGAAACAGTCTTAAGCTAAAATGTCTCAGGTCAGATAATGGAGGGGAGTATTGCAGAAATGAATTTCATGATTATTATTCTAAGAATGGAATCCGGGAAAAAGACGGTTCTAGGAATTCCGCAATAGAATGGGGTGTCAGAAAGGATGAACAAAATAATTATGGAATGTGCTAGGAGCATGTGGTTATATGGAGGACTACCTCTTTCTTATTGGACATAAGTGGTGAGCACAACTGTGTACTTAATAAATAGAGGACCCTCAAGTGCCTTGGATGGAGGCATACCTGAGGAGGCTTGGTATGGTAAGAAAGTTGATTATTCATTTCTTAGAGTCTTTGGATTTGAGGTGTTTGTCCATATAGACAAGGATGATAGGACCAAGCAAGAGGCTAAATTAGAAAAATGTACTTTCATTGGTTATGGTGGTGATGACTTTGGATATAAATGTTAGAGTATTAAGGATAAGAAAATTATTTGATCGAGGGATGTGGTATTTAATGAGAAAGTCATGTATAAGTAGTAGTTGCAGGAAAATAGGGAAGAATCTAAGAAAGAATATGTAGCAAAGAGAGAATCTTCGGATGGAAAAGTGACACATGAATCAGTTCAAGAACCTCCTCAACAGGAACCCCAAATGCCTATATTAAGGAGGTCTTCTAGGGTAAGAAGAGAACCTGAATGTTTTTCTCCTTCTCTTTATTATTTATTGCTCACGATAGTGGAGAGCTAGAAATATTTGATGAAGTAATGCAGGTAGATTTCAGAAGAAGTGGGAGCAAGCCATGGATGAGGAGCATCAGGCTCTCATGGAGAACCAAACATGGGATTTGCTGAAGCTACCTGAAGGCAAAAGAGCATTATAGAACAAGTGGGTGTTCAGAGTCAAACAAGAACAAGGAGGAAAGAAAAGATACAAGGCCCGGTTGGTGGTCAAGGGGTTTACACAGAAAAAAGGTATAGATTTTGATGAGATTTTTTATCCTATAGTAAAAATGACTTCTATTAGAACTGTTCTAGGAATAGTTACAAAAGATGACTTGCACTTAGAACAGATTGATGTAAAGACTACATTTATCCATGGTGATTTTGAGGAGGAACTATATATGCAATGTACAGCCAAAGGGCTATGAGGTCAAAGGTAAAGAGGAGATTGTGTGTAAACGAAGAAAAGCTTGTATGACTTGAAACAAGATCCACGTCAATGGTATAAGAAATTTGATAGCTTCATGATGGAGCAAGGTTATATTATATGTCATTCTGACCATTATGTGTATACAAATAAATTTGAGGATGGCAGTTATATTATCCTATGTCTATATGTGGATGACATGTTGGTTGCAGGTAAAAACATGCAGGAGATAAAAGTACTCAAGAAGAAGCTAAGTGAATCCTTTTCTATGAAGGATTTGGGGGCAGCCAAAAAAATCCTTGGTATGAGGATATCTTGGGATAGGAACGAATAGAAGTTTAATTTATCTCAGGAAGAGTACATTAAGAAAGTCTTAGAGAGGTTTAATATGTAGGATGCTAAACCGGTTGGGACTCCTTTGGCATACCATTTCAAGTTATCAAAGGAGCAGTGTCCCAAGACAGATCAAGAAAGAAACCAGATGTCCAAGGTACCTTACTCATTAGCGGTGGGAAGTTTGAATTATGCCATGGTGTACACTAGGCCTAATATTCCCATGCAAAGGGGAGCGGTGAGTAGATTTATGAGCGATCCGTAGAGATCATTGGCGGGTAGTTAAGTGGATCCTTTGGTATTTGAGAGGTACCATGGGGAAAATTTTATGCTACAAGAGATCCGATACCACTTTGTGTGGTTATGTAGATTCGTATATGGCTGGAGATGTAGTCACAGGAGGAGCACAACAGTTATGTTTACACTGTGTAGGTGGGACAATAGTAAGCTGGTTTTCATGACTACATAAGCTGGTGGATTTTTCAAACACAAAGGCTGAGTATGTTGTTTCCACAGAGGAAAGCAAAGAAATGATTTGGTTACAATAATTTCTTGAGGAGTTAGGGCATAAGAAGGAGGAAGGAAAGATCCATAGTGATAGTTAGAGTGCTATACACCTAGCTAAGAAATTTGCTTTCTACTCTAGGACGAAGCATATATAGTTAAGGTACCATTTCATCAAGATAGATTTAGAGGAAGACAAGCTGAAGCTAGAGAAGATTTGTACCACTCGAGAATCCTACAGACATGATGACCAAGGTGGTCACAAGGGAAAAAATGAAGTCGTGTTCAACTTTGGTTGTTCTTCACAAAAATTACTGAAGGGTTGAGAAGTTTTCGCAGAGGAAAACTAATATCCAAGTGGGAGATTGTTAGGTTATGGAGCCTATTTTTATGTGAGAAAATTTTGAAGACTTTACACTAAGAGTACTTGTACACTTTCCACAGCTTGTCTTGCCGGGATTCGAACCGGCTAGGTCCACCCCTAGTAGGGGTTTGGGGTACACCCCTAAGAAAAACATTTTTGGCATTAAAACATGCCAGATATACTGGGAAACGTGGTTTTCTCATATAGGCGGGATTTTGACCCATAGGTTTATGGGATGGTTTTGGCCCATGGTTTTGATACCCACGGTTTTGTAAAAACTGCTTAAGCTGTTGTTTACTTATATGGTTTTATGCATATGGTAGGTATAATGTAACATTGCAGATGTGTTTTGAATTTGGGTGTGAACTCTTTAGATTTTGTTGAGTATAGCTCCAAATAGATCTGGGTATTGTAGTGAGAGAGTAGTGGCTTGTAATAAAATCTAAGCAAGTGATTCTTGGTGGATGCAGCCCAAATTGGGTGAACCACGTTAGATACTATCTCTTTGTGTTGTGTTATTTTATTCATCACTTTTATTTGAGATCTGTAATATTATCTGCATATTAGTTTCTATTGTTGTGATTCTGTGAGGGATTATTTTGCATATTTTATCCCTTATTTCCTAACATCACTTAGTGCATAATTTTTGTCATGTTGATGTGCTTTGGAGATTAGGTATTCTTCCTCCTTTTTGTGGATTCAATGAGGAATTCCTTTGTGATGTACCAAATTTTTGTGTGCGAAAGGAATGTTATTTTTTATTACAGAGTGTTGGAGAATTTTTGCATTTTGTGATATGTAGGTAGGTTGATATGTTATATGACAATATTTCTTGTAAACATCCATGATTTAATCAAATAAAAAACAAAACATTGCACAATAAAATAAATAAAACCAGAGATATTGTAATTAATTCTGGACAAATTCGAATGAAGAGATTACATATAAATAGCTCAATGGACTCCTATAAGTAAGGATTCAAGGATAATCTCTAAGTCCTCTCAATATCCCAAATATCTCTCAACTATGAGTTGTGCATTACAACTATTTTGCACACTCATATATTATTTTATAAATATTAAAAACTATTACTACCAAATAACCCAAACCACTCCTAAGTTTTCACATTATGAACAATATTTCTGTAACAATATCGCAGTGCATAGTGAATTGGATTGTATCATGATGTGGTCACCGTATTGTTATGAATCGTGTACATCACTGTGTTGTATTGCAATTGACTATATGTTGTAATATTATACATTGTGTTCCTCATATGTATAATTCATGTCATATGTGATGGTTCATGTCGTGATTTAGGGAAGATTGTGAACATATGATCCCTATTGTATAATGATTGAATTTTGGGTGTATAATTTGGTAATGTGATGTATCGTAAGCAGTGAAAGTAATGATTTTGTTATACCTTGTATATATACCATGTGTAAGACGCTATGGTTAATTTGTGTGAATAATCATTATGTTAGTGATGTAGTTATGTGTTATGTTTTGAACCTTACAATAAACAACCATAAGGGAAATCGATAGAAGTTTATGTTTGGAGTAAGGAAATTTTTATTGTTGACTACTCACTTGAGCTAACCTTAAGCTCATTAGATGGAAACTTGTACTCTCTCTCTCCTTTTATGTTTATCCTATGGATTCAACCTAGGTGTAGTTACGACTATGTTGAGCCTTGTCAAAGTGGTGGTGGGATGATTTAGACAGATATTATGACAATTACATTATTTGACATGTTATTTTATGAGCTGAGGCTCGATGTCCGAGTGCCAGCAACTCGTTGAGTACCCCTTTGGTGGTTATATAAGGCCACATAGTTATTGTAATGTGTTATTCCTATATATGTATTTTATTCGTAAATTAAAATTTTTCTCTTTTCTTGTAAGAACCAGTAGTTTTATTGATTGATATGTTCTTATATTTTGGGAATTTTACTTGTTTGTTTCACTAACATGCAAATTTTTGCACTAACTATGGCTATTTAGCCATTTGTTTTGCTTATATTTCAATTTACTTTTTAAGTTTAAAATTTTTATAGCCTAGCCCTAGGCTTGGGAATGTTGCCACTTGGAATTTGAAATGGATTGTTATGCTGGTTGTAATGTTGTAATGTGTTAGAATAGGGTCATGGGATTCACCATGGAGTGGTAGAATATATTGACTTGTTTCGTTGTAGATAGAGGCATGCCCCAAAGAGTTACAAATAACTAGCGGGTTGTCACACCGCGAGTTATTATGTCACTTGGGTTAGAGGTGTTTAGAATCTATGCGCCTAGGGCCATAGGGTGGACGACCTCTTTTGGGGAGCGAAAAGGAAAATATATCTTTATTTTATTGCTTGGGAGGTATATGGAGATGTTTTGTGATGCTTCGGGAGGTATATGGACATTTTTATGATGCTTCGGGAGTTATATTTACTTGTTTTGTAATATTTTGGGAGGTGTATGTGGTTGTTTTATGATGCTTTGGGAGGTATATGGGGATGTTTTATGAAGCTTTGTGAGGTATATGGGGATGTTTTATGATGATTTTTGAGGTATATGGGGGTGTTTTGTGATGCTTTGGGAGGTATATGGAGATGCTTTGTGATGCTTCTACGTATATGTAGTTTTTTTGTAATGCTTGGGAGGTGTATGTGGTTTTTTTATGATGCTTTGAGAGGTATATGAAGATGTTTTGTGATGCTTCAGGAGGTATATGGAGTTGTTTTGTGATGTTTTGGGAAGTGCATGGAGTTAGTGTTATGATTTTTGTGTACTCTTGCGATTATCTTTGTGTTTTGTGATGTCGAGGATTGATTCTCCTCATTATTTCTATGATGTTATTTCCATCTCTACCCTATATAGCTACGCTTATGGTTTTGAGTTGCCTTTAACCCTTGTATATGTACATGTCGAGAATTCCATGTTGTGTAGTTTTCTTACGTTACGAGTACCTTTATGTCGAAGCATGTGTGACAAATACTATTATAAGTGCAAAATCACAACACCCCTAAATTTCAGTAACTCGATGGGTTGAGACTCTCAATGTGATAGCATTACATGGAGATTTTCCCAAAGTATGGGACTTTGTAATCGGAAATATCTCTAGATGAAGGCTAGTTCCTATTCCCTATTCAAGTGCACACATAAAATTTGCAGAGGATTTGTTCTAAAACCTACTCTAACTTGCCAAGGAAATAGTGTTGAGAGAGTTACAAGAAATAAAATCTAAACTAATAGAGATGATGCACCAAAGGAATGATGAACATCGAATTTCATATTAAACACGAGACCATTAAAATATAATACAAAAACATGCACCAATAACCATGGTTGCAATAAAAGATCATAAGGATGCAATGAACGTAAGAGAGGGTTAAAAATCACCCAAAACTTATATTATTGCTCCCAAGATTTGATACAAAACATCACAATGGCCAAGAGGAAAAAAATCACATTACGCTTTTAATGGAAGGTTTGAATTCAACAAATTTGTCTACGAACGTATAAAAAGGGAGTGGCAAAGACAAAATGTCCAACGTTTACAATGAGTCAAGCTCTTCCATTTATAGATGAAGCAAAGAGAGGAGAAAAGGAGAAGAAGGGAAATATGATTTTTAAGATCAACAACCAGCCATTATGAATGACCCTACAAATCCTCCTACAATCATCAAATCTGCCTCTCGCATGTCTTTGGCATGTTGGGGAAGGAAACATGATGGATCGAATTTAGTTTAGTTCTCGAAGCAATAAAATTTCATATTAATTGTGTGAAAGACATATTATAGATCCTCACCCATCAAATCCAAATCGCTTTTCCATGATTTGGTGCGTTGGAGAAGGAAGAAAGGTAGATCAAATAAAATCTAATCTGGTAAAGCAATCAGATCTCACATTAATAGCTTGAAATACGTTTTCCCAATTTTCATCCACAAAATCCTTATGAAAACAATATTTTATGCTTCCATGGCATAGAGGATATCGATACCTTTCTAAAAAGTCCTTTTTTTCTCAAAACCGATCTTCCAGTCAAAAGATATGGCCAACTGAATATTCTGTGCAAAAAATGGCGAAAATGCAATTTTTTCAAAGCGGATCTGCAGCTCCGAATTTACAAATTATGCTTTTTGCAAAAAGTTACAAAAATAAAAAAATCTCCCGTAGCTCCGTAGGCTCGAAAATCACTTTTGGTGAAAAAACCTCCACGGGCCTGAAATTCACTTTGCGCCTTTAGCCCCGCAGGCTCAAAATTGAAATTGCGCCTTAGCGCAAAATGGAAAAAGTAAAAGTCTTCCTCATGCCCGCGGTCTGCAACTTCATATTTATGCATTTGATAAAGTCTTCGCCGGGCCCAAAATTGAATTGCACTTTGCTTGCACAAAAATGCAAAAATTCAAAGTTCCTCGACAACTCGTCTTCCCGTAGTTGACAAAGGCCTAACACGTGGATTTCCCGGGTGTCAAAGAAAGGCAGCACTTACTTCATGACTTTTACACTTTTCCAAAAAAAAAGAAAAAAAATCTAAAACTGCCTTCGGTGACCCACCTTCCCTCTTTAACTTAAAACATGGCCACGTTTCCTTTGCGAGCCTTAGGTATTTTTTCCTTCATTTTCACCGTGGGCTCACGGGCTTGTAATTAAAAACCGCAAAATTTTGTAAAAGGTTGCAAAGTTTGAAATTCTCCCAGCTCTGCCACTTGCATTTTCAACTTAACAAAAGAAACCTCATCGGGCCCGTGGGATGAAAAATGTAACTTGGGCCTTTTAGCAAAAAAGTGCTAAGTTCCAAAATATCTCCCATCGCCCGCTGATCCGCAATCTTCCCCTTCGGCGAAAATTCCTCCCTAGGCCCATCGACCCGCTTTTGGCAAACATTCCTTCCCAGGCCCGTCGGCCCGTAACTTGCAAAATATGAAGAGTTAGAAGGACTTATTTACATTTTTGGAATGGGGAAGAAATTTCCTATCTCGATGAAAATATTTTCAGAAACCTTAAGTGCTTAAAATATGTGAAAAATATGATTGAAGCACAAAATGGGAAAAAGTGGGTGCGATTAACCAAAAATAAGCATGAGCTTATTTTGGATAACAATATTTGCGACTTAGTGTGTTAACCTACCTGCTAGGTTAAATGATCATCTGCCTTGAAGCATCCATCGAGCATGCGCAGTCTATATGGTAATTTCAAATATGGTCTAGAACTGCCTTCCGCTACAGGAACTCTTATCTTTGTAAGAAAATCTTGGTTCCAAGATTTGTGAGAGTAGAGAGTTATTTGAAACTTGGAAAAATTTCCCTCAATTGATTTTCTCTGTAAATATGATCTGTTGGAGTGCAATGAAGACATCCAAACCTACTCCAATATGGATACTCTATTGATTTAATTCCTCATGGCTGCAAGTATCTTCCATGAGCGAGATGAACTGTATAAAAGCATACACTAGAAGCAATAGAGCATGTGCACCAGCACTTAGGGAAATTGAAACCTATTATAACAACATCAAAAATGTGCACAAGCACTTGGAGGAATGGAAATTCTAAACTAATATGTACAAGGTGAGAAAATTTCCTTGTAGTAGCAACGTTTGAGATGGATTCCATTGATTGGAATATGCAATTCTTCACCATCCAACCTAGCCAGCTTAAAGGAATTGATACCTTTGCATTCAGTGATCATGTATGGACCACTCCACATGGCATCAAAAATGGAATGTTTTCCTGGCTTTGCATGATCAACATCCCATTTTAGTACCAAGTCTCCAACTTGAAAGGTCCTTATTCTTACTTTTTTTATCAAAGCTCTTCTTTATCAGTGCTTGATATTTTTCCATTGTCTGCATTGCATGTTCTCTTAATTCTTCCACTTTCATTAGCTCTGCATACCTAATTTCCATAGGCTCAAACTTGGCCGCCCAACTATTTCATGAGTTCCAATGCTGAAAAATCAAGTGATATAGGTAGAATTGCTTCATTTCCATATACAAGCTTGTATGGAGAGCTTCCTCTAGACCTTTTGGGTGTGATCCTATCAGCCCATAGAGTTGATTTGAGATTTTTGTACCAAGTCCTCTCGGTTTCCATCGAGAATCCTTATGATGATTCTTAGCAAATTCTTGTTTGTGGAATCTGCTTTGGCCACTACCCTAAGGGTAATAATTTGATGAAGTATTGAGGTATATACATTATTGAAAGCCCATTCGATGTGATGTTTGTACCAGAAATGCCAATGCATTATCTGATATGATAGTGGTAGGGACTCTAAACCTTGTGACTATCCCTTCATAGAAATCCAATATGTTGGATTCATTTGCCTCCTTAAGTGCCACCGCCTCAGTCCACTTGGTGAAATAATCAGTTGTTGTAAGTATCCATTTGTGGCCTTAACTTGAATTTGGGTTAATCACTCCTAAGAAGTCTAATCCCCATTGCATGAATGGTTGATCTACTGAAATTAAATGAAGGGATAGGTCTGTTAACCTTTCTTTCCCTGTGAAGAATGCACATTTATTACATTTCTTGATCCATGAGTAGCAATCACTAAACACCATAGGCCAATAGTAACTAGCCTTCATGATTTTGAGAGTTATTACTCGAGGAGAAAAGTGGCCTCCTGCTTCTCCATCATGGAACTCATGCAACACCCTCTTAATTTGGCTTGTCCCAATGCATCTCAATAGAACACCATTTATGTCCTTCTTGAACAAGACACCATCAACAAGAACATATGGAATGGCTTGTAATATGAAGTATCTCCTCTTTTCTTTGCTCATTTCTTGAGGGAATAAACCTATTTGGAGATAATGCACCAAGTCTTGGGTCCAACATGGAATGGGTGCATCATTAGCTGGTTGTTCTTGATCATTTTGTAGTAGTAAGATAACCTCTTCTTCTCCTTTTGACTCATCATGTTGTTTGGAAGTGAGATGCTCACACAAACCTTTTCCACGAACCATCTTGGTCACCTTGATTTCAATATCATACTCCATTACATAGGTGATCCAACCTACTCTCTTCTCATTCAAGTCCTTGTTCAAGAGAAATTCCTTGACACCAGCATGAGACACTAGTAGTTGAATCTTTTTGTTTGAGACCAAGTGTCTGAACTTCTTCAAACTCCTAATGAAAAAAATGACATGCTTTTCAATAAAAGAATAACTTACTTCATAATATTCCAGCTCTAACTGAAGAATGCTATGGGATGTTCTGATCCTTCTCTATTCAGTTGTACTAAGATAGCTGAGATTGTGTTTGATCCTCCAAAATCATACAACATGAAGTCCTTTGAGAAGTCTGGGTTGACAAGAGTTGGAGCTTGTGATATTGCCTATTTGATAGCTTCAAAGATATATTTTTCTTCTGAAGTCCATTTGAATGCAAGACTCTTCTTCAAAATCATTGTCAAAGGCTTCACAAGAGTGGAAAAATTAGGCACAAATATGTGAACAAAGTTTATTCTTCCTAAGAAGCTTTGGAGAGATTTCTTGTGTTGTGGAAATGGAAGTGTTCATATTGCTTCAACTCTTGAAGAATCAATCATTAACCCTTCTCTTGAGACAATGTCTCACAACAATTTTCCCTCATGTGCCAAGAATACACACTTCTTTGGATTCATTGACACCCCAAACCTTATACACCTTTGGAATACTTGCCTAAGGTGAAAGATGTGGTCTACAACATTCTTTCAGAAGACAGTGATATCATCTAGATACACTAGTACTATCTTATTGATTAATCCTTTGAATTCCATATCCATAGATCATTGGAAATTTATGTCATCATTTGACAAATCCAAATGACATCTTCTTATAAGAATATGTACCCCATTTGGTGGTGAAGGCTGTCTTGAACTGATCTTCTTCTTTTACCATTATTTGATTATAGCCTGAGTAGCCATCTAGCAATGAAAACCTCTCAGAACCAGCTACAACCTGCAATATTTTCTCCATTGATGGAAGTTGGTAGTAATCTTTGAGTGATAATCTGTTTAGATCATATAAGTCTACAAAAATATTATTTCCCCATTTCTTTTCCTCACAGGCACCAAGTTTGCAACCCAACTTGAATGTTTGATAGGGAAGATGATGCTAGCCTCAATCAGCTTGTTCAACTCCTTCCTCATGAGAGGTTCAATGTGAGGATTCACTGGCCTTTGCTTCTATCTGATAGGCTTGGATTCAGGATTTAATTCAATTATATGCTCAACCAATCTTGGGTTGAAACCTCTTAAATCTTTATAAGTCCATGCAAAGACATTTAGGAAATATTGACAAAGTTGAACAAGTTCAAATTTCTCTTATGCAAGTACTTACTTTGCCAATTTTAAATGTCTTGCCTTCATCTATTCAAATGGGCTATGAATCTTCACCTTTACTTGAATGTTTGATTTCTCCTTTTAGAACTGATCATTTGGGTTGAAGATTTACTCTAAGGTCACAAGACCTTTTGGTAATTTTTTGGTTCTCGGCTACACCACTTGGTCACGATATCGCTATTCCAATTTGTTTTGTTTCTGGTAGAGAAATCAGCTTCTTCTTGTAGAAAATTTATAATTTGATAATCATTCTCAAAGACTTGCCAACTTGTGTTGTTGTCTGGGACAGCTGGCCTCACAACCACCTTGATATGAAGCTGAGATTTCTCAATTTTGATACTCTCTAAAAATCAAATGCTGCCTTAATTGCTACCAGTCTATCTATTTCTTAATTCTTCTTTCTTCGAATGGAATTGATGCTAAAGGCTTCAAAATCTTCAATGAGATCCTATACCCTATTTTTTTGTTCTTCAATGTATCATTCTTAGCAGCATTTTGTCTCTTAACTTGGTTCACAATCAGCTCACTATCTCCAAAGACTTGAAAGTTTCTTATACTCTTCTTTCTTTCCCAATGCAATCCATGGATTAGGGATTGATACTTGAGTGTGTTGTTTGAGTAAAAAAGCTGGAAGTGAAAAGCTAAGTAATATATTTTTCCTTGAGGTGAAACAAGCATAGTTACTCCTCCTCGTATTTTGTCTACTTCTTGATCCATCAAAGAAAAATTTCCATACCTCATTATCATCCTTGTGGTTTGGATTGATGATGCTAGGGAGAGGATGATTCTCTTCATGCAAGAAATAGACTCCCAATTCAACTTCCTCCATTTCTTCATATGGGTCAAATTCATGCCTTCTTCTCACCCATTCATCAAGATTCAATTTTGGAATACTTCCAACCTTGGTATCAGCTTCATGGGTGCTTGGATAATCCTCTTGATCAAATACTGAACAATTTGCATTGATTGGGCTTAGTGTATGAGGCTCAATATGAAATTTTGCAATAGGATTAGATTTGATTATAGCCTTAGCTCCATACCTTGTTTCGAATAATATGTGTGACCAATCAGTAGACAAATAACCTCCAATTCTAGAAGTGAAGTCTCTTGACAAACGTAATGCAAAATGTTGTGGCAAGTCTATGATTGATACATCTTGCAAGACAATGACATTGGGACATGCATGCAATGTGAGGCTCAAATCCTTGATTAATCCAACCATTGCTACTGCCATACCATCCAATTTCACCACACCTTTGGAAATGCCTTCATATTGAAGACCCAGTTGATCAGTTATTTGTTTTGGCATTACAGAGCTACTTGCTCTAGAATCAATCATGCAATTATGCACCAATTTATCTACAATGATCAATGAGACATAGAATGGTGGGGGATTAAAATTTTTACCTTGTTGTCCTCCATGATTTCCTCCAGGATGAGATGCATTGGTAAGAACATTTTCTTGTTGATTGGCTAGTTTTTTTATGTTGTCAAATTTGCCATAACACTTGCAATACGTCTCTTTGTCTCAGGATAGCCAATGAATCCCACATTGAGATGTTTACATTTGTTTTCTTTATCTGCTCAATGATTTTGAATGGAGAATAACCATCCTTCTACTACCCTTTGCTTTGCATATTATTCTCTTGCACATGGGTTGCTACAACCGGCACCCGATCCGGTCTAGGAGGTGGTTTGGGCTGACCTTGAACACTAAGTGCTGTACTTTTATTGCTAATACCTTGTGGAGTAGTAGAGGCTTGTGGATCACTTGAATTTGATGATTGTCCCTCTCCAATATTCCTTTTCTTGGACTGTGTATTGGCAGCTACACTTTGAGAAGGGGCTTGGTTAACTCCACATAAGTCTTCTATTTGCCAATTAACTAGCATAGTTTCAGTTGGAGGTGCCTCTTGCTGAGCTTCTTGCTACTGATTTTCATCTTGACCTAGTTCTTGGGACACACCATTGGTCAATACCTTCAAGGCTGTTTTAGTGCACCATTGAAACACGTTGATTGACTATGAGGTAGATTGCAGGGGTAACACCATTCATATTCCCGAGCCATGTTGTTTTGTGTTGGAACCAAAGCTTTTGATGTTGAAGCTGCATTTGGATCATATGGTCATAATGGCCTGGAAGCTTGAGGTTTTCCTTGGTTTAAATTTTGATTTTTGGCATGACTTGGTGGTTTATTTTGCTAGTATGGGGGCCTGGCTTGATCATCGAGCTTGATGCTGATATAGCCTAGGATACTGAGCTTGTTGTCTCTCGATAGTCACTAACTTGATTCCTAGGTTATGCATCTATTTCAAGAGCTCTTGGTACTCTTTTTAAGTGCATGAAGAAGTAGAAGCCTAATTGTTTCTTTGATTTCTAAGGGGTGAAATGGGATTCAACTATGGTGTTTGACTAGTGTTTGGACTTCCTAGTTTTGGATATAGGGGTATAGGTGGCCTAGGTGCAAGTTTACTAGCTGGATCAAATAATTTTCAGCTCTAATGGAAATTTTATAGGCTACAGGTAAATTTATACCTCCCATGGATTGAATCATCATAGAAATATCAAAATTTAAAGATTTAAGAAAGTATAGAAAAGAACCTTCAACTGTTGGTCTCACGGCCAATGGAATTCTATCCCGTGTTCTTTGAAATATGTCAATTATTCGTTAGGAGCCCTCTTAATGGTTTTCAATTGTTCCAATAGAGATAGGTTATCCCCCTTTTCTCCAAATTGATTGTGAAGAGCTGTGCACGAGATGATCCCAACTCGAATATAACATGCTTAGAATCCGTAACTATTGCAAAAGCTTTACCCTTGAATGAAGAAGCTAACAATTTGACTGCAATGTCCATCTCAGTAATTTCATGAATTGTACAAGCATTTTCAATGTCTTGGACGTGGTCACCAGGAGTATTTTGGTTCTCTCTAGTGAAATATGGAATACTCTTCAATGCTGCAACTAGAACTGGATTTTGTGCATTGAGAGCAAGTGGGTTGCTGTAGTGAAATTGACATAGGGATTGGGTTGTGGATGTGCCATTATGATTGGCCTAAGAACCCTTGTTGATTGAATGAAAGGCCTACCAGGGGAGGTGTTGAAAAAGTTCTATTTGGTGGAGATGGAGATCTTTGAGCTCTTCTTCCTCTCCTTGCTCAATATGGGGATAAATGTAGATAGAAAAACAATCCTTGTTCTCTAGTTCTTTACCTTGTTTGGATTATTCTCATGAATCTACCAAGCTTGGACTGCTAGAACCGGTGGATTCTACCTCTTTTGGAGTCACTAGATGCACAATTTTAAAGCTCCTTACGAGATGGAAACTTACAACAAGTGCACATCAATCTTGTTGTGATAAAAATGGATACTTCTTGGTCCCACCGAGTGTGCCAAAACTATTAGTGCAAAATCGCAACACCCCTAAATGTCTACAAATCAATGTGTTGAGAATCTTAGTGTAATAGCATAACATGAATTTTTTTCCCAAAGTGTGGGACATTGCAATCGGGAAATCTCTCCGGATGAAGGCTGGTTCCTATTCCTCTGTTCATGTGCACACATAAAATTTGTAGAGGATCTATTCTAAAACCTACTCTAACTTGCCAAGGAAACATTGTTGAGAGAGTTACAAGAAATAAAATTTAAACTAACAGAGGTGATGCACCAAAGGAATGATGACCATTGGATTTTATATTAAACATAGACCACTAAAATGCAATACAACTAACATGCACAGATAATCAGGGTTGTAATGAAAGATCGGAAGGATGCAATGAATGTAAGAGAGGGTTGAAAATCACCCAAAAACATATATTATTGCTCCCAAGATTTGATATAAAACATTACAATGGCCAAGAGGAAAAAACTCACATTATAGTTTTAATGGAAGGTTTGAATTCCACAAATTTGTCTGCAGAATAGAGAAAAAGGGAGTGGTAAAGCATAAATTTCAAACGTTTACAATGAGTCATGATCTTCAATTTATAGATGAAGCAAAGAGAGGAGAAAATAAGAAGGGAAATCTGATTTGTAAGCTCCACCACCAGCCATGAATGCCCCTGCAAATCCACCTACAATCTGTCAAATCGGTTCTCCATGTCTATTTGGTGTGTTGGAGAAGGAAACATGGCGGATCAAATCCAGTGTAGTTCTGAAGCAATTAGATCTCATATTAATGGTGTGAAAGACATCTTCCAAATCCTCACCCATCAAATCCAATCATTTTTCCATGATTTGGCGTGTTGGAGAAGGAAGAAAGGAAGATCGTATAAAATCTGATCTGGTAAAGCAATCAGATCTCACATTAATAGATTGAAGGAAGTGTTCTTGATTTTCACCCACCAAATCCCGATAAAAATATTTTATGCTTCCATGGCGTAGACGATGACGAGACCTTTCCAAAAGTCCTCTCTTCCGAAAATCGAGCTTCCACCAAAAGATATGGCCATCTAGAGATTCTCATGCAAAAATGGGGAAAATACAATTTTTGCAAAGCGGATCCGCGACCCGAATTTACAAATTATGCTTTTGCAAAAATTTGCGAAAACCAAAAATCTCTCGCAGCTCCACAGCTCAAAAATCACTTTTGGCAAAAAAACCACCGTAGGCTCAAAATTAAAATTGCGCCTTTAACACAAAAATGGAAAAAGTAAAAATGTCTTTGTCAAGCCCACGGGCCTACAACTTCATATTTTTGAATTTGAAAATGTCTTCTACAGGCCCAAAATTGGAATTGTGCTTTTTTCAAAAAATACAAAAATTCAAAGTTCTCCCGATGGCCCGCCTTCCTGGAGCTGACAAAGGCCTGACACGTGGCTTTCCTGGGCATCAGCGGAGTTGTGGATTACTTCATGACTTTTATGCTTTTTCAACAAAAAAGCCAAAAATCTCAAACTGCCTCCGGCAACCTTCCTTCCCGCTTTGACTTAAAACATGGCCATGTTTCCTTTGCGGAACTTACACATTTTTTCCTTCATTTTCACCACGGGCTCATGGGCTTGTAATTGAGAACCATGGCATTTTGTAAAAGGTTACAAAATTTTGAAAGTCTCCGCCCGAGCCTCAGCGGCTCAGACCACTTGCATTTTCAACTTAGCAAAAGAAACCTCGCTAGGCCCGTAGGCCGAAAATGTAACTTGTACCTTTTAGAAAAAAGTGCTAAGTGCAAAAATATCTCCCACCACCCCATTGATGCGCAATCTTCCCCTTCGGTGAAAAGTCTTCCCGAGGCCCGTCGGCCCGCTTTTGGCAAAAATTTCTTCCCAGGTCCCGTCGGCCCGTAACTTGCAAAATATGAAGAGTTAGAACTTCTTTAAATTTTTGGAAAGTGGAAGAAATTTCCTATCCGATGAAGACATTTTCAGAAACCTTAAGTGCTTGAAATATGTGAAAAATCATACTAAAGCAAAAAAGGGGAAAAGTGGGTGCGATTAACCAAAAATAAGAATGAGTTTATTTTGGATAACAACTATGTGGTAAGGTCTATGCATGTTATTTCCATGATTCAGTTGAGTTCTTGTGATGTGATATAGTAGTGCAAGTATGTAGCAAGACGTCTCATGGGTCGTTTGTGTCGTGTTGAGTTTTGTGTGACACCTTCATGTCAATTACTTTTGGGTACACACGAACATAAGATAATTGAAATTTTTAACAATCAATGTTAAGAGCTTGACATTAAGAAATATTGTAAAAGAAAAGACTAATTGAGCATTAAAGTTAAATATAGATAACTACCAATCTTCGCAGAACATTAAAATTTAAGATATTTTGAAATTTAGTCTACTTTTGTGTGGTCACATTGTACCAAAAGCTATTTTGTAAAATGAGATTTGTCATTATTATCTTTCTTTCCGAAGTACCCTTCAAGCTTTGGTGTTGTGTGACATCAAGGACAATTCACTTATAAGGGGAGGGAAAGGTAGTGCTAGTTAAATAAAACAAATTAAATATAAAAAGTGGGAAGTGATGGTTAGGGAAGGCATGGGCAGGTGGGTGGCATGTAGAAGAAGCATTAGAAAGTTGAGGGTGACTCATCCTCCTAACCTACCGACCTATCATTTTTCTTGCACAAAAATACAAACACTTTAATGTAAGCTCCGGAGGCATTGATCACGCTGAAACCAAATTTAACATTACAACTTGAGTAGTAATTAAATAGTATAATGAGTGCAAACACCAGTATTAAAGTATTAAAAAAATATTATGGTTCTTTTCTTGAAACGTGTTAGGTTTTGGATGAGTAATCCATCAAAGAATGCATTATGTGCATGTGGATCTCTGCCTTTTCTAGTAGTTGTGAATGCCTTGTGGCAGACGTGTGGGATGTAGAGGATTTCTTAGGATTTTACAAATTATTCCTTTTTTAATTTTTGATCTTTCTACGTGGTAGGAAACTGGGCTAGAAGAGATATTTTGACAAATGTGATTTTTGTATGAGAGGTTAGAGTGTGAGGGATTTTTTTTTGTCTACTTTGAAATAATTTTCTTTGTGGGATTTTAGTTGAAGCTTTCAAATTTTGTCAATATATGATCAGGTAGTGAGGATTCCTATTTTCTCCGGTACTTTGTGATAATCACTGTGTTTTGGTCATGTATGGGTGGGCAAAATTGTTTCTCAACCAATTAGTGTGTATGAATAATAATACTATTAATAATGCATACAACGCGTCTCTATGGTTCAAAGCAAGGAATGGGATGCAATGATCAAATTATTATGGGAAAATCTAAGTTTTATCCAGTGTTGATTCTTCCAATAAGGTTTTGTTCACCATCTTCTATTCTAGACTGCAATACTTCAATGACATTTCTTGATGTTTCTCTTGCGGGTTTGATGAGTTTTTATCTTGGATCTACTAATCCCTCTACTAGTTTTTATCCATCTCCGTGCCTATGTTTGGAGAAGAAGGTTAATGAGGAGCACACGGAGGGAAAATCCTTGCAAGAAGAGGAGGATCATGAGCTTCATCCTCAAATGGAGGAAACAATAAAAATTACCAGAGTCTCTGGCAAAGCGGGAATCTGCAGAAGAAAACCCCAGTGATGATTGTGATGTCATGGCTTATTTCTCTAAAAGAAGGATGCTTAAACAAGGTTAAGGTATCCATGGATTTTTGAAAGGCATAGTATGTTGGACATTCCCATTGCAATCCTTAGAGATCAGTAGAGAATGGTTAATAGCATCAACTCTTTTATTGAAGAGTTGGCACTGGAAAAAGATTCACTTGGAAAGAATCTTAAAATATAATTATATGAAGTTACAAAGTTAAGATCTTGAAACCAGGAGTTATCTTAGAAGTTAGAGTAACATATTTAGAGGCTAGAGCTTCTAATTTCCTCAGAACATGGCCCATGGCAGTAGTGTGGTGGGCTACGGGATATTCACACTTTGAATGATGAATAGGGATGGGGTAATTATTACTGTTCGATGTTGTAGTGTAAAATCTTATGAAAAATGTGTATGCAAAAGAGTTTACTTTGGAAAATGATTTAGAGTATTTCAAGAAAATTCAAAATGATGAAGTTGTGGATGCTTGTGGACTGTTTGATGAAATTTTAAAAGAGAGTTGAAGCCTTGTGGAGTGTGAGTGAAACCGCCTAGATTTCCTCATACCCGCTTTGCTCATCATTCCCAAGCATGGTTCATCTCTCCTTATCTTTCATAATTATTGTTATTTATTTTTTTATTTGCAACGAAATAAAATTTTAAGCCATTGGATAATCGTACATTTGATAGCTTTAAATAAAAAAACAATAAAACATTATATCGTATCTTATGAAATTCAATATTCCTTGGTAGAAAACCACAAACTTAAACCCTCACTTTGAGATGATCTAGAAAAATTCCTAACCAAACTAGATTGCTATGGTACCCTTTTATTGACATCTTAAGGTTGAGTTCCATGTAAATATGTTGATTGTTCCCTTTTAAAACCAATAAATAATGATTTCCGGAACCTGACAAAACAACCTTCGTAACTCTTGAAAGGAGATGTTAAGTTTCCTATTTGTACCTTGTTATGTGAGGAGTCACTTAAATCCTTGGATCGACCTTGATTGATCTTCTTTGATCTTTTGATGCCCTTATAGGAGTCATGTTACATGCTTTTTGTAGCTATAGCAAGTTCTGCTAAAAGTGAAGAGATGGGTTTCGTTTCGGCTCTCCGTTTGAAACCTGATCAATGAAATGCTTGACCGCCTTCACAAACCTCTAGTATTTTTACTAGAAAATTGTCTCGAACCTTCGATTTAGGAAAATAGTATGAATTCCTCGTTATTTTTCCAATGAGGTTTGGTAGGCCTCTGGTCACATTTTTGACTATGTCAAACTGGAGAAACTATGACCAGTGGCTCCAAAAAACCCATCACCATTTGAAATATGTTTGTCAGTTCTCAGTCTCATCGATTCTGATCAATTCCCCATATATTAGGGAAATTGTAAGAAATTTATCGATGTGTATTCATCATTTGAATTCTCATAGTGAACATGGTTTTCTGATCCCTTGATATAACTTTTGATCGTTTGTAACTAGGCCAATTACGATTGATGGCCTCGAAAAACTGGTCGCCTATCGTAAATCATTTCCAAGTTAATTTTTTTCAGTTCTTGTGAATTCTTGGTGTATAAGAGGATACGTATAAATTTACCCATGGTGTGTTTCTCATCAAAAGACAACATTTGAAAGTGGTTTCTTAGCCTCCGAGCCTAAATTGAATGTTTTTGCAACTAGCAGGAAAATGAAAAAAGAAAGTTGTAGGACCCTAGTCGAGTCACCAAACCACTATGGAAACTTGTTGATACTTGTAAATAAATGTTTTGAACTCTACCTTATGGCTTGTTGTGTAAAATTTGAATTTTGGGAAAATAGTGTTTCTCTCTCTTTCCTATCTCTTTCTCTCTCCTTGGTTACAAAATGAAGTGAAATGAAATGAAAGGAAAACATGTCTCTAACCCTCTCCTTTCGAATGAAAATTATTCTTATTATGTAAATGGAAAACTGAAAATGTTAATTATGCTAGATCTAGGTGGATGTCATGCCAATGATTTATCATTGATTTCATGCTCACATGGTTTTGCAGGATGCAAGAAAGATGGCGAAACAACGTGGTTGAAATTCATTGTGTATTATTGTATTTTTGTATGTTATTGGAAAATGTTTATATGTATAATGTATTGCCATGTTATAGAAAAGTCTATATTTGAATTTAGTAATATGTATGAGATCCTAGGTTTAGGGATGCCTTTGGAAATGTGCGTTTAATCATAGGTACAATTTTGATTCAATTTATGTAGAGTAATTTTTTTTGCATATATATTTGTTAAATAAATTTGAATTTAATATATTGCAGTGCATTTCCATTGTGCAATAAAGGATTACATAATTGGTGTGTTGTGTTTCTTACCCTGAAAATGTAATAAAGGGATCTAACCACAACAATCATCCCTAGTATACAATTTCTGCATAAATCTTCTTAATGTGGATCCTTCTTAGCATAGAAGAAATTGAAACCATAGAATGAACTTTAAACTTTTGCACTCGATGGAACCTTCTAGTTTAAGTAAATAAGAGCCCAATTTTGAGTTGTCGTCATAGCCAATATGTTTAGTGACATCATGGTGAACTCGAAGGTTAGGAACAACATGGAAAAACTTTATCTAGAGTAAGTAGAACTAATATTTCTTTAGTATCCTAGTGGACTACCAAGTCTTACGAAGTTAGATCTAGAAATTAACTTCATCTTTGAATGAATTCCCTATGGGATCCATGCAATGCAAACGGAGCTAGTAAAATAGTTAGACTATGACTTAAACTCTTGTTAATGATATCATTAGTTCCTCACAGCTAAATGTGTTACCTTGGCTAGTGTCATTATAGCACCTTGGTCCTTTTCAAAGGCTTTATAGGGTAAATATGTTTTTACACCTTAATCTTATCTTTAATAGGGTGTAGATCCCTGAGTGCAACTGGAATTAAACTAAACCTTAGTTTATTGGGAGGTTATCTTCTGATTATAAAATTATAAGTAACTCTTTGCAAACAAAATTGATTTGAAAGATGTTGACTTAAGAGAAACCAGGAAATTAAACAATCGGTTTTGTAATCCCTTGTTGTGTTGTATATGGAATTAAGAATAAAATAAATTTTACATGTGGTATCGTGAAATTGAGAAACATGGGATCTCACTTTGAAAACAAATCACTTGTGGTTCATATGTGGTTCTAATGCTTCCAATCATGTACTTCTTTAAGATGTTAGATAAGTACTTTTGTAACTCTTTTTTGTTTAAAGTGATGTCAGTAGTGAGACCATATTGCAATGTAATAGTAAAGCATATAAGACTAAAAAAATAAAACAAAGATTTGAAGTTAGGATTGATGTCACTCTTGGAGTCCTTATAACTCAATTCGACATTTTCTTGTGTTAAAAAGAATATGAATTGCCCTTGGTGAGATCAAACTTCACGAAAACAAAAGATATATATATATATATATATATATATAAACCTAAATAGAATTTCTTGATGTAGAAATGGTGAATGGATTCAACAAGTTATTGAACTTTTTTTTACTATGATAGGGAAATAAGGATACCATGATCGAAGAATGTTCATGGGAAAAGGTATCTTGAATCTAAATCTCCCTCAAATCCTAAGATTTCTTTCTTGACATCACGTTAGATTCACTTTTGTAGTAAGGGTAAAATTTAAACATGAATAAACATTGAGAAGCATAAGCTTAACATAAGAACGAGAGAATTAGGATCTTTGTATGAAAATTGAAATATGGAAAATAATTATGTAAGTTATGGAGATTGTCGTAAGGGATAAAGAGCCAACTTAAATGGTTGAACTGTAAATGGAATGAATTTTATAACTTGTAGGGGAGGAAAAAAAGATAAAATTATCCTTGCATAATAATGTTCTTGGAATGTTAATTGTAACTAAGATGTAATCATGGTAATAATGTGTTGTGGATTTGCCAATCCTTGGGCCCCCTTCTTGTGGTTGGGTCATTTCTAGCATTCGTTCATTGGGGAAAGTGTGGCATCGACATGTATATGATGTTGTCACGTGTCTATGTGAGTCGATGACTTATGTGTCGCATGCATTGTTGAGTTTCTCTACTTGGAGCTCTTATGGTGTTGTGTAGTGAGCAATGTAAGTTTAAAAAATTATTCTGATATTTTTACTATTCTATTTGTGTGTGTAAAATGTGATGCATAGTTAACTTTTTCAAAGAAAGAAGAGGATTATCTATGTTTCCTGTAATAGTTTCTAGACCCTTATAATACTCCTCCCTCAATCCCCATCTTCGTCACCCGTTTTTCTTTTACAATGTTGCATTTTCACTCCTTTAACGTCAAATTTTTCTATACGTCCATATTTACATCTCCATTGGTCCACTTAAACGTGATTGCTAATTAATATATATTGCATTTAAATAATGTGTTGTAACAAATCGGTTGTGATATTATCGATGATTAATATCCTAAGGGACAATTACAAACATTGAACCATCACATTAAAGACAACTTTTGTTTACCACAAAAAAACTGGCACCGAAAAAACATTAGGGCGGACACCAAACTAGAACACATCGTATTTAAATTCGATTGTAAAAAAATGACGCCATGAAAGAGAACCCTACAGTATTGGTACACGATTGAGGAACCACGTAAATGGACGGCAACATCAAAACAATCTGGGCGTGTACACAGACCCAAAGACTTTCATTTCAGGGTTGAGGGAAGATTCAATATATTGCTCTTGAAATGATAAGTTTTTCATGGCATATACCAGACTTTGATGTCAGAGAAGCTTCATTACATTTCCGTGGGATTTCACTCCGTCAGTTTGAAATTTGAAAATGGTTTTTTCTCTTATGCTGTGGGATTTCCGCTCATTTTCCCCTTCTCATGCTGTAATGATTTCATTAGTACTACCACTTTCTATCATATTATGCTCGCTATTTATGCAGACGTCTGGTCTTACCTCTGCAACTGCGTACGGGGAAACTACATGGATCAACAATATTCAACCATTGGATTCGTGGGCACCTCCCCAAGGTGACCGTGTCACGATGAGGAAGATTCTTCTCAGCAACAATGTCTCATATAACGGCATGAATCTGCAATTTGGATGTGGATTTTTCTGCTATGGTATTCCTTGTGACAAAGGCTACTTGTTTGCAACTTTCTTTATTATGTACACCACTGATGGTGGCCTTTATGACTTGCAAATGGTGTGGAGTGCAAACAGAGAGCAGTTGGTGCAAGACAATGCAACACTCGCACTTACCTCCACTGGAAACCTTATGCTGAAGGACGCAGATGGCAGTCTCGTGTGGTCTACAAATACAGACACCCAAGCTTTTCAAGGAATGAGGATCCAAGAATCCGGAAATCTTGTTCTGTTGAACAGCTCCAATGGAACTCTCTGGCAGTCTTTTGATCATCCCACTGATACTTTGTTGTTGGGGCAGAAGTTGAAGGTGGGACAGAAGTTTTTGCAAACATATCTCCTACTAATACAAGCAAAGGTTATTTCTACGCATTAGTGCTTCCTTACGGATTTGGTCTGTTTACAGGGAGTACAGCCCCTAAAATGTATTTTAGGTATCCCACGCAACCTACTTATGTTAATATAACTTATATGCAGATGGACAACGACTCTGCCAATTTCTTTGCTGAAAGAGGAGGAGGCCAATCCGATGCAATTGCATTCAGTGTACCAATACCCAAAAGTTCGGTCTTCTTTAAGCTTAATTCAGATGGGCATTTGATGTCTTATAGCATGCGATCAAACACAGGAATATCTATGATTGACTATTTCTCAGCCTATACAGACACACTGACTGCATGCGACTATCCAAGACAATGCGGAGGCTATGGTGTCTGCACAGATGGTCAGTGCAGCTGTCCAAAAACGGGCGAAGCTTTTGATCAGATTGATGCCTATAAACCCAATTTCGGCTGTCTTCCACATAGTCCTCTGCTCTGCTCTGAGACATCCATAAACAGCAGAAGTCCTCAAGGCCAGCAATTTTTGGAATTGGAGCATGTTTCCTATTTCACTTATTGTTGCGAAAATGCGTCCATTCCAGGTTTGGTCTCACAAGATTACTGTAAGAACATTTGCTTCCAAAATTTCTCTTGTAAAGCTGCTTTTTTCAGGTATGCTGACAACATTTCTAAGGGTTATTGTTATCTGGAGTCCAATGTTTATTCTCTGAAAACTAACAAACCAGGAGATATGTTTTACAATTCTACTGCGTACATTAAAGTTCAGTCAAGGCCTAAACACAGTAACTTTTTGGTTAAAGTTATCATTGTTACCATTGTTTGTGGAGTAGCTGTTCTGTTTTTCTCAGTGTGGGCAGGATTAACAAAATTTCGAAAAGGCAGAAAGGAGGATGAAGAGGATCCTGTAGAATTGCCTGCAGGCTTGCCCTTGCGCTACTCATTCCAAGAATTACAACATGCTACAAATGACTTCAGTATAAAGCTGGGCAGCGGAGGATTTGGTTCTGTTTATGAAGGAATTCTGACTGACAGCACAAAGATTGCAGTGAAACAGCTTGACAGAGCAGGGCAAGGCACCAAAGAATTCCGTGCGGAAGTGGAAACATTAGGGAACATTCATCATCTGAATTTTGGTAAGACTAAAGGGCTTCTGTGCATGTTGATGGGGTTTGCTGGGAAATATCCATTTGTCTAGAGACCCATTTGATAGATACTTATACAAGTATTCGATGGGACTTTTCTGCACAGAAGCCCTTTAGTCTAACCAAATTCAGATGATGAATGTTCCCTAATGTTTCCACTTCCGCACGGAATTCTTTGGTGCCTTGCCGGCGGAGCCTATCTCTCACGCAGGTTCGCAGGGAGATAGGCAGATTTGAACCCGCGACCTCCAAAATAACAGGCAGGAGGCCCACCACTGTGCCGCAGCAATAATTTAGTTCAATTTTGTTTTAAATAAATATCTCCCCCGCGAACGTGCGTGAGGGATAGGTAGAATGGTGCTGGACTGGAAAACCAGATCAAATATAGTTCTTCATATTGATGTCGAAATGAATTATACATTCCCGGCATATTTGCATGAAGAATGCCGGGAATGTATAATTCATTTCGACATCAAGCCCGAAAACATTCTTCTAGACGAAAATTTCAATGCCAAAGTTTCAGATTTTGGGTTAGCAAAGTTGATTAACAGAGACGAAAGTGAAGTCATTACCATGTTGCGAGGAACGCCTGGATACATGGCACCGGAGTTACTAAATTTGCAGGTGACAGAGAAGTCAGATGTATTCAGCTTTGGCATCATGGTGGTAGAAATTGTGAGCGGAAAGAGAAGCAGAGAGATTTCTGCGTATGGTTTACTTCCAGCGTTGCAACTTGAGGCAGAGAAAGGGAGATTAACAGACTTGATAGATTCGGGAATCAAGAATGAAGGGTTGGGTGTAATGTTTGACGCAGTTAAAATGTTAGGAGTTGGGATGCGGTGTATACAGGAGGATTTTACGAGGAGGCCAGCGATGTCCATGGTTGTTAAGGCATTGGAAGGTGTGGTAGACTTGTTGGATGATATTCCGTATGCGTTTACAGGGTCCACGAGTCAGCCATTGCTATCCTCAGAGGAGACCAATAACATGGGGAGCTCCTCTTATGTGCCCAAGTTTTCTATCTTATATGAAGGTAGCGCCTCTATTGTGCCAAAGTCTTCTGTCGTATCTGAAGGTAGATGATTTCTTTTCATTTACTCGTTTTTCTCACCGTTTTATTTCTTTCAACATTGATATGGCTGGATGACTTTCAGGACATCTCAAGGAAACATAATAACCTCTTCGACTCTTTTCGGTTATTGTATATGTCAATGCTTCTTGCAGGAAGTGGAATATAATGTTTAATTGTGGTTGGCTTCAAATAAAATATTAAAAAATGTTAAAAGTGATCATTGGTTGGTTGTAAATACTGGATGTTTTATTGCTCTTTTCACTTTATAGAAGGTACTTGAGAAGGAAATATACATTATCTATGAAATACTGAGATTTATTGTTGTGAAATTAATTAGAATAGTGACATTTTCAAATAAATATTTATTGTAATAAATTACCACCTCTTAGTTTAGTTGGTGATGAGAATTTAGATTGTGATGTATTTGTCCATTGCATAGTGACATTTTATCACATTTAATAAATAATTTCACAAATATAAATGCATGGTCCATTCAATTTATTTTAGATTGAATAAATATGACAGCAATACACAACTACCACTCCGATTGTGAAGTATTTTCTCATCACATAGTTACAATTATCACATCCAAAACATACTTTGAGCACATAATCATATGGTGCCTTGAGTTTCTCTTGCTTTGAATAAATATTATAATTATTTATACACAACAACCTCTTAGTTTAGTTGGTGATGAAAAATAAGATTTTGATGCATTTGTTCATTGGTCATTGACACATTATCACATCCAATCAATACTTTGACTCCATAAAAATATGGTCCCTTCGATTTTCATTGGTTCGAATAAATATTAAAACAATAAACATTTATGATTGCATAAACATATGGTCATTCCTCCAAACCCCTTGGTTGAATAATAATAAAGAAATAGAAAAATACCTTTGAATTTAAACAATGATGAGAAATCAAGATTGTGATGCATTTGTTAATGCATAGTGACACTCTATTAGATAAAATAAATACTTTGACCGCATACACATATGGCCCCTCAATTTCCCTTGGATTAGACAAATATTAAAAAATTCACAACAACCTCTTAGTTTAATTGATGATGATAAAAGGGATTTTGATGCATATGCTTGTTGGATAGTGACAAATTTATCACATCCAATAAATGCTTTTAACCAAATAAGCATACAGTCTCTTCAATTTTCCTTGTGTCAAATAAATATTAATGCAACACACAACTACCTCTTAGTATTTTTCTTATGATTCCTAGGGTGAAGGCCCTAACCTACAAAAATGCATTCGAATCAGTCCATGATATTTACAATCATCAATGGATTCTCAGGAAAATTATACGCACATTTATGTGTATCCAAAAATACAAAATATTACATATCTATTAACTACTATTTACAATGTTTGTGTAATGCTCACAAATTCAACGTTCTAAAACCACATTAATCCTTAAACAATTATCCGGAAGGTTGCGATTTTATTTTTTTGGTTTTAAGTTACAAGGGTGTCAAACCCTAATATAAGTTTAATTAATTCCTACCAAAAATGTTACGTTTCATAGGATAGATCCGGTCTAGATTATTAATTAAATATTCTTAATCCATATCTAATGTCATTTTAATTATCATCACTAGATAAGTGTCCATTAATTTATCTTACTAGGTTAAATAGTTTCCCTCTTGGGAATTAACGTTCAACCCACATTTAATAAACCCTTATCCTTAGTTACTTTAATTCTCTTAATTTATTTTCTTTAATGTCCATAGGATCATTCACTAAAACCTATTAGAAGGGTTTGTTGATATGAAATCACATCACCCCGAATGGCCTCGAGATCTAAGTGGGGCATTCAGTGTGATCTGCATAACATTGGACCATCTCTCAAGTGTGATACTTGCAAACTTGAGATGGCCCTCTGGAGAAATCTAGCTTCTTCTTCCTAATCTTAATGCTAAATTACTACTAAGGAAGGAAATGTGATTATCTCCTCCTAATCTAACAATGCCAGGAGACAGGGAGAGAGAGAGAGCATGAAAGTAAATAAATAATACACTACATAGGTGATAACACCAAGAAAAGGGGGTTTACTGTAACAATATCAACTACCTGAAATGGAGAGAGGTGAGAAAAGGAGAGGGTGGACAAGATGCACCACAGACTAGAGATGAAGTTCACATGGAACACCACTTCAACCCATTAAACACGGCTCCCAAAACCTGTAATAGACATCAGAAGTATGCACAGTATACCCTGCAACGATGAGAGGCGAGAAGAGATAATAAAATAAGCAAGGATGGACAAAATGCATCACGAAACAAATTTTATTGCTCCAAAAGTTCACACGGTACACCATCAGTGGGCAAGGGGAAATGAAATGTCATTACAGAGAAAACAGAGGAGTCTTAGACTCCACATTCTACCCTAAGGAAGAAAGAGAGAGGGGGACAGGAGAGAAAAGATGACCAACCTTTTAAAATATGCCCCTCCTTTACAATATATAGAAGAATGAGAGAAGGAGAGAGGGAAGAATTCAAACCCTGCTCCAACAACACCTGGAAGAGCTTTAAATCCACCTATAACAATGATGGGCTTCACTGCAAGACCCATCCCCCCATGTGTTATTACTTTCTAGGAAAGAAAGGAGGCACATTCCTCATCATGGCAGCAGGTGGGAGACTTGACAACCTTGAAAAAGGTGAAATGGATCATTATTGGTGCCGGGTGAGTAAGAAGCACCAAGAGCTCTCCCAAAGTCCTTTCCCGCTCAATTCCGAGCTCCTAGTTGAAATATATGGTCGTTTAAAGGTGCTTGGGCTTGGAGTCTATTCACACATATGCACGTGGCCACCCCGCATGTCTTAAGGTTTCAACCCCTTCCTTTAACTCTTGTAGTTGCACCGAAGTAAAACATGGCAGCTTTAAGTGGGCTTCCTTGTTTCCTTTGTGTTCTGCTTGACTCCCTCCCATTCCCGGAGACGTTCTTCCTGACCCAGAGACACGTGGAGAGATGGCACATGTTTGGGGACCACTTTTGGATTCACCTCTTGAAAGAGTGCTGAAGAGACACGTGGTTCCTTCCGCTATCTCGCCTTATGCTTAGCTGATTCAGGTTTCAAACGAATATTGCCTGCCTTGTGCCTTTGGATGAGCAAGGGGGGCCCATTATGCCTCAAAACCCTTTACGGGTGAGAACTTTGTATCTAGATCCTGAAATTATGATGATGGGAAGCATGGCATAATCCATGGGATGCTCCTCCATTTCCTCGTGTTTGGCTTAGTCCCATTTTTTGGTGGGGCCATATGTTTGACCCTCGTCACGTGGAGGCTCAACGCACATTTGGGACCTCCTCCGTTTTGCCTTTGAATTTGGGCGGAGCGAGGCATGTGGAGGATTTTTCTAGTTCTTCTTTACTTTTTAATAGCTAGCTCTACCTTTTCAAACTCTTGTCATGTGGCGGTGGCACTCATTTGGGATTGCCTCCGGCTTTTAATTTTGAAGATACGTCGAGATGACGCATGGAGGCTTCATCGGCCTATCTTGAGCTTGGATTTTCAGATGTCGTGTCTATTTTTTTGGACTGGGACACATGGAGGGTTAGTGCTAGTTCGGGGTATTTCTTTGGGTCATGTCGTTGAAGTTGCACCGATGAGACACATTGCACCTTCCGCGACTCTTTTTGTTTCTTTATGTTTTTATCAAGTCCCCCTTATTTTGGTGGAGCAACTATGTCGACCCTAGATACGTGGAGGCTCTGCGCTCATTTGGGACCTACCTCGGGATTTGATCTTTGAATTTGTGCCGAGTCGACACATGGAGGCCTCCTAATGTAGCCAAATTCTAACCAAACTAGATTTACTACAAACAATATGAACTCGAGAGAAAATAGATCTCCTTATTCATTATTCAATAATGAATTACAATGTTTCCTAAATAGGAAAACAACTCCCAACTCAAGTTTCCAAGTAAACTCTAACTAACTCTGACTAAATCTATTCTAGGTGGCAGAAATTACTATTTTTAGCAATTTACTAGAACCTGCTATTCTTAGTAAGTTCGCATGCTTATTCATACGGCACAGAAATTACCACGCATATTCTACATCTCTAAATTGGAGGAATTTCCAACTTTCTAACTCATAATGAAACTATTAGACTAAAATTAACTAATGCCCAAAAATAGGAAAAAAATTGAACTATAACTTAAATCCTAATTTTCGGCCTCAAGATGGCAGATTTAGTGCCCAAAAACATGTCAAAAACTTTCCCTAACTAATATGTCAGATTGCTGCTATGTTTGTCTCATCGAAACATGTGGTTTAAAAAAAACTGGACTCAAATGGACACCCAAAGCTCAAGTTATGACCTTGTCAAGTTCCTACTAATTTTGGCGCATCGTTCTCCCTTGCTTGAAAAAAATGCAGCTCCTACAAGTTGTCTTCTTCTAACTTCTTCCATTTATCTACCTCCAAATTCTTAATCTCCCACTCTGTGACCCAAGTATAGACCTCTTGCTCCAGTCCTTTCCAATGGACCAAATATTTTTTATATTTCCCATGTCCCATATCCATTATTTTCTTATCTAGAATCTGATCCACTTCTTCTTTCTTCTTTACTAGAACCTCTTTGCCTCCATTCTACTACTTCATCAATAACATCCCCTTCTGCACCATCCTCATGAAAATAATACAAATTTGAAACATTAAACACTGGAGAAATATAAAAATTCCCTGGCAATTCTACCTCATAAGCATTATCATTTTTTTTTCACGATTTTGCAGGGACCAATCTTCTTGTACTTCATCCTTTTATAGGTGCCTTTTGGAAACCTTTCCTTCTGCAGATATACCATAACTAACTCACCAACTGTAAATACCTTTCTCCGTATATGCACATCTGCTATTTCCTTATACTTATCATTACTATTCTGCAGCTTCTTTCGCACTTCTTCCTACGATTGTTGTATATTATCGTAAAAATTCTTCTACATCATCACTGACTCTACCATCAACGGTGGCAGGTTGTACCAAATCTAACACCCCATTTGGATTATTCCCATACACAATTGAAAATGGATACTTTCTGTGGATCTATTTATGGGCTCATTATATATGCAAACTTATCTTGTGGTAATGCTAAGTCCCATTGTCTTGACTTTTCCCCAATGATGTACCTTAACAAACTTTCCCAAACTCTGATTTACCACATCTATTTTCCCATTAGTTTCAGGATGATAGGCACTTTTGAACTGTAATTGAGTTCCCAATTTCTTCCATAAAGTCTGCCACAAGTGACTTAAGAACATTGTGTCCCTATTTGAAGTAATGGTTTTAGAACACCATGCAAACGAACAACTTCTCTAAAAAATAAATGTGCTACGCCTGTTACATCACTTGTTTTCTTGCAGGCAATAAAATGAACCATCTTAGAAAATCTATCAACAACCACAAAAATTGAGTCATTACCTCATTGTGTTTTTTGTAATCCCAAAACAAAATCCATACTCAGATCTATCCACGACCCTTTAGGAATAGGCAACGGCATATACAACCCTGTATTTTGTGCATGGCCTTTCAAGACTTGACAAATTTGACACCTCTCCACATATCTTACCACATCTCTTTTCAGCTTTGGCCAATAGTATTTCTCTGCTACCAAGGCTATTGTCTTATCTTTACCAAAATTCCCAGCCAATCCTCCACTATGCAACTCTTTTACTATGTTCTCTCTCATAGACCCAACTGGAATACATAGTTGGCATCCCTTGAATAGATAGCCATCCTGTAAAATGTACTCATCCAGGACATCTCCTACATTGTCTGACAATGGACAATTTAACCTTTCAACAATATCCTTGAAATCAATATCAGAAGAATACAAACCCTTTATTGCTTCAAAACCCACCACCTCATTTTCCATAGTGGTAAACAAAGTCACATGCCTACTCAATGCATCTGCAACTTGATTCTATTTTCTGATTTATGTTTTAGAGAAAAATTATAACCCACAAAATGATACCCACTTTGCATGCCTACTATTCAACTTCTTTTGTGTATTCACATACTTCAGGGCTATGTGGTTTGTAAATAACACAAACTCCTTAGGCACTAAATAATGCCTCTAATGCCTTAATGCTTGTACAATTGCATAAAATTCCACATCATAAGTAGAGTAGTTATTTCTTACCTCATTCAGTTTCTCACTAAATAAAGCTACTGGCTTTCCACCTTGACTTAGAACAACACCAATACCCACATGTGAGGCGTCACAATCAACCTCAAACACTTTATCAAAATCTGGTAGTGCCAAAATAGGTACCTTTGTCACCTTCTTCTTCAAGAACTAAAAACTATCCTTAGTTGCCTTTGTCCACAAAAACTCCCTTCCTTTTGTGTAATTTGTTATAGGTGCTACAATATTACTAAAAATTTTAATAAACTTTTTGTAAAATTTTGCTAGACCATGAAAGCTTCTTACCTCTGTTATACTCGTGGAGTAGGCCATTCAATAATTTCCTTTATCTTTTCTGAGTCCATCTGTACCCCATCTACTGAAATAATAAAGCCCAAGAATACCAAAATCTCTTGCATAAATGTGCACTTCTTCATATTTGCATATAGTTTCTCTTTCCTTAACACTTCGAATATCACCCTTAGATGCCTCAAATGTTCTTCCTTAGTTTTACTAAAGATCAAGATATCATCAAAATAAACCACAACAAACTTACCATTATACTCCCGCAACACGGTGTTCATCAACCTCATAAAAGTACTAGGTGCATTGGATAACCCAAATGGCATCACCAACCACTCATATAATCCATTTCCTATCTTGAATGTTATTTTCCACTCATCTCCTTCTCTAATATGAATTTGATGGTAACCACTTCGAAGATCAATCTTGGTGAAATACCTAGATCTAGCAAGCACATCCATCATATCATCAAGGTGAGGTATTGGGAACCTATACTTGATTGTAATTTTATTGATTGCTCTGCTATCAGTGCACATTCTCCATGTTCCATCCTTCTTTGGTGTTAATAAAGTTGGGGTTGCACATGGACTCATGGTCTCCCTTATGACGCCCTTTCTCACGTTGTGAGTTCGCCCACTTGCCTATTCAAATCAACATGCAATGTTGTGCTCATCCTATAAGCAGCTTGATTTGGGAGTGAAGAACCTGGAATCAAATCAATATGGTGTTGAATATCTCTTTTGGGTGGTAATCCATCTAGTATCTCATTAGGAATAACATTAGAAAATTCTTTTATTAATTCTGATTATTTCTACTGGTATTTGTGCACTTGCAGTTCATCCTTGTTGGCAACTAGTGCATAACAAAAACCGGTTACCTTTGCCTCCTTCACAAATTCCTTTGCAGAAAGCATATTTTCAGCCTTCCCCTCTTCCTTGAGAGGTAGTAAAACTATTTTTGTGCCATCCTTCCAGAAAGTATAAGTATTCTTTCCCCGTCATGAATAACTTTCCTATCAAATTGTCATGGTCTTCCTAGCAACATATGACATGCATCCATAGGAACAACATCACACCAAATATCATCCTTGTAACTTTTCCCAATAGAAAAACTTATTAAACATCTCTTATCAACAGTAACTTCATTACCATTTTTAAACCATGAAATATGGTAAGGATTTGAATTCTTCTCACAATGCACTCCAATTTCACGACCATCTCATTTGAAACCATGTTTTAAAACTACCACCATCAATAATAACATTACATACCTTTCCTCTAGAAGTGCACATTGTTCTGAAAATATTTGTATGCAGCCATACACCCCCTTGATATCCTTTCTGGAGAAATCATCGTCCTCTTGATCATTCAATTTTCTCCAAAATCTAGTGAAATTTCTAGGTCTTGTTCATCTTCTACTCATGTAGCTTCAATAAGATTTACTCTTGGTGCATCTCCTTGTCTTTTGTCATGTGAATAAGAATGCGGGCATTCAAAATCCCAGTGCCCCTCTTCACCACATCTGTAATAAACAAATGGTCTTCGTGGAGCCTCCCATCCTCTATCGTCAGCATATCCTCTGCCCCTAAGAAATCCTCTGCCTCTTTGTTGGTTTTGGAAATCTTGTCTCGTATCTTCTTGCTTGTCCAATCAGCGAGATGATTCTCCACTACCTTAGTTGAAACTAGTTCATCCCGAAAAGGAAGATGAGGCCCCCATATACATTCTAGGTGATCTCGTAAAAATTTTACGATTTTGTTTTTCCTCACCTTTAAGGCTAATTGATAGGCATCCTCCATCTCTTAATCCTATGCATACTTATCTCATCTTGAATAATTTTTTTAATCCATTTACATACCTTGCAGCCATTTGTTCCTCATTTTCTTCGTGCTCTACATGAATGGACAACTTGTAGAACTCATCTGTGTATTCTTACACTATTTATATGTTTTGTTTGGGATTACGAAACTTCGTGTAAAGGGTTTGTGCATAATCCACAGGGAGAAATTTATCCTTCACTTCTTCTCCATCTTACTCCACGTCCTAATTCTTTCTTTCCCCTTTCTTGACCTATCTTTCTATAGGTGATCCCACCATAACATAACATGACCTTTCAATTTCGTGCATGTAAATTTTACCTTCTTTTCTTTTGACATAGCCTTCCACTCAAAAAATTTCCCCATGCTAGTCAACTAGTCTATTAGCTCCTATGGTTTTAGACTACCACCATACTTTGAAGCATCAACTCTTATCCCATCATTATTCCCTTCTAAGGTGCGAAGCATCCTTTCTTCAAAAGATAATGGTGGCACTTGCGCTTTCCTCCTCTTTACAAAATTCTTCTTCATCTATGTCATCTCCACCTTGATTTTCATCTACGGGTTATCATTGTAGCAAGCACAAAACTTGCATCTGTAGATCTTGCATATTTCTATTCATCTAGTCAATATCGCCTCCTCTTCCTCTTCCTCTTCCTGCCATTTTTTTTAAAGACTTGATCCAGCTCTGATACCAGATAATGTATCCAAATTCTAACCAAACTAGATTTACTACAAATAATATGTACTCCAAAGAAAAAATATCTCCTTCTTCATTATTCAATAATGAATTACAATGTTTCCTAAATACGAAAAAACTCCCAACTTGATTTTCCAAGTAAACTCTAACTAACTCTGACTAAATCTACTCTAGGTGGTGGAAATTACTATTTTTAGCAGTTTACTAGAACCTGCTATTCTTAGTAAGTTCACATGCTTATTCATACAGGCCAAAAAATTTCCACACATCTTCTACATCCCTAAATTAGAGGAATTTCCAACTTTCTAACTCATAATGCAACTATTAGACTAAAATTAACTAATGCCCAAAAATAGGAAAAAACCGAACTATAACCTAAATCCTAATCTTCGGCCTCAAGATGGTGGATTTACGGCCCAAAAACGTGTCAAAAACTTGCTGCTGATGGGTAGGGTGGGTTTTCACATTTGTGTTCATCTCATAAAAACATGTGGTTTCAAAAGAAAAAGGACTCAAACAGACACCGGATCTCAAGTTTATACCTTGTCAAGTTCCTACTAATTTTGGCACATCACCTCCATTGTCTCTTCTTTCCTTAGGTAATGAGCAGTCGCCTCTGTCCCCAATTTAGACTCCTAATTTTGGCATGAGCCCATGAACACTTTGGGACCCGATCTTGATTCATCTCTTAATGTGGCATCGTAGAGACATGTGGAGGCTTCCACTGACTCTCTTATACTTAGCCGATTCAAGGCCTCGAGTGAACACTGCCTTTCTACATTTTTCTCTTGTGCACTCTGATCTCCTTTAACGCCATTGGATTTATTCACCGATCCTACCCCTTCATTATTTGATTTGAAATTTGGGTTCACATGATCGAAACGGCCTTTTAGATTTTCTTCTGTGTGGGGTTGTGTTTGATTAATTTTCCAGGGGGAGAAATTGGGATAACATTTTGGCAAATCAAGGGGACATCTACCTACTAGATTAAGTGACCAGTAGCCTTGGAAGTATCCATTGGGCATGGAGTCACGAACGATATAGCTGCTTACTTATTTTGTCCTTGAAACGTGAGCCCAACTATTTGCACTTGGTGACCTTGAGCCTACCCCATTGTCTGCACTCTCAATTTTCATAAGAAAACCTTGATTTCATAGAGTAGAATATTGTAATGACCTAGTGATTTTACCTATTGTGGAAATGGATGTGGGCACGGTGAACTCGCATAGTGATATAACCTTGGAGAAACAAAACACCACAACACTACTATGTACAATTGAAAATCATACACACCCCAAGTGGGATATGCAGAGTGTGCGAAAGAACTTATTTTACTGAAAGTAAACCTACCTACTCTACGCTAACCAGAAGTAAAGGGGATTGTAAAAAATCCTGTAACTGGCAGGGAGAAGTAGCTCCCCTTCCTCAAAAATTGTGACCATGTAGTTGATTTTGCACTGAACATGGTAGAAAATGAGAGTAAAAAACCACCTCGCAGATGGTGTTTCGCCCTCCTCAAAGTTTCAAAAAACAAAATATATGCCTCCTAGAGTTGTTCCGTGCTTAGATCTTGGAGGCACCATTTTGCTTGACCTTTGGTGCTTTGTAGCTCAACCTCATGCTCTGAAATGAGCATGACCGGTGGCAACTCTTCAACGGAAGGTTCTTGTGGTTGAAGGATGAATGATGGGGCAGTGAAATTTGTAATTTCTACGGGCCCATCCTCATCAAAACATTCCTCCAAGTCGATAGGAAATAAAAATCTTCGATGTCCTGCTGTAAGTGTGGATTTCATGAGGGGAATGAAGTCATGACTTCACAACTTCATAAATGGTAGAAGATGGAAGATGTGGAAAGATGAATGGATGAAAATGGATGGGAGAAGGTATGCAACTCAGAGGATGAGTTGTTGACTAGATGGAGTCGCCATATGTACTTGAAATTGCCTCTAAAGGCTGTATTATTCACCAAGAGCACATAAAACTTGATGAAGTGAAGTGGTAAGGTGGTTCGGACCTATCTCACTGGGTGTGCCAAAATTGTAGATGTGAAATCACAAAGCACCCCAAAATTTCCTCAAATCTGAGTGGGGTATATGGTGTGATCTACATAACATTGGACCATCTCTCAAGCTATGGGACTTGCAAACTTGAGATGGCCCTCTGGAGAAAGCTGACTACTTATTCATAATTCTAATGCTAAACTACTTCTAAGGAAGGAAATGTGATTATCTACTCCTAAACTAACAATGCCAATGAGACAAGGAGAGAGAGAGAGAGCATGAAAGTAAATAAATCCTACACTACAAAGGTGATAAAACCAAGAAATGGGGGTTTGCTGGTCACAATCACAGATTCCCAAAATGGAGAGAGGTGAGCGATGGAGAGGGTGGACAAGATGCACCACAGACCAGAGATGAAGTTCACATGGAACACCATTTCAACCCATTAAACACTACTCAAAAACCTGCAATAGACATCAAGTATGCACAATATACCATGTAATGATCGGAGGCGAAAAGAGATAGTCAAATAAGAAAGGATGGAAAAAATGCATCACGAAGAAAATTTTATTACTCTAATATTTCACACGGCACAACATCGGTGGGAAATGGGCAAGGAAATGCCATTATTGAGCCAAGAGAGGAGGCTTAGACTCCACATTCTACCCTAAGAAAGAAAGAGAGACAGGGGCAGGAGAGAAAAAGATGACCAACCTTTTGAAATATGCCCCTCCTTTACAATATATAGAAGACTGAGAGAAGGAGAGAGGGAAGAATTCGAACCCTACTCCAACAACCCCTTGAAGAGAATTGAATCCACCTGAAAAAATATGGGCTTCACTGCAATACCCATGCCTCCATGTGTTGTTCCTTTCTGGGCAAGAAAAGAGGCCCATTTTTCATCATGGCAGTAGGTGGGAGACTTGACAACCACGAATATGTTGGACCGGATCATTAATTGTGGCATGTGAGTAGTAGGCATAGGAGCTCTCTCAAAAATTTCTTTCCCGCTCAATTCTTAGCTCCCAAATAAAGATATGACAATCTTAAGGTGGTTGCGCTTGGTGTCTATTTGCGTAGATCACGTGGCGGCCCCACGCGTCGTAATGTTTTAGCCCCTTGCTTTCACTCTTGTAGTTACGTGAAACTAACACATGGCAGATTTCATGGGCTGCTTTATTTCCTTTATGTTCTTCATGATTCCCTCCCTTTGGTAGAGACGCTCTACCCGACCAAGGTAACGTGGAGAGCCGGCGCATGTTTGGGGACCGCTTTTAGATTCACCTTTTAAAATAGCGCCAAAGAGACACATGGCTCCTTCCACTCTCTCACCTTATGCGTAGCTGATTTAGGTCTCAAATGAATATTGTCTACCTCATGCCTTTGGATGAGATAGGGGGCCCATTATGCCCACAAACCCTATACGGGTGGGACCCTTGTAGCTAGTTCCCAAAATTATGACGATGGGACATGTGGCATCATTTTTGGGCCACTCCTCCATTTCCTCATGTTTGGCTTAGTCCCTTTTTTTTGGCGCGGCCATATGTCGACCACTGACACATGAAGGCTCAATGCACATTTCGGACCTGCCACCGATTTTTCCTTTAAATTTGTCCAGACGAGGCACATGGAGGCTTCTACTTATCCTTCTTTACTTTTCAAAGCAGCCATCTCTACCTTTTTAGACTCACGGGACACGTGGCGGTGGCAATCCTTTCGAGATTGCCTCCGGCTTTAAATTTTGAAGATGCGTTGATCGATGTGTGGAGGCTTCCGCCCCTTGGCTGTTTCCAGCTTGGATTTTCAACGGCCGTTGTCCCCTTTATGGACACAGGACACATGGAGCTTTGGCGCTAGTTCGGGGGCTTTCTTTAGATTACACCGATGAGACACGTGGCACCTTCCGCATCTCTTCTCTATTTCTTTTGTTTTGGATAAGTCCCCCATGTTTTGGTGGAGCAACTATGTATGACCCTAGACACGTGGAGGCTCCGTGCTCATTTGGGACATGCCTCTAGAGCTGATCTTTGAAGTTGCTCCAATTCGACACGTGGAGGCCTCATATGTCTCTACTTTCCTTAGCCGATCAAACAATCGTCTCTTTATTTGGACTCCTGGCCACATGGTGATCTCGCACATACTTGGGGACTTTCTCTTGATTCACTGTTGAATTTGTGTCGTTGACACACGTGGGCACTTAGACTGACTCTTTATATACTTTTCCGATTCGGGGCCTCTAGTGAAAACTACATTTCATAATTTTTCTCTTGTGCACTCTAATCTCCTTTGACACCGCTGGCCTCCTTCATCGACCTTCCCCTTCATTGGTGAATTTGAAATTGGGGTTCGCATGACTGAAATGGCCCTTAATATTTTCTTACTGTGCGGGGTTGTGTTTGATCCATTTTTCTAAGGGGGAATTGGGATAACATGGTTACATTTTTAACTTAACACACTAGAGCCCTAAGTGGCCCCATTCACCCATTTACACATACATTTAATTTATTTAAAATTTACAACCATGATATGGATATTCTCACCTAAAAATTGTAGGGTTGATTCTTAACCCTTGGATCAAATCAATAGGGACCACAAGATTAGATCTACCCAAAATAAGCCCTAATCATCCTTAAGGGAGTCTTCTTAAGCATTTCTTACCCTAAGCTCATTCATTTGTTTCTCTTTGGTTTGTAGGTTGAAGGAGTGGATGCCATGGATCTAGGAAAATCATGAAGGAGTCTTCTTGGATCCAATGTGTAAGAAGAAGAGGGATTCCATCCATTTGGCTCCTCCTTTAGAATAGTTGAATCTTAGATTAAATGCATTCTTAGTTATTTATTTCAATACAAGCATCTATCCTAGATCTGGTTTGAGATCTATTATTGATTTGTTCTCCTTTTTTTTTGTTTTCATTGATGGGAAAAACCCCATTTTGTATATCAAGAATCTTATGCATTTAAATCCCTATATGCATGTTGGAGTATGGGTCCAAACAAGCATACACGGCCTCACAGGGATTCTACATTTGGGTGAATTTTGGATCCATAAGAGCTAATGGTTTGGTCGAAAATACATTTTTTAAAAAAATAATAATCCATGCACAGGTGACCGATGGCGGTCTCTTGACCGACCATGGTAACCATTGTGCTACCAACGTTGGTTCCACTACCGGTGCCAGTTCTTGTGTTAATGATAATATTTTTTGAATATTGTTTTAAATGTAGGGGGTAAGAGATTAATTCCATGAGCAACTTCTTATTCATTTTTAGGAAAGTATAAAAATATCAAAAGCATCTAATTTAAACAAGGGCATAACAAGTGATTGTAAAGTTTACAAAGTTGAAATTTCTGCGGTATCAATGATCGATTTCCGTCATATGAATACCGACGATGGTTAAGTCTTCGATGTCGATTCTTGTCATACGAGTCCATTTTATACATTTTGACATATCTTCAATATTTTGTGCATCAGTTTTATCTAAATGAATTTTCCATAATTATTCACTTAATTTAAGGTTGATGTGCAAGCCATGATATCATTTAAATAGATAACTAAACTTGGAGTTAACATTTTAAATACTACAA
The DNA here is from genome assembly GCA_018340775.1 of Taxus wallichiana var. yunnanensis. Taxonomy (NCBI): domain Eukaryota; kingdom Viridiplantae; phylum Streptophyta; class Pinopsida; order Cupressales; family Taxaceae; genus Taxus; species Taxus wallichiana. The sequence continues at coordinate 343,346,365 of CM031238.1, forward strand.
TATGAAACAGTGACCGATGTCGGTACCGAGTACACTAACGCTGGTTAAGACTGACCGGTGTCGATTAGTGTGTAAGCCAGAGAACTCTAAAAATTAATGTATAAAATAACATAGATCTCAAAGGATAAATTTATCTTTAAACATATCAAAATGAAAGAGTTTTTAACATTTTCAACCTAGAATAAGGTTATGAAAACCTCCCAATTCACATTATGATCAAAACATTAAGAATTGCAACTTTCTTTTCTTTCAACACAAGGTAAAATTTAAACATGATATCCATTTAATTCATTCCCTTACATACAACTAAATTGAAGAGAAAGGAAAGACACATTCTTTAATGAAATTCCTTCAATTATAATATTACAACTTGGTAAATAAAACTTACAAAGCAACTTTTCTTTTAAATACAAGTCTACTAGTCTTCCACCTTAAGTGGGAATTACAAGAAGATTTCTACAATGAAGGGTTGTTTTTGAATTCAAAAAATTCTCCAAATCCCAAATTATTCAACAAGAGATCCACCATTTCTTCACTTTAATCACAACAACAAAAAATGGGGGAGAGGAAACACTCTCCACCCAACCAATAATCCAATGAGGAGAAGAAGTTATCCTCCTCATTGGCCCCGAGCCCCAACCAAAATGCAATAAAGGATGGATCCAACTCCTGTAAATAACACAATGTTTCAGCATAATAATATAGGTTTTCATAACCATTTCCAAAAATATTCAACACAAGATACAATCACAACATGAAACTATAAAAATGCGCAAGGCTTAAAAATGCAAAGCCAATGGAACAAGGATCTATGTGGAGATAACTTATGCCTCCAAATGGGATTAGGTGCCCACCTTAAAAACATCCAATATACATCTCAAAACCCGTACACAAATCTTATGACTCCCTCCATATCCTCTTATGCTTCCCACATTCTCTTATGCATCCCTACAATCTCTTATGTCTCCTCAAGAGATCTAAGTAAGAAATGCAAGAATTTTCTTATCCAAGGTGGGGCACCCAACCCAACTCCCTCCCAACACATGAAATAAAATCTTATTCCTCCCAACATATAATATCCCCATAGCCTTCTCCTACACCATACTTAGGCATTCTATCCAATATACAAACAAGCACATAAATCATTCACATACATGTAATACACACATATAAAAACAAAAAAGTAAAAAGAGTGTAGCTCCTACCTTTCCATAGTAATAACTTGATCAAGGAATCACACTCCAAGCTCCTTCAAACTCAATCCAACTCCAACAAGCTCCAAGAATTCAACAAGCACTTCAAAAATCTCTAACTCCCAAAATAAAAGAGCACAAATGAAATGAAGTAACCCCCAAACAAACAAATAAACTTGCATATATAGAAAAAGGAAAGAGGAGGGTGAGGTGGCTCTATGTAGGATGCCACATCACTTATCCTCAACTCCACATCACAATTCAAAAATCAACCTAAACGCACAATAAATTTTTGATTGAGTGGAATGACAAGCCTCTTACACACACAATCTAAACCCACACCCCCTAAGGACATAATTTAAAACCCATGTAAGAAAAGTGCAATAAATATCACTTTTTTCTTACAAAACACATAATGGGATCTATTTTGACCCCCTAATACATAGGTATGGTTGGTATATGAAATTAAGAGGTTTGGGACAAGCTTAGATTGTCCCACAAGCCTCCAAAAAATGCCTCGAAGCCCAAATCCAAAATTCCAAGGTAAGGTAGAGTGTACAACACTCAAATTCACTTACACTCAATCAAAACACAAAAATCCAAAAGACCACCAACTATAATAAATGAATCTATTTTTCACATCCACAAATAACTTAATAACATGATTAATTCACTTAATACGAGACACATTGAACATCAAAGATTAAATAAATTACATCACAAAATAAATTAGATACGATACAATAAATTAAAAAAGGGAAATAATTGCACACATAGCCCATGGTAACGATTGGAGTTCATCCCACCCATGGGAACCCCCTAACAAAATAAAACAAAACAACAACATTACGAAGTTTCCATGGTGAGCTTCGTTGTATCCATCTAGTATTCCGATGTGGCTAGTCTTCAAACCCCCTTTTGATGATTGCTGTGATATAATTACCTAAAAAATCACACGATACCTCCTTTGGCCTCGTGGAAACATCAAAAACATCAAAGATAAAATATACTCACACAAATCAATAATCATCCTCATATATCTAAATCATCATGTCAACTAAACAACGTTATAATTTTTATAAAATTCCAACAACATCTCAATTATATCTTTTATCAATATCAACAAGATCAGAAGATTAGTTCAAATGCTAAATTCTACTCAACACAATGAGAATTTTGAATGTTAGTAATATATATGCCAAAAACACATCATCATCATCAATATAAAATGTCTATGTATCTAGGAATCCACACAATCATATTATGAATCAAAATCCATCAATAATCAGAATATCTCTATCATCTAACATAATGCTACACCAAAATGATACAATAAAATCCATGTCTATAGTAAAAAATGATCGTAATCAAAATATAATAAGTGTCGAAGAGGAGTGGGCACTACACTTTTCCCCAAAATCTGGGCACAAACTGAAGATCGATCATATGGTTATGCCAAGAGACATAAATTGACTACGACAACTGCAAGAAGACCACCATCTACATTGAGAATTAAATATTCACAAATCCATTCCCTAGCCGGATGAATTCTCACTATTATTTCAACTTCGAATCACTTTGTGGTGGTGAGGAGGAGAGCGGGAAACACAAAATTTTGGCATAACTAATTTAGAATTTTCTGGAATCCTCATGCCTTGATTTTTAGCAACAACTTCAATTTAACATGAAAGTGCCTCGAATCAGAAGTGCGCAAACTAAAAAAAACAAGTTCTTTAATACATTAAAAATACAAAAGCTTAGTGCGGTGGGTGAGGATTGACACGCTAGTCTAGTGAGTGGAAGGATTCACTTTTCAATGGAACAGGTGGCCTACAACATGAAATTTTATCCGGAATATAATTCATGACTTTTATCAAACTCTCTAATTGTTTCCATGCGAAACACAAAGTACTCGTGTTTTTTTTTGGCAGATTTTGGAAAGTGCGCAAGGGAGGTGATTTAGTAGAGAAAATGCAATTATAAGGCTTAAAACCAAAATCCTACACACTCACCAACATACATGTGCCTTCCATATTCTTCTCCCATCCCGCATAAAAAAATGAGGAATCTCTATAATAGGGTAAGGACGTCCATCAAAGCATATTGAAAATCTGGTTTTTTTTTAGCTTTGACTTTGCTAGCTTACTCCCAATCTACGCCAAATTAGAAAATATTTTTCATATGTCTTACCTATGAGTGCACTGACAGATATGTATGCTATTGTGGAAACGTCGTTTTCATTTGAACTGTTTGAATAAAAACTTGATAGAAATGTGGTGCCATGGACTGCAATCATAACAAGATTTGTACGAAATGGTTTTATTGAAAATGATTATCACCATTTTCAAGAGGCTACAAGATCATTTTCATGTTTGTTATCTAGGAAAATATTAAAGAAAATAAAGATGTTTTAGACACTAAAGTGAAGATCGTTGAAGATGAGGAGGTTGTTAAAACTTAATTTTGTGCAAGCAACAACTAAGTTAGAGGCTGATGTATGGAGGAAGCCAAATCCAAACTTGGTGTAAAGTTGATGTAGGAGGGTCGACGAGGGTTAAGAATTTGTAATGTTTCCACCTATGGAACTTGTAGATCATGCTTTGAAAATGGCCCATGGATTTGTGTTAAAAGGAAAGTAGATGAGAGTTCCACATGCACACAAACCATTTAACGAAGTGCTAAAAGAAATTCAACACCTTCTAGAATGTGGATGAACCCCTCTTCACTACGAGATGCAAATATCTCCCAGGCATGGTTCATCTCTCCTCATCTCTCATAATTTATGTTCCTTAGTTTTTCTTTTGCAATAGAATAAAATTTTAAATCGAAGGATTTTCATATAATTGATTTTATCAAATAAACTTGTCTTAAAACAATAAAACGTTATATCTTAACTTACAAAATCCAATATTCCTTGGTAGACAATGAACTTAAACCCTCACTTCGTGATGATGTAGTAAATGTCTCAACCAAACTAAATTTATACAAGATACTATTTTCTATTTAGATGATGAAGTTGACTTCCCTGTGAATATGTTCACCATTTCCTAGTTTAAATTGTTAAATTGCATTTTTCGAGACTCACAAAATAACCTTCATAACTTTAAAAAGGAGTTGTTAAGCTTCCTTTGTGTACCTTGTTATGTGAGGAGTCACTTCAATCCTTGAATCGAACTCGAATGATCATCTGTGATATTTTTGACTCCCTTCTAGGAGCCCTTTTACACCATTTTACAGTGTAGGAAGCTATTTAAATTGAAAAGTTAGGTTTCGTATCAACTCGTCATTTTAATCCTGGACAAAAAAATGCTTATCCACCTTCGCCAACCTCTAGTACTTCCAATAGAAAATTTCCTAGAACCATCAGTTTGGGGAAAGATAGTCTTCTAGATAGTTTGGCAAGGTCATTTTGTAGGTCTTCAGTCACAGTTTTGACTAGGTCAAACTGGGTCAATTATGACCGATGGCCTCGGAAAATTGGCCGCCAATCGTTAACCATTCTCCATTTTTGAATTTCATCGAGTTCATGTGAAAACTTAGTATATAGTATAACACATTGAAATTTACCCGTGGTGTGTTTAATCATCGGAGACAATAATTAAAAGTGGTTTCTTAGCCTCTAAACTTGAATTGGGAATTGTGGACAACTAGCAGGAAAATGTAAATAGAAAGTTGTAGGAACCCCATCGGGTTACCAAACCAATGTGGAAGCTTGTTGAAACTTGTAAATATTTGTTTGAAACTATTCCGTGTGAATTATTGTGTGAAGTTAAACTGTTGGAAAAATAGTGTTTCTCTCTCTTCCCTATTTTTGTCTCTCTCCTTGTTTAAAAATTGAAGTGAAATGAAATGAAATAAATATGTCTATAACCCTCGTCCTTTGAGTGCACATTATTAATTTTATTATGTAAATGGGTAACTAAAGACATTCACTATGTTAGATTATGGTGGATGTCATGCCAATGATTTATCACTGATTTCATGCTCACATGGTTTTGCAGGATACAAGAAAGATGGCCAAAAGACGTTAAGTAAATTCCTTTCTTATTTTTGCAATATATTGAAAGCCTTATTGTTGAAATTGGTAGTATGTAAAATTTCTTAGATTAGGAAGTGCTTGGGAAATTTGCAACTATTCATGGATGTTATTTTGATCCCAAAATTTGTATGGGAAAATTTGAATATATATATATATATATATGTCAAATGGAATTGAAATTAATACCTTGTAGTGAAATTTTGTGGTGCAATTAATAGTTAAATATTTGGTGTTGTGTTTCTTACCTTGAAAATGTAATAAAGGAATCTAACCACAATAGTCAACCCGAGTATAAGATTTGTGCATAACTTGTGGTTATGTGAGATACTTCTTAGCATAGAAGAGATTGAAACTGTAGAATGAACTTAAAATTTTTACTCGATGGAACCTTCTAGTTTAATTATATAAGAGCGCAATTTTGAGTTGTCTTCATATTCGATATGTCTAGCGGAATTTTCGTAAACCCGATGGTCGGGAACGACATGGTCAAACTATTTTTGTGCAACCATAATTAACACTTCCTTGGGGCTTGGCGTAGTTATAGTGCTTCCAATCATATACTTCTTCAAGATTTTAGACAAGTACTTTCATAACTCTTAATGTTAAAAAGTGATGCCAAAAAGAGACTTAAGAAAAATGTAAATGAAATGAGAAACAAGAGTATATGTGACAATGGTTTAGGAACAAATTTTCTCTCAAGTCATTATGGTAGATTTAAGCTTTGACTTTTTGTTAATAATGGATACAAATTGTTCTTGGTGGGAATAGGCATTTGAGCCAATATAGAATCCACTAAAAAATTAAATAAAATAAAATAATGTCATGTAAATGATTAATTGAATCAAACTAAATTTTGAACTAAAACGACCATATTATGAGAACAATTGTGCTTCGATGTAAGGAATTTTATAGGAAAGGGAAACTTGAACCTTCACCTCCTTTGATGTGTATTATTTTCTCCCAACAACTTTTGTTTGGTCCCCTTGCATAATGAGGGTAAAATTAAATGTCAACTAAACATATTTGAGAAACAAACCTTTAGCATAACAACGAGAGAATTATGAACTTTTTATGTAATTGGAAATATGGAAAATAATTAGGTAAGTAATGGAGATTATGGTAAGGGATAAAGAGCCAAATTAAATGGGTAAACTGTAAGTTGAATGTGAAATGAACTTATGAATCTATAGGTGGAAAAAGGAGAAACTTATACTTACATAATAATGTTATTGAAATGTTAATCGTAACAAAGATGTAATCATGGTAATGATGTGTGGTGGGTTTTCCAATCCTTGAGTCCCTTTTCTTTCTTGTGGCTGAGTCATTGCTAGTATTCAATCTTTTGGGAAAGTGTGGCAATGACATGTATTTGGTGTTTTCGTGTGTTATGTTATTCATTGACTTATGTAAGTGCGTTATGCATTGTTGATTTTCTCTCCTTGGAACCCTTATGTTGTTGTGTAGTCGGCAATGTATGTAAAAAAATGTTATCCTAGCATTTTACTATTGTATTTGTGTGTGTAAAATGTGGCATTACATTTGGTATCGATCAATGGTTCATGCTCTTGAACCTCGGGGATGGATTGGAGTTGTGATAATTCTACATGATGGTGGTCGATATTGGAAGAGTAATGTGATATATGTCGTAGTGTGAACAATGTGGTAATTACGACCTTATGGAAGCACATGTGGTGCATGTCACTTAGTGTGTATTTGTTATCATGTTGATGTTCTTGTGATGAGAGTATTCACTCTCTATATCATGGATTCAATGAGGAATTTGGGTGTGATTGACCACCTTATTGTGTGTGAAAAAAAAAGAATGTTATTGTGGATTACAGAGTATTGGAGCATTTTGGCATTATGTGATATGAAGGTGTATTGATGTATTACATGAAAAATGTTTTTTAAAGTGAATTGGATTTTATCATGATGTTGTCACCGTGCTATGATGAATCGTGTGTGTTACCATGTTATAATTGGAATTGACTATATGTTTTAGGTTAGACATTGTGTTCCTCATATGTATAATTCATGTAATATGTGATGATTCATGTCGTGATTTAGGGGCATATGGTGAGTGTATGACCCCTATTGTACAATGATTGCACTTTGGGTGTAGATTGTGGTAATGTGATGTATCATAACCCATGAAAGTAATGATTGTGTTATACCGCATATAAATACCATGCGTAAGACATTATGGTTAATGTGCGTGAATCACCATTGTGTTAGCGATGTAGTTCTGTGTATGTTGTGAACACTAGATGAACCTAAGGGAAGAAAATTTCAAGAGTGTATGTGTGGAGAGAGGAGGCGTGGACCAGGTTTTCATAATCTTGAGCTGAGTATGAGTGAAGAAGTGGAATCTTCTATAGACTAAAACCCACTTTTATTTGTTTAGTATACTTTGATCTTGCTTAGTATATTGTGGGTGTGCACCACCTTAAGCTCAACTTATGCAACTAGTGTCCCCTTCTCTTTCCTTTTGGATTGTTCATTGAACAATCCTTTGTAATTTCAATGACTATTATGATCCTGGTGGGCATTTGGAGGGATGATTTAGGTAGAGATGATAACAGCTTACATTATTTGATATACTCATTTTTGGTTACATGTATATTTTCACGAGATGAGGCTTGATGTTCAAGTGCCAAAGAACTCGATGAGTACCCCTTTGGTTGTGGTATGAGGCCACATAGTAAATGTAATGTGTTATTTCTCAATACATATTTTATTCATAAATTGATCTTTATCTCTTTTCTTACTAGAACCAACCACTATATTGATTGACATTTTCTTATATTTTGGGAATTTATTTGGTTGTTGCATTAACATTCAAATTTTGCACTAACCATGGCTAATTAGCCATTTTTTTCTTACATTAAAAATTCTTTCCTATTTAAAAGTTTTATATCCTTGCCCAAGGCTTTTTATTTTTCATCTTGGCATTTGAATGGATTGTTATGCCAGTTCTAATGTCATAATGTGTTGGAATAGGGTCATAGGATTCACCATGGAGTGGTTGAACCTATGGGCCCACTTCATGGTATGGGGTACGCCCCAAGGAGGTCATAGCATCATGTAGTTTCTGAACTACAGGCCACTACACCACTTGGGTGGGGGTGACGGGGCTCTATGTGCCTAGGACCATAGGGTGACCTGGCCTCATTAAAAGGTGAATGGAGACGACACTCTTTGGGAGAGTGACTCGTTATTCTTAATGGCACTCTTTCGGGAGAGTGACCCGTTATTCTTGATGGCACTCCTTGGGAGGGTAACCCGTTATTCTTGATAGCACTCTTTGGGAGAGTGACCCTATATTCTTGATGACACTCTTTGGGAGAGTGACCCTATATTCTTGATGGCACTCTTTGAGAGAGTGACCTGATATTCTAGATGGGACTCTATGGTTGAGTGACCTGAATTGATTTTGGCACTATGATTCTTTCTCTCTCTGAGGTATATGGAGTTGTTTGGTGATGCTTTGGGAGATATATGGAAATTGTTTCGTGATGTCTTGTGATGTGTGGAGTTGGTATAATGAGTAATGTGTACTCTTTTGAGTCTTGTTAGACATTGTTATGTTTGAGGATTGACGCTCCCATTGGTATGGTCTATTGGATATTGACTTGGAACTATGTTGGTTCAATCATGGTTTTTGGGTCATGTGATACCCGTTGTATATGTATCAACGTGATGATTTTTTTTTTCACTCACATGTGTGTACGGGATTTATGTCTATGACATAATTGTTGGAAATTCTCTATTATGTGGACTACTTTGTTGTCCTTCCATGGTGGAATTAAAGGAATTGTTATGTGATACAATCATGAAAGTATGTAGCAAGATGTTTTGTGGGTCATTTGTGTTGTGTTGAATTTTATGTGACATTTTGAGACTAATTACTAATGGACACCCATGAACATAAGACAATTAAAAAATTTTCTAAACAATAAGTATTAAGATCTTGAGAAAATAAATATTGTAAAGGAAGACTAACTAAGTAATAAGGTAAACTAGAACTACCAATATTCACAGAACATTAAGAGTTTTTGAATTTGTTAAAATTTCTTGACTTCCCTTTGGTCGTGTTGTAAGGATAAAGATCTTATCCCTAGATAGAAATGGTCATCATTAGCTTCCTTCATTTCTTATAAATGTTTTTATCCTTGGTGTTATGTCACATTGAGGACGATTCTCTTTTAAGGGGAGGGAAATGTAGTGCCCGAAAAAAAAACAAGTTCTAAAATAAATTAAAAACTACATAAGCTTAGTGCAATGGGGTGAGGATTGACACGCTAGTGGGTGAGTGGAAAGATTCACTTTTTTGGTGGAGCAGGTGGCCTACAACCTGTCCTTTTATTTGGAATATAATTTATGACTTTTATCAAACTCTCCAGTTGTTTCCACGCAGAAACACAAAGTACACGTGTTTTTTTGCAGTTTTGGATAGTGCACAAGGAAGGTGATTTAGTGGAGAAAATGCAATTGGCAGGCTTAAAGCCAAACTCCTCCACATTCACCAACATACACGTGCCTGCTGTAATCTTCTCCCAGCCTACATAAAAAATGAGGAAGCTCTATAACAGGGTAAGGACGTCCATCAAAGCATATTGGAAATCTGGTTTTTTTTTTTCACTTTGCTAGCTTCCTCCCAATCTGTGCCAAAATAGAAATTGTTTTGTCATATGTCTTAGCTACGAGTGCCTGACAGATATGTATGCTATTGTGGAAACATGGGTTTTTCATTTGAACTGTTCGACTGAACACTTGATAAAAATGAATGGACTGCATGATAACAGGATTTGTACGAAATGGTTTTGTTGAAAAGGCTTTGGAACGTTGAGAAAGGTGCCATGTTTGAATTCATATTTTCAAGTAAGCTGCTTTTATTTTGATAATTTTCAGCAAAAAACTGCTTATGAAAAGATTATAAATCTTTCTCTTGTTTATACAAGGATTATGACCATTTTTCAAGAGGATGCAAGATCGTTTTTCATGTTTGTTATCTCGGAAAAATATTAAATAAAATAAAGATGTTTTAGACACTAAAGTGGAGATCATTAAAGATGAGAGGAGGTTTAGGCTGCCTTTAATTGATATTTTTGTCCCTTCCACTTTTGACTTAGAGGGCTCAAGTATGGAGGAAGCCAAATCCAAACTTGGTGTAAAGTTGATGTAGGAGGGTTGAATGAGGGTCAAGCATTTGTAATGTAGGGTCCAAATGAGGTCAAGCATATAAAACTTATGCAGATCATGCTTTGAAAATGGCCCATGCATTTGTGTTAATAGGAAAGTAGATGAGAGTTCCACGTGCATGCAAACCATTTAACAAAGTGCTAAAAGAAATTCAACACCTTCTAGAATGTGGATGAACCCCTCTTCACTACGGACGTAAATATCTCCTAGGCATGGTTCATCTCTCCTCATCTCTCATAATTTATGTTCCTTAGTTTTTCTTTTTGTAATGGAATAAAATTTTAAACCGAAGGATGTTTGTATAATTGATTGTATCAAATAAACTTGTCTTAAAACAATAAAACATTATATCTTAACTTACAAAATCCAATATTCCTTGGTAGACAATGAACTTAAACCCTCACTTCGTGATGATGTAGTAAACATCCCAACCAAACTAGATTTCTACAATACTCCTTTCTATTTACAAGATGAAGTTGACTTCCCTGTGAATATGTTGACCATTTCCTAGTTTAAATTGATAAATTACATTTTTCGGAGACTCACAAAATAACCTTCATAACTTTAAAAAGGAGTTGTTAAGCTTCCTTCGTGTACCTTGTTATGTGAGGAGTCACTTCAATCCTTGAATCAACTCGAATGATATTCTGTGATCTTTTTGACTCCCTTCTAGGAGCCCTTTTACAACGTTTTACAACTGTAGGAAGTTGTTTAAATTGAAAAGTTATGTTTCGTATTATCTCATTTTTAATCCTGGACAACAAAATGCTTATCCTCCTTCGCCATCCTCTAGTACTTCCAATACAAAAATTCCTAGAACCATCAGTTTGGGGAAAGATAATCTTCTAGATATTTAGAAAGGTCATTTTATAGGTCTTCGCTATAGTTTTGACTAGGTCAAATTCGGTCAATTATGACTTATGGCCTCGGAAAGCGGCACCATCCAATTGTTAACCATTCTCTAGTTCTAAATTTCATCAGTTCCTGTGAAAACTTGGTGTATAGGAGAACACGTTGAAATTTACTCATGGTGTGTTTTCTCATCAGAGACAACAATTGAAAGTGGTTTCTTAGCCTCCGAGCCCAAATTGGGCATTGTGGACAACTAGTAGGAAAATGTAAAATAAAGTTGTAGGACCCCCATCAGGTTACCAAACCAACGTGGAATATTTTGACACTTGTAAATAACTATTTGAAACTATACCGTGTGACTTGTTGTGTGAAATTGAACTTTTGGAAAAATAGTGTTTCTCTCTCTTCCCTATTTATTTCTCTCTCCTTGGTTAAAAATTGAAGTGAAATGAAATGAAATAAATATGTCTCTAACCCTCTTCTTTCGAATGCAAATTATTAATGTTATTATGTAAATGGGAAACTAAATACATTCATTATGTTAGATTAGGGTGGATGCCATGCCAACGATTTATCGCTGATTTCACGCTCACATGGTTTTGCAGGATGCAAGAAAGATGGTGAAAATACGTTGAGTAAATTCATTGCTTATTTTTGTAATATATTGAAAGACTTATTGTTGAAATTGGTAGTATGTAAAATTTTCTAGATTAAGAAGTGCTTGGGAAATTTGTAACTATTCATGGATGTTATTTTGATCCCAAAATTTGTATGGTAAAAGTTGAATATATATGTCAAATGGAATTGAAATTAATACCTTGTAGTGAAATTCTGTGGTGCAATTATTGGTTAAATATTTGGTTTTGTGTTTCTTACCTTGAAAATGTAATAAAGGAATCTAACCACAATAGTCAACCCAGTATAATATTTGTGCATAACTTGTCTTTATGTGAGATCCTTCTTAGCATAGAAGAGATTGAAACTGTAGAATGAACTTAAAATTTGCACTCGATGGAACCTTCTAGTTTAATTAAATAAGAGCCCAATTTTGAGTTGTCTTCATAGTCGATATGTCTAGCAACATCGTCATAAACTTGATGGTCAGGAATGACATGGTCAAACTATTTTTGGTGCAAGTAGAACTAACACTTCCTTGGGGCTCATGTGTAGTTATAGTGCTTCCAATCATATACTTCTTCAATATGTTAGACAAGTAATTTCGTAACTCTTAATGTTAAAAAGTGACGCCAAAAAGAGACCTAAGAAACAATGTAAATGAAATGAGAAACAAGAGTATATGTGACAATGGTTTAGGAAAAAATTTTCTTTGAAGTCCTTATGGTAGATTTAAGCTTTGACTTTTTGTTAAGAATGGATACAAATTGTTCTTGGTGGGAATAGGCATTTGAGCCAGTATAGAATCCACTAAAAAAAATAAAATAAAATAAAATAATGTCATGTAAATGATTAATTGAATCAAACTAAATTTGGAACTAAAACGACCATATTACGAGAACAATTGTGCTTCTAATGGAAGGAAGTTTATAGGAAAGGGAAACTTGAACCTTCACCTCCTTTGATGTGTATTATTTTCTCCCGACAACTTCTGGTTGGTCCCCTTGCATAATGAGGGTAAAATTAAATGTCAACTAAACATATTTGAGAAACAAACCTTTAGCATAAGAACGAGAGAATTAGGAACTTTTTATGTAATTGGAAATATGGAAAATAATTAGGTAAGTTATGGAGATTGTGGTAAGGGATAAAGAGCCAACTTAAATGGGTAAACTGTAAGTTGAATGTGAAATGAACTTATGAATCTGTAGGTGGAAAAATAAGAAACTTATACTTACATAATAATGTTATTGAAATGTTAATCGTAAAAATGATGTAATCATGGTAATGATGTGTGGTGGATTTTCCAATCCTTGAGTCCCTTTTCTTTCTTGTGGCTAAGTCATTGCTAGTATTCAATCATTTTGGAAAGTATGGCAACAACATGTATTTGGTGTTGTTGTGTGTTATGTGAGTCATTGACATATATAAGTGTGTTATTCATTGTTGAATTTCTCTCCTTGAAGCCCTTATGTTGTTGTGTAGTTGGCAATGTATGTCAAAAAATATTATCCTAGAATTTTACTTGTTGTATTTGTGTGTGTAAAATGTGGCGTTCTGAGAATCTCATGAGCCATAACATGAATATGATATTACATGCTTACCATATTTTCCTCCAAGTCCCTAAGCTATTTATTTAGAATGAATTGTCCTGACGAATACAATATAATATTCAAATCACTCAAACCCTACGAAACCTTAAAGACATTTCGATGGCCAACTAATTGTGTTGATCAAGGATGAGCTTCAAAATATTATTACATATGTGAATCTCTTCATCATTATTCTTTAAAACTTTCACGTAACCATCCATACCCTCTCCAACTAGGTACACATCACAACATTTTTTATTCTCCCGTTCATCGAGTCCATGTGAAGGTGTCACACAAGGCCTCCTTAGTTTGAGCATGTCACCTCTTACGACTAGGACCCATAGCTAGACCCTCATCTTTCAATGTGATTCTAGAGAAAGAAGTGAAACCGAACCCAAAAGTCCATATTACCAGTGGAAAAAAAAATGAAGACGCGAGGGATGAAATCACCTCACCATGGGCTAGGCTTAAATAAACACTCCTTTTCCCAAAAAAATAAAAATATCACATGTTTGAGAACCCTAAATATTTTCCCAAATATTTCAACTCAAGCTTCATCACTCCTATCGTTGATTTGAAAATGGTACTTGAAATTTTTCCAATACTTAGAAAATTCTCAGATGATTACTTATCAAACTCAACATTGATCATGAGTTCAACTTATTCAATTTTGGGTGTCTTGAAAACCCATTTAAAAAAAAAAACTTCCAATATGATCAATTAATCTGATTTTTCCAACTTAAGTGAATATACTGAATCTATTTCAAATCCATTAAAAATAATCACAAGTTGAATTAAAATATGCACTCAATCTGAATTCTGGATTCCAAAATTTGCAAGTGCATTCATTATCTGATTGTGGGTTATGGATACTGAAACAAATTCAATCCAATTAATCCATTTTCTGGCTTGATTTAATAATTAATCAAATAAACTAATTTTAATTCTTTTATCTGATCAAAAGCTTCTAAAAACTGAAATCAAATCCACAACACAAGAACTTGATAATGGAGTTCACCCGAAGGCTACATCTCTAGATTCACAAAAAGTGAATCGATTTATTAAACGTCCAATAAAGTACAATATCCGTTCACTAATGAATTAACAAACCTTTATACATGAAAATGAGCTGATTCATACCTCTTGGAACTCTTCAATTTACAAGAAATGTTTCCAAGTCCATATGTGGCCCCTACAATTTTCACTAATAGTTTCCTATGAAATTACGTTTGAAAAACATCTACAACTTGAAATATACAACACCTAAATAAAATAGGTTTACATTTATGGAAACTATAGGAAATTATGAAAAATTATCTTTTTACTCCATGGCCTGATTTGGACCAAAAGTGGTTGGAAAATGCAGATCTTTGCCTGTTCCTCGTGCCTGATCTATGAAATCACGATGCAAAAATGGATACATAAGAAAAATCTACAGAAATTACTATATATTATTTCACATTTATGGAAATATCTCATAATTATAAATAAATTTTATTTTTACACCATTTAAAAATTCAGACTGTAAGTGCCTCGCAAAATGGTGATCTCTGTAACCGGTCCTTCATTTGTCCCCTTTACAAACCTACGAAAAGCCCCCTTTAAATAGAAGTGATCTCATACTTTATTACTTGCTAAAAAGTGATGGGTTGGTAAGGCTGATAAATATTTTGGCATAGGTCATGGTTTCAAATCCCCTTCCATAGGTTTAGGTGCCCACTTTAGCCATCAACCCCACATTTGGTGGGAAAGGGATAGGATAAGCCTTTAAATAGTCAAGTTTGGCCACAAAATCCTCATTGTCCCATGAGATTTAGGCTTATTCACATGGAATGGATTAAATAAATAATTATTATTATTATTTTAAATTCAAATCCACTACAAACTTGCCAAGTGTCATGCCCATGATATGACATTTGTCCATGTCGAGTGTGTCACGTCGAGTGTGTCCATAACTTTGACTATGCATATCTTTCGCATACGAACCTAGATTTGGTCCGTTCAAAATACGTCGAAATCTTGTAATGAGATCTATACCATGAAATTAATTTTGAAACATTACAAGACCATCAATTTTTTCTTGTTGCCAACTGCCACGTGTCACTTTTCCATTGGTCCACTTGTTGACTGTTGACTGACTGCGTTGACCCGGTTCGACCTTAACTTTGACCGGCGATAGAATTTGCATAAGAACTTTGATTCTGAAGTTCATCATACCATTGGAAAGGTCTCAAGAAGCCCTTCAACATGGTTTAGGTTTTGGGAAGTTTAGGGAAGATCGTCATAGTGAAAAATCCTCCAGATCACTCCTCCCCAGTAAGACCATTTTGACCTCAAAATGGAAATTTACTTTGATGAAATGTATACACGTTCTTTGCATAATAAAAACACATAACCCAGTTTATAGCATGGTAATTTTTCAAAATATTGCAATAATCAAATTCCAATAAAAGTAACATAACCCAATGGCCTAAACTACAACTGATATGACACTACAACTGTCATATTCCTCTATACATCCTGATCTTGCACTCACCACTCACCACTATCAATAATGCAAATGTAACCTACATTCACAACTTGTTAGTGAAAAACTTGTACATACTATTTGCAACTATATTTGATAGTTACAAATATTTAATCCTATCAATAAGACTTACACATGTGCAAAAATCATGTATAGCAAACAAAGAGTTTGTATAAGTTGTACACTTACAAACAATGCCTACATGCCACAAATTACACAATAACAACATACTAACTACAATCCAAATATAGACATCCAACCAATGATCATGCCCACTGAACTGTAAATGCTACTTGAAAGATGAAGTTGTAAAACCATCAAAAAGAAAATTACATCAAGTATTTTAAACTCACCTGATTATTTCCTCTTTAGGATACTTCACCAACACCAAAGCAAAAAAATAAATTTGGTACTTATCCTTGTAACAATTCAATAGGATTTCCCAAAACTTCTTTGTTAGTTTGCATATTTAACAAAGCAACTATGCAAACATAAAATTGATAAACTATTTACCCACCTTTTTCAACACATTTTCCTGTTTAGGTGGTTGTTTCAACTCAGTTTTTACTTGATTCACTGAAATGGTCAAATTGGTTGGTTTATTATTGCTATCCTTCTTAACAAACTTTAAATTTTTTTCTGGATGATGCTTCCAACATTTATCAATTACATGACCTGGATTATGACAGTGATAAAAAACCTCTAATCCACTCTTTTAGGATCCACATTTTTAGGAACCTTACCTTGTCTTTTTTTTGCCCGAGCCTCATTTAGGAGAATTCATTTTCTCATTCTGTTCCATTATGGATTTATACTTCCTACACTTGGCCACACAATGATTAGACAACCCACAAAATGTGCAAGGGTAACTATTCAACATTGCTTGAAAATCATAGCCAAATTTTTCCAATGTAGATAAGGGATCAATTTGTTTACCTTTCTTTTTAGAACCATGGTAAACATAAGGTGGAGGGATTTCTATACCTCTTTGTGGTGAATTCTTACTAGATCCTTCTGATGAGGAAGAACCACCTGATTCTAAAGGGGATAACACTTAGTTGTAAGAAGCTTTTCTTCTTCCAGCTAACTTCGAACTCTCTCCAATTTCCTTTTCCCCTACTCTAGCATATCCCAGTCCTACATGTCGAGGCCTTTTCTCTACCAAGATCAGGTTAGTTATGCCTTGGTTTTTCTTACCAAGGCCAATTCCATTAAAACCCATATTACTCAAAAGCCTAGATCTTATACCTTCAGTGTGTTTTCAAATTCACCAAGCACATTTTCTGAATCTAACTTAGATTTGGGAGAGGAATTAAGTGTTTTCATACTTATTGTGCACTCATCTGTCATAATGGGTGCATCAATAGTAATAGGTACCACTGTCTTAGGTCCTTAAATCTGTAACACCATCAAGAGCTCATTTTTGGATTCTAGCTCTCTTTTCAATGTGTCAAGTTTCTCCTCTAGAGTTAACACCTGACATCTCAGGAAGGCATTCTCTTCTTGAATATGATGATTACATGCTTCAAGTTATTCAAACTTGGTCTTGTTGGACATCTTGCCCATGATTCCTACACACCTGTTCCTCCAAACTCTGCACACTACCAATGAAAGATCAAGCCAAAATGCAAAAACCAAACTGAACCAAATCAAGAGCTAAACCAACTCTAATACCAAACTTTCTCAGAGATTAGAAATTTTACAAGTGTGATCACCTGCTCTGATACCAACTTGATCTGAAAATGGTACTTGAATTTTTCCAATACTTAGAAAATTCTCATATGATTACTTATCAGACTCAACATTGATCATGAGTTCAACTTACTCAATTTTGGGTGTCTTGGAAAACCATTTTAAAAAAATCTTCCAATATGACCAATTAATCTTCCATTATGCTTACCATCTTTTCATCTAAGTCCCTAAGATCCTTATTTAGAATGAACTAGCTGATGAGTTCAACGAGAATATTCACAGCCTCAAACCCTACAAAAACTAAAAGACATTTTGATGGCCAACTAACTATTTTGATCGAGGATGAGCTCCCACATATTATTGCATATGTCAATATCTTCATCATTCTACTTCAAAACTATCTATAATCGTCCATACCTTCTCCAACCAGCTACACAAAAACATTTTTACTCTCCCACTCATTGAGTCTATGAAGGAATCACCCAAGGCCTCCTTAGTTTGAGCATGTTGCCTCTTATGACTAGGACCCATAGCTAGACCCTCCTCTTTCACCATGATTCTAGAGAAAGAAGAGAAACTGAACCCAAAAGTCCACAGAACCACCGGACGTAAAAAAATGAAGACGCGAGGATGCACATCAACTCACCATGGGCTAGGATTAAATAAACACTCCTTTTCCCAAATAAAATAAAAATATCACATGTTTGAGAACCCTAAATATTTCCCAAATATTTCGACACAAGCTTCGTCATTCTGTAGTGCTCAAACTTTTAACAATTTTTTTAATAAAAGAGGGTAGTTAATATAGCGTACATTAGTGGATGGGAGGTGGTGTGAAGGCATTGGAAAACTTACAAGGCACGTGGGAAAGTGGAGGATTGGAGTATGGGTTTTCAGGGGTGGCATGTGGGAAGGATTTTCAACACGTCACTTCCTTGCAAATAATTCGAGCACTTTAATGTGAATCAAAAGGCTAAATCCACATTGGAAACCCTTGTTAATATTATAAATCTAGCGAGAAATGGATCATTGAAGCAGACATTACTTGTCCCCGTGAGGAAATGACCTCTTCCTACCACTAGTTTTTTTATGTAAGTAGAATAAAATTGAGGTCACGAGGTTCTTCAAATTATGGTCTCTAACTTTATCAGTTCTTCGTTTGTCAACTTTCACTCAGCCTCCATTGAAGGTAGATTTGTGAGGTGTTTTATTGCAAGTTCTCTAGCAGATATGTATCCAATTGCGGAAGCACACATTTGGCATTTTAAATGTTTGACTAAATTCCTAAAATGTGGCATCTTAGACTGTAATGATTGCTAGATAGGCATGAAATGGGTTTATTGAAAATGCGTAGAAATTTCAAAGAAAATGCAATTGCAGGTGTAAATCTAAATCCCACGACCTTTCTAGCCTCCTCCCTACCTATGCGCAAATGGGAACTCTGGAACATGTAATGGAAATCCATCAGAATTTTTTTTTGTAGCCACCATGGATGAAGCTCGAGACGGGTTTTGTCTTCTAGGCTGTGTAAGCTTGATCGAGTCATGGTTGTGGATATTTTAGCATGTAACCTCGGATCATGTGATTTTCGAGTGAGATCCATCTTGGGTTATTTTTTTTAGATTTTGTATTGTTCAAGCTTATGGTGTTGTTAAATATAGGTGTTGGGTTCCATTCTCTTATGCCTCCTCGTTGTTGAGTTCATGGGCCTCGAAATATCTTGTTGTGTGGGGTTTCTTTCTGAGCTCAAACCATTGTTTTCCCACCCTGTTTCCATGAGCTTGTTGTAGATCTCAGTGTGTTTCTTCATTGGATCAGTCTCATTTGTAACTTAGTCATCATTAGTTTGATCTCTTGCCTTTAGTTGTGCGTGTCCTAAATGTAGATCAAGCTCGGTTTGGTGGTTTCTTACTAGATCTATGATCTTCCTAACAAGTTCTTCAAGAGATGTGGTGGCATGGACTTTTCTTGGCCATGTAAGATTCTTTTTTTTTTTTTTGTATTTGGAAAAAACTTATAGTTTCAATGGAGGGATTTCTAGTATTGGTGTGAACAAATCCTGTTGCATTACATCTACAATAAGCCTGTATGTGGGTATGTATGGATTTCTTAGTCATGTTGGCTATCCTAAGGGAGCTCCAAACATTATCATCAAACACCATTAAACATGTATTGGCCATTCTGGGTTTATATTCTTGGTTATTGAAGATCACATAAGAATACAAGGACTACGCTAACTACTTTGAGGGGCTCTAAAATCTTATTATCGGCATACCATTTAAACTTGTGTGGTTTTATTAATGGTTCTGTGCAAAGTGGGTTCGTTGGAAAATACTTTGAGGATTTCAAGCAAAGGTGAAATGGTAAAATTGTGGATGCTCATGAACTGTTTGACAAAATTCTTAAGTGAGATGTTGAACCGAATCCCGCGGTTTTGAACGGATTCTTTGTTGCAAGCATGGATCATCTCTCCTTATCTTTCATAATCATCCTACATTAGTATTTATTTTGGAATGAATTATAATTTTAAAAGCTTAGGATTATCATAAGATTTAAGCTGTTTTGTATTAACTTATTACAAAACAATAAAATGTCGTATCGCAACTTATGCAATTAAAATAACCATTTTGTAGTAAACCATGAACTTCAACCCTCATTTTGAGGTGATTTAGAAAACTTCCTAACCAAACTAGATCACTACAGTATTGTTTTATCGATAAGTTGAAGTTGACTTCTCGGTAAATATGTTGACCATCTCATGGTTTAAATAGATAAATTATGACTTCCGGAGAGTCACAAAGTAACCTTCATAACTCTGAAAAGGGAGGTTAAGGTTCCTTCGTGTACCTTGTTATGTGAGGTGTCACTTTAATCTTTGGATAAACCTTGAATGAAAATTTGTGACCTTATTGACGTCCTTATATGAGTCATGTTACACTATTTTGGAGTGGTAGGTAACTGCTAAATCTAAAAAATTGGTTTTCATTTGAAACTATCATTTGAAACTTCGATAGTGAAATTATTATCCGTATTCGCAAACCTCTAGTGTTTTTACTAGACAATTACATGCAAACTTCTGTTTAGGTGAAAATAATTTTCTCTACAGTTCGTAAAAGCCATTTTGTAGGCCTTGGGTCACAGTTTGATTAGGTTAGTCTCGACCAATTAGGACTGGTGGTTTCAAAAATCATGTCACCATTTGAAAACTATGTTCTAGTTTCAGTTCCCATAACTCTGATGAATTCTCCATATATGGTGGAACTCATAGAAAAATTATTGTGGCACATTCATCCATCAAACGTTAGTTTTGGACATGGTTTTATGATCCCTCAAGCTAAATTTTGATCATTTGCAACTAGGTCAATTACGATCGATGGCCTTGAAAAACTAGCCGCCAATTGTAAACCATTCGCCGGTTCCAAATTCAATAGGTTCATATGGACTCTTGGTATATAAATGGACATGTAGAATTTTTAACCATTGTGTGTTTTCTCATCAAAAGATAACGTTTGAAAGTGGTTTCTTCACCTCTAAGCCTTTATTAAACGTTTTTATAAGTAGTAGGAAAACATAAAAAGAAAGTTGCAGGACCCCTATCGGGTTCCAAACCATTGTGGAAAGTATCCTAGTCATCTACCTAGTCTTAAGAATTTAGATCTACCTAGTCTTAAGAATTTAGATCCTTAGTATTTAGATCCTGCAATGAGTATCCTAGTCATCTACCTAGTCTTAAGAATTTAGATCTAGGAATTTTCTTTATCATCGAATGAATTCCTTATGGGATCCAGATGTCACAAATGGACCTCTTGAATAGTTGTACTTTGAATTAAACTCTTGTTAATGATCTATATAGTTCCTCAAAGCTAAATATGTTACTCGGCTTGTGACAAGATAGCGCCTTGATCTTTTATGGAGGGTTTATAGGGTAACTTTGATTTCACACCTTAATTTTATCTATAATAGGGCATAGAATGCTGAGTGACAATTGGACTTAAACTAACCCTCAGTTGTTTATGAGTTTAACTTGTGGGTAGAATATAGTGAGTAACTCCTTGCTAATGAAATTGATTTGAAAGTTGTTGACCTTAGAGAACAAAGGAAATTAGAATCTTGATCCCATAATCCTGGTTATTCCCATTTATGAAATTAAGAATAAAATAAAATTCAACTCCAGAATCATAAAATGTAGAAACCTAGGAATTTATCTTAAACAAAAATCACTTGTGGTTCATTTTCAGTTTATAATGCTTTTAATCATGCAATTTTTCAAGATTTTAGACATGTACTTACGTAACTCTTTTGTTATATAGTTATTATAATAATGAGACATTAAAGTGATGCAAGAGTAAAGTATATAGGAATGAAACATGATTTGAGGTTAGAAATAATGTCACTCTTGGAGTTCTTATAACTTAATTAAACATTTCATGTGTTACAAAGAATATGAATTTCCCTTGGTGAGATCAAACTTCGAGAAAACAAAAGATCTATATAAATCTAAATACAATTTTTTCATGTGGAAATGTTGAAAAGATTTAACAAGTTTTTGAACTATATTAATTATGGCAGGGAAATACAAATACCGTACTCAAAGATTGTTTTGTAAAAAGGGTATCTTGAATCTAAACCCCCTTAAATCCTATATTTAATTCTTGAAATTATGTCATATTCACTTGTGTAGCAAGGGTAGAATTTAAACATTGAATAAAATTTTAACAAACATATTCTTAACATAAGAATGAGAGAATTAAGAACTTTGTATGGAATTAGACATATGCCAACTAATTATGTAAGTTATGGATATTTTCATAAGATATTAAGAGCCAACTTAAATGGTTAAACTGAAATTTGAATGTGAAATGAATTTAAGAATCTATAAGAGCGAAAAGGATAAAGTTATCCTTGCACAATAATGTTCTTGGAATGTTAACCGTAACTAATATGTAATCATGGGAATGATGTGTTGTGGGTTTTCCAATCCTTGAGTCCCTTTCTTGTGGTTGGGTCATTGTTATCATCCGTTCATTAGGGAAAGTGTGGCATCAACATGTATATGGTGTTGTCATGTGTCTATGTGAGTCGTTGATTTATGTAATTTTCTTATGTGTTGTTTAAATTCTCTTCTTGAACCCTTGCGGTGTTATGTATTGAGCAATGAAAGTAAAAGAAAAATGAAAAAAATTATTTTGGTATTTTTACTATTGTATTTGTGTGTGTAAAATAGGGCATTGCATTTGGTATCAAAGCGGAGATTTATGCTCTCGAACCTCCGGGAGAGATTGGTGTTATGATGGTTGTTACATGGTGGTGGTAGAAACCGAAAGAGTAATGTGATATAAGTGTGATGTGAAATATGTCGTAATTGTGATATTGTGAACACACATGTTGTTTATGTCACTTAGTGCGTCTTTATTATCATATTGATGTTATTGTGATGAGAGTATTCTCTCTTCTTTTTGTGGATTCTAGGAATAGTTCACATGTGATGTATTGCCTTGTTGTGTGTAAAAAAATGTTATTGTGGATTGCGGAGTGATGGAGAATTTTGGCATTATGTGATATAAATGTGTATTAATGTATTGAATAAAAAAATTGGAGTAAAGTGAATTGGATTGTATCATGATATCATCACCATGTTGTGATGAATCGTTTGTGTCACCATGTTGTAATTGCAATTAACTATATGTTGTAATGTTAGATGTTGTGCTCCTCATACATATAATTCATGTAATACGTGATGATTCATGTCGTGATTTAGGGAATATGGTGAGTGCATGATTCCTATTATATAGTGATTGTACTTTGGGTGTAGTATGTGGTAATGTGATGTATCATAACCCATGAAAGTAATGATTGTGTTATACCATGTGTAAGATGTTATGGTTAATTTGTGTGAATCACCATTGTGTTAGTGATGTATTTATGTGTTATGTTGTGAGCCCTACACTAACCAAACCTAAGGGAAATCGGTAAAGGTGTATGTTTAGAGTGAGGAAATGAGTATCGTTGACTAGTCACTCTCGATCTGAGTATAAGATAGGAAATAGAGTCTTACATAGAATTAAAATCCACTTGTGTTAATTTGGTATGTATGGAACTTTCTCAACAAGTGTCATGTATATTGTGTTTTGCGGACACCTTAGGTTTAGTAGATGGAAACCTATACTCTTTTCTCCTCCTTATATGCTTATCGTTTGGATTCAACCTAAGTGTAGTTATGACTTTGTTAAACCTTGTGGAATCAGTGGAGGGATGATTTAGATAGAGATGATGAAATTCATCTTATTTGATATGATATTTTACAAGTTGAGGCTTGATGTCGAGTGTCGAAAGAACTCGTTTAGTACCCCTTTGGTTGTTGTATAAGGCCAAATAGTTATTGTAACATGTTATTTCTATATACATATTTTATTAAGTAAATTGAACATTTTCTCTTTTCTTGCAAGAACCAATAGTTGTCTTGATTTACATGTTCTTATATTTTGTGCATTTATTTGGTTGTTGCACTAACATGTAGATTTTTTCACTAACTATGGTTAATTAGCCATTTTCTTTTCTTAGTCTTAAATTATTGTATCAAGTTTAAAAATTTTATAACCTAGCCCAAGGCTTGAGATTTTTTTGCCACTTGGCATTTGAAATGTATTGCTATAATAGTTATAAAGCCGTAATGTGTTGGAATAAGGTCATATGATTCACCATGGAGTGGTGGAACCTATGGACCCACTTCGTTGTATTGGGGTATGCCCCAAGAAGTTCTGATAACTAGTAGGTTGATAAACCATGAGTTATTATGTCACTTGGGTTAGAGGTTTCGGACTCTATGGGCTTAGGGCTACATGGTGACCGATCTCTTTTGGGGAGCGAAAAGGAATAATATATCTTTATTTTTGTTACTTGAGGGAGGCATAAAATATTTTTTTGGGTGTGATTGATTCTTTGGGAGGTATATCAACTTGTCCTGTGATTATTGGGAGGTATATGTATTTGTTTTTTTATGTTTGTGGAGGTGTATGGTGTTGGTTCTTTTATTTATGTGTACTCATGTGATTCTGGTCATGTTTTGTGATGTTGAGGATTGATGCTCCTCATTATAGGTATGCTTTGACCCCTTTTGAAAATATGTAACTACAATTATTGTTTCGAGTTGTGTGAAACCTTTATATGTGTACTTGTTGGGAATTCCATGTTGTAGTAGTCTACTTATGTTAGGTGTAATTTTGTGTTAGGGGCATGTGTGTTACAAGTACTATTTTGTGAAAAGCTATGTATGTTCCTCTCCATGGTTTAGTTGAGTTCTGTGATGTGATACATTTGCGTAGGTATGTAGTTATATGTTTTATGGAGAATTGGTGTTGTGTTTGGGTATTTTGCAGTAATGTGATGTCAGTTTCTATTGGGCACCCATGAAACATAAGACAATTTAAATTTTAAATAAAGAATATTAAGAGAGTGAGATTAAGAAGTACTATAAAGGAAAATATTAACTAAGTAATAAGGTAAACTAGAACTACCAATCTTCACAGAACATTAAGATTTTATGAAATTGTTAAAATTTCTTGACATCCCTATGGTCGTGTTCTAACGACAGAGATCTTATCCCTAGACGAATATTTTCATCGTTAGCTTCCTTATTTTCTTATCATTGTTACTACCCTTGGCATTATGTCGCATCGAGGATGATGCTCTTATAAGGGGATGGAAATGTAGTGCCCGAAACTTAAAAAATCAAAAATTAAAAAGAGGGGGCAGTTAATATAGTTGACAGGAGTGGATGGGAGGTGGGGTGAAGGCATGGGAAAACTGGAAAGGCACATGGTCGAGTAGAGGAGTGGAGTATGAGATGTCGAGGTGGCAGATGGGAATATTTTTCTACACATCACTTCCTTGAAAATAATTCAAGCACTTTGATGTGAATCCAAAGGCTAAATCCACGTTGGAAACCCTTGTTAACATTGTAAATATAGTAGAAATGGATCGCTGCAGCAGATTCTTTGACCCTATGGGGAAACTACCTCTACCTACCATTGATTTTTTGTG
Source organism: Taxus wallichiana var. yunnanensis (assembly GCA_018340775.1). Taxonomy (NCBI): domain Eukaryota; kingdom Viridiplantae; phylum Streptophyta; class Pinopsida; order Cupressales; family Taxaceae; genus Taxus; species Taxus wallichiana. The sequence goes on from CM031238.1 coordinate 343,372,117, forward strand.
TAAGAAGAAGAATATTGACGCCATGAGGTGCTTCAAATTATGGTCTCTAACCTAATCAATTCTCCCTTTTTCAGCTTCAACCCAACCTACACTGAAGGAGGATTTGTCAGATATTTGTTTGCAAGTGCTTTGGCAGATATGTATGTAATTTTAGAATCATGCATTTGATATTTGAAATGTTCGACTAAATGCCCGAAAATGTGGCATCATGGACTCGTAATGATTGCTGGATAGGCATGAAATGGGTTTATTGAAAAGGATTAGAAATTTCCAAGAAAATGTAATTAAAGGTGTAAATCTAAACCCCACGACCTTTCTAGTCTCCTCGCTACATGTGCACAAATGGGAACTCGGAACATGGCATGGACATCGTTAAGGAAAAATTGTGTTTTAGCCACCATGGATGAAGCTCAAGAAATTTTTTATGTTCTAGGTTATGCTTGTTTTCTCTAGTCATGGTTGTGGATATTTTAGCATGCAAGCTTAGATCTTTAGATTTTCGAGTGTGATCCATGTCAGTTATATTTTTAGCTTTTGTATTATTCAAGCTTATGATGTTGTTAACTTTGGGTGTTGGGTTCCATTCTCTTATGCCTCCTTGTTGCTGATTTCATGGGCCTCAAATATCTTGTTGTGTGGGGTTTCTTTCTGAGATCGAACCATTGTTTTGCCACCCTATTTCCATTAGCTTGTTACAGATCTCTGTGCATTTCGCATTGGCTCGAGTCTCATTTGTAACTCATAAATTGTTGGTTTGATCTCTTGCCTTGAGTCGTGGGTGTCCTCAATATAACTCGAGCTCGGTTTTTGTGGTTTCTTCTTTGAGTCCATGATCTTCCTAACAAGTGCTTCAAGAGATGTGTTGGCATGGACTTTTCCTAACCATGTAATAATCTTCTTTATTTTTATTTGGAAGAATGTTATAGTTTCAATGGAGGGATTTCTAGTATTGGTGTGAACAAATCCTATTGCATTGCATCTACAATAATCTTGTATGCCGGTATGTATAAATTTCTTAGTCATGATGGCTATCATAAGGGACTGTTAGATAACTAATACATTTGTGTTAGTATTTGTTAGTGATCGGTTGTATAACCGTCTCCCTCACGCACAGTCTCCCTATCAGCCTATATAAAGGCGTTCATTGTATTCATCTAATATATAGCAATAGCAATATACATAGCAATATATCTTCTTCGTCCAGGCGTCCATCATTGGTATCGGAGCGTGGTTGTGCGAGAGAGGAAGAGAGCAGACTGCTGGTGCGCGTGGAAGAGCAGACTGGTGCGCTGTACGTTGGAGGCGAGGAACCTGCGTGCCTGTCCCGTTTTTTTTTTTTCGGTGTTTCCTTTCAGTGCGTGCCATTTTTTTTGGTGTTTCTTTTGTCTTTGTGAGTCTGGAAACGCCATTTCTTGTGCTGTGCGTGCCGCCTGAGGAGTGCCTGTGCGTGCTGTCCCGTTTTCATCTTTGCTGTGCGTGAGAAGGCGTGAAGAAGGAGGTGAGGAACCTGCGTGCGTGAAGGAAGAGAGGCCGTTGGAAACCCGTGAAAACGTTTTTGCTGGTGCGTGAGGAGAGGTCCCGCGTAAGGAGGCGTGAAGAAAACGCGTGCTTGGCTTTGGTGCGATTTGCTCTGTTCGCGTGAAGGAGTGTGCTGTGCTCGTTGAAGGAGGTGCTTTGTCTCGTTGAAGGAGGTGCGTGAAGGGAAAACGTTGCCAGTCCCGCGTGGAGGAGTGTGCAAACGTTGCCTGTCCAGCGAGTTGGAGTCCCGTTTCTTTGCTGCGTGCCTGAAGGAGCGTGAAGAAGACTGAGCCAGTTGCCAGCCATTTCTTTTGCTGAGAGGAGACTGAGCCTGTCCCTGCGTGAAGGAGGAGTGCGCCTGTCCCGCGTGAAGGAGGAGTGTGCCTGTCCCGCGTTTGCGAGGAGACTGAGACCACCATTTCTTTGTTGTGGAGACTGAGACCACCCAATTGCTGTGCGTGCGAGCTGTGGAGACTGAAACTGTCCCGTTTGTGCTGTACGTGGAGATTCGGAGAAGATTCATTGCTGGTGCGCCTTCTTTGTTGGCTGTGCATGGAGAGAAGAAATCTGTGCGTGGAGGGAGACTCGTGCATTTGCTGGCGTGGAGGTGAATCCAACGTGAAACCCCTGTATGTGTGAGCAAAGCCGGGAAATTACAAAACGCATTTTTGAGTTTTTTGAAAATGTCTGCTCCAAAAATATTGCTATCCGATGCCCAACTCTTGAAAGGGCCAAATTTCGCCGCATGGAAAACCAAAATGCGGACGATTCTTCAATTCGAAGACCTTTGGGGGATTGTCTCTGGCAAAGACGCCCCTCCTGCAGACGATGATCTGTTGGAAAAATATGAAAAGGCTGATGCGAAAGCACTCATGCTCATCACCCTCAGTCTTTCTGATGAGGTGCAGCCATACATTCGAGAAGCAACTGCTTCTTCTCAGGCTTGGAGCACATTGTGTACCATCTACGAAGCTAAGAATCTGACGTCAAAGTTGCAACTTCAGACAAAGCTTCATACGATGAGTATGCATGAAGGCGAATCAGTAGAAGCCTTCTTGCGGCGTGTAGCTGAGTTACGTGCAGAACTCTCTGCACTTGGAGAACCAGTGGACGACAAGTTGCTTGTCCCGCTCACCCTGCGAGCTCTTCCGTCACGGTTTCGGACACTGATCACCACGTTGACAATTACTCAACAGGAGGTGAGTTTTGCAACCCTGGTGAATTATCTCCAGCAGGAAGAAGCCATGCAAAATGTACAAGAAGCCTTCGAAGATAAGGCTCTCATCACGAGGCAAAAACATAAGCCTCGGAAAGGGCAATCAGCCCCCAAAATCAGAAGCAACATGCTCAGCAGCCATCTTCACAAATGCCACCACACAGCCCATCCCGTATAAAGATAATCACAAGGCGGATCGGTGGTGCCACATTTGCTCCATGGATACACACACGACTGCGAACTGTTATTACAACGGTCGCAAGTATGGAAATTCTGGCGAAGAGAGCACTTCTGGCCGAGGATATTCCAAGAAATCCCGATGGCATGCTCGTAATCAGAGGCAGAAGGGCCACATTGCTGCTCACCAAGAAGCCACCTCAGATGAAGAGGTACCAGATACAACTCATTCTGACATTGTTCTAGTCTCACAGACTTCGCAGCCGTCAGAAGATGTCTGGTTGATTGATTCAGGTGCCAGCAAACACATGACTGGCAACAAGAAGTTGTTTCATACTCTGAGTGACCGGCCCACTGGAGATCGGATCACCATTGCAGACAATCAAGAGTATATTGCAGCAGGGATTGGTGATGTCATCATTCCTCTTGGAACACGAAGATGTACACTCGACAAAGGTGCTCTATGTTCCAGGTTTGACTTCAAATCTTTTGTCTGTAAGTCAACTTCTTAACCATAGAATGCAGGTTGAATTCTTTGTTGAGAAAGGGGTCAAGTCCTGCATCATTTCCCAGGGAGAGTCAGTCATTGCTCACGCATTTCTGAAGGGCCGTCTATTTGCACTGGATGCGGTCACTTCATCTAGCGTTGCTCTCTCTGCATCAACGGCAGAGTCCACTGCACTTTGGCACTTTAGATATGGTCATCTTTCTGCCGGGGCTCTGCATCAACTCAGTGTGAAGGAAATGGTAAGAGGGCTTCCTCCACTCTCCCATTCCTTACCTGTTTGCTCAGGATGTCTTGCGGGCAAACAACATAGAGGTCCATTCAAACAGAGCTCTTATCATTCTACAGAGCATCTTCAGGTCGTTCACACCGATCTGTGCGGACCCCTGCCAGCTAGCTTTCAAGGTTTTGTGTACTTTCAGCTCATCATTGATGATTACTCACGGAAAATGTGGGTATATTTCCTTCGGAAGAAGAGTGAGGCACTTGCAAATTTTCAAACCTTCTACCAGCAAGCCACCAGGCAGTCTGGGAAGCCTCTTCTTCTCCTCCGCTCAGATCGAGGGGGGGAATTTGTGTCAAAGAAGTTCTTAGCATACCTGAAGCAGCATGGCATTCAAAGAACATTTGATCAAGCCTCCTATACGCCCCAACAGAATGGGATTTCCGAGCGCCACAACATGACTATCATGGAGATGGCTTGTTGTATGCTCTCAACCGCCATGTTGGAGGATCGGGCTTAGGCGAACCCGCATCAGACAGCAGCAGTATTTACTCAACCGGCACCCACGAAGATCTTGCAGAACAAGACACCGGAAGAGGTATGGACTGGTCGTAAACCTTCTATTCATCATTTAAGAGTTTTTGGTTGTACTGCATATATGCATGTTCCAGATAAAAGAAGGAAGAAGATCGATCCAAAGACACTGCCATGTCTTTTCTTGGGGTATAGTACTACCTCAAAGGCATATCGTCTCATGGATCCTGAGACGAAGAAGATCTACGAGAGTCGAGATGTGGTATGTGATGAGTCGTCCTTTGACTCCTTGCCACACAATGGAGATCCAGTACCGACCTCGTCACATAGATTGCTCACACATCCAGATGATGAGCAAGATGATTCTTCTCAGAGAGAAGAAGAGCTGAGTGGAGATTTGTTCGTTGATCTTGGCACACTGGAAAACACATCTTCACATCAGCAGCGCCAACGTCCGAAATGGGTCCAGAGTACTATCAGGGATGCACACCTGAACTCACTTCCTGGTACTTCTACGGGAGTTAGAACACGAAGTCAAGCTAGACATGAGGTAAATTTTGCACTCATGAGTTCAGTTGTTGAGAGCACCGAACCTGACACTGTTCGTGAGGCATTAGACCAACCACAGTGGAAACAAGCTATGGATGCTGAATATGATTCCCTGATTCAGAATCGGACGTGGGAACTTGTCGATCTGCCTCCAGGTAAGAAATCCATTGGCTGCAAATGGATTTTCAAAACAAAATATAAGGCAGATGGTTCAATCGACAAACACAAAGCACGACTTGTTGCAAAGGGTTATGCTCAGCAAGAAGGAATTGACTATGACGAGACCTTTGCACCCACTGCGAAGATCAAAACCATCAGAGTTGTATGTGCAGGCACACAAAACAAAATGGATGGAAACTTCAGCAGATGGATGTCAAGAGTGCTTTTCTAAATGGTGATCTGCAAGAAGAAGTGTACATGGCCCAACCTGAAGGGTTTGTAGACGAGCATCAACCACACAAGGTATGTCGTCTGATAAAGTCTCTTTATGGACTTAAACAAGCACCTAGGGCATGGTATATAAAAATTGATGATCACCTATTGCAGCATGGATTCACTCGTAGCCCCTCATATACAAATTTGTATATCAAGAAGGTAGGAACAGAGATTGTCATTCTGGTTTTGTACGTAGATGATCTTGTGATCACAGGAAGTTCTGACAATCTTGTTGATGATGTAAAGAATGATCTGAAGAAATCCTTCGACATGACTGATTTGGGGCTACTTCACTATTGTCTTGGCTTAGAGATATGGCAGAAGAAGAATCATATCTTCGTCTCCCCGGATGAAATATGCCAAGACACTCTGAAAAGTATGGGATGTCGATTGTAAACCAATGTCCACACCTATGGAAAAAGGTTTGCAACTAGATCTAGATTCCGGATTCACCACAGTAGATGGCACTCACTACAGGCAGCTTGTGGGGAGTCTCATTTACTTGACTTATACTAGACCAGATCTTTGCTTTGCGGTGAGCTATCTCGCCAGATTTATGCAGGAGCTGAAGAAATGTCATTGGATAGCAGCAAAGCATGTGTTGAGATATGTCCGAGGTACAGTTGACTTTGGTCTGGAGTATCAGAAGAACACTCAGTTCTTCTTACAGGGATATACAGACTCGGACTATGCAGGATCCGTTGATGACAGGAAATCCACTTCAGGATATGTTTTTCATCTCGGATCTGGACCTATCTCGTGGATCAGCAAGAAGCAAACTGTTGTTGCTCTCTCATCCACTGAGGCTGAATACCGCGCTGCACGAGGAGCTGTGTGCGAAGCAATTTGGTTACGTCGCATTCTTGCAGATATAGGGATTCCTGAAGAGAAACCTCCCATCATTCACTGCGACAATCAAGGTGTGTTGAAGCTTGTGAAGAATCCTGTTTTTCATGAACGAACAAAGCATATTGAGGTTGAATGTCACTACATTCGTGAATAGGTCTTGAACCACCAAATTCAGCTCCAGTACTGCCCTACTGATTCTCAGATTGCAGATATTCTCACCAAGCCTCTCGGCAAGGTGAAGTTTGATTTATTTAGGGGGTACATTTGTAAGAGCAATGTATTAAGGGGGGGAATGTTAGATAACTAATACATTTGTTAGTATTTGTTAGTGATCGGTTGTAACCGTCTCCCTCCGCACTGCACCAGTCTCCCTATCAGCGTATATAAAGGCGTTCATTGTATTCATCTAATATATAGCAATAACAATATACATAGCAATATATATTCTCCTGTCCAGCGTCCATCAGGACCTCCAAGCATTATCATCAAACACCATTAAATATGTACTGGCCATTCTGGGTTTATATTCTTGGCTATTGAAGATCACATAAGAATAGAAAGACTATACTAACTACTTTGAGGGGATCTAAAATATTATTTTCGGCATACCATTTAAACTTGTGTGGTTTTATTAATGGTTCTGTGCAAAATGGGTTTGTTGGAAAATACTTTGAGAATTTCAAGCAAACGCGAAATGGTAAAATTGTGAATACTGATCAATTGTTCGACAAAATGCTTAAGTGAGATGCTGAACTGAATCGTGTGGTTTTGACCGGCTTCGTTCCTCCACAGGCATGGTTCATCTCTCCTTATCTTTCATAATTCTCATACTTTAGTTTTTCTTTTGCAACGAAATATAATTTTAAAACTTAGGATTATCATAAGATTTAATTGTTTTATATTAACTTGTTGCAAAACAATAAAATTTCGTATCATAACTCACGCAATCAAAATAAATATTTTGTAGTAAACCATGAACTTGAACCCTCATTTTGAGGTGATTTAGAAACTTCAAACCAAACTAGATCACTACAGTATTGTTTTATCGACAAGTTGAAGTTGACTTCCGTTAAATATGTTGACCATCTCCTGGTTTAAATAGATAAATTGTGACTTCTGAGACTCACAAAGTAACCTTTGTAACTCCAAAAAGGGGAGGTTAAGCTTCCTTCATGTACCTTGTTATGTGAGGTGTCACTTCAATATTTAGATTGACCCCGAATGAACATTTGTGACCTTTTTGATGCCCTTATAGGAGCCCTGTTACACTATTTTGTAGCGGTAGGAAGCTGCTAAATATAAAAGTTGGATTTTTCTTTGAACTACGATTTGAAACTTAGATAGTGAAATTATTATCTGTCTTTGCAAATTTCTAGTGTTTTTAATAGAAAATTTCATGGAACCTTCATTTCGAGGAACAACACTTTTCTTATAAATTCTCCATATATGGTGGAACTCATAAAATTTTTATTGTGGCACGTTCATCCATCGAACGTTAGTTTTGGACGTGGTTTTTTGATCCCTCAAGATAACTCTTGATCATTTACAACTAGGTCAATTACGACCGATGGCCTTGAAAAACTAGCTGCCAATTGTAAATCATTCGCTAGTTTTGAATTTTTCAATTCATAGGAATAGTTGTATATAAATGGACACGTAGAAATTTTAACCGTGTTGTGTTTGAAAGTGGTTTAGATTCACCTCCGAGCCTTTATTGAATGTTTTTGTAACTAGTAGGAAAACATAAAAGAAAGTTGTAGCACCCCTGTCGGGTTGCCAAAACATCATGGAAACTTGTTGACACTTGTAATTAATTTCTTAAAACTCTATTGTGTGAATTTTTTTGTGAAATTGAACTTTTGGAAAAATAGTGTTTCTCTCTCTTCCCTATTTCTTTCTCTCTCCTTGGTTAAGAAATGAAGTGAACTGAAATGAAATAAATATGTGTCTCTAACCTTCTCCTTTCGAATGCAAATTATTAATGTTATTATGTAAATGGGAAACTAAAAATGATAATTATGCTAGATTAGGGTGGATGCCATGCCATCGATTTATCGCTGATATCATGCTCACATGGTTTTGTAGGATGGAAGTGAGATGGCAAAAAGGCATGGCATAATTCATTATTTATTATTGTAATTTATATATTTTATTGGAAAATGTATATATGTCTAATGTAGTTACAATGTAACAGAAATGTTTATATTTGAAATTTGGTAATATGCACGAGATGCTACTTTTAGGAATGCCTTGGGAAATGTGCATTTTATCATATATGTCATTTTGTATCAGATTTCTGTATCTTTTTTTAAAAAAAGAAAAGAAAGAAAAGGGGGTTGGATCTATATTTTAAATGAATTTGAATTTAATATCTTGTAGTGTGTTTCTAGTGTGCAATAGATGATTTAATAATTTGTGTTGTGTTTCTTACCTTGAAAATGTAATAAAGGAATCTAACCACAACAATCAACCCTAGTATAAGATTCGTGCATAACTTTTCTTCATGTGTGATCCTTCTTAGCGTAGAAGAAATTGAAACTGTAGAATGAACTTAAAATTTTATGCTCTGGAACCTCCTATCTTAGGTAAATAAGACCCCTAGGTTGTGTTATCTTCAAGGTTGATATGTTCGACATTATCTTCATGCGATGGTTAGGAATGACCTGGACAAAATTTATCCAAAGTAAGTAGAACTAGCACCTCCTTAGTATCCTTTTCATCTACCAAGGCTTATGAAGTTAGATCTAGGAGTTTTATTCATCATCGAATGAATTCCTTGTGTGATCGATATGTCATAAATGAACCTAGTGAATAGTTGTACTTTACATTAAACTCTTGTTAACGATCTATCTAGTTCCTCACAACTAAATATGTTACCTTGGCTTGTGAAAGTATAACACAATAATCTTTTACGGAGGGTTTACAGGTTAAATGTGTTTTCACACCTTAATTTGATCTATAATAGGGTGTAGAGCCCCGTGTTATAATTGGAATTACACTAGCCCTCAGTTCTTTGAGAGATTAACTTGTGGGTAGAATATGGTAAGTAACTCCTTGCTAATCAAATTGATTTGAAATTTTTGACCTTAGAGAACCCAAGAAACCAGAATCTTCATCCCATAATCCTGGTTATGTGCTTTTATGACATTAAGAATAAAATAAAATTAACATGCGAGAATCGTGAAATGCAGAAACCTGGGATCTTATCTTAAACAAAGATCACTTTTGGTTCATGTGTAGTTTATAATGCTTCTAATCATGTACTTTTGTAACTCTTTTGTTATAAAGTGATTCTAATAATGATACCTTAAAGCGATGTAATAGTAAAGTATATAGTAGTGAAACGAGATTCGACGTTAGGAATAATGTCACTCTTGGAGTCCTTATAACTCAAGTAAACATTTCATGTGTTATAAATAATATGAATTTCCCTTGGTGAGATCAAAATTTGAGAAAAAAAGATATATATAAATCTAAACACAATTTCTTGATGTGAAAATGTTGAAAAGATTAAACAATTTTTTGAAATATATTAATTTTGGTAGGGAAATATAGATACCGTGATCAAAGAATGTTTTGGAAAAAGGTATCTTGAATCTAAACCCCCATTAAATCCAATATTTCTTTCTTGACATCACATCAGATTCACTTATGTAGCAAGGGTAAAATTTAAACATTGAATAAATGTTTGAGAAGCATATTATTAACATAAGAATGAGAGAATTAAGAACTTTGTATGCAATTTGAAATATTCCAATTAATTATGTAAGTTATGGAGATTTTTGTAAGAGATAAAGAGCCAACTTAAATGGTTGAACTGTAAGTTGAATGTGAAATGAATTTAAGAATCTATAGGAGGAAAAAGGATAAAATTATCCTTGCATAATAATGTTCTTGGAATGTTAATCATAACTAAGATGTAATCATGGGAATGATGTGTTGTGGGTTTGCCAATCCTTGATTCCCTTTCTTTTGGTTGGGTCATTTTTAGCATCCGTTCTTTAGGAAAAGTGTGGCATCGACATGTATATGGTGTTGTCATGTGTCTATCTCGAGTCGATGAATTATGTGTCTTATGAATTTTTAGTATCTCTTATTGGAACCCTTGTGGTGTTATGTAGTGAGAAATGAGAGTAAAAATAAATAAAAATACTAATTTGGTATTTTTACTATTGTATTTTTGTATGTGAAATAGGGCATTACAACTCTAAAAGGTAGGGAAAGAAATATAAGTTGTCTTTCACAATCATTTACCCCACCATCCGATGAAATTTATGCCTCTAATGCAAAAAGAGCATAAATATAATTGGGAAGCCTCATTCCCAATCTTGGGATAATAATTGATTATTATCCCATAATCCTAAACCGCTATTCGTTAAATAGTCTCCCACCGTATTGATTTCCCTCATTGTGTGAGAGAATTTTATCTTTGTGGATGTAGGTACAATTTCTTTGTTATTCGTGCAAATAGTCTTCAATCGCCAGGACTTATGGGAATTCACTTGAGCCATATGAGGATTGCCATATAATTTCCTTCAATCCAAATATTACACCAGTTCCTCTTCTTTGGTTCTACAAACCAAAAAGAAGATCCATTCCTTGCGCAAAGTTGTTAGAAGAAACATCGTAATAAAAATCCAATGTTAGAATAGATTGGCAATCGGAATTCTGAAAATGCATCCATGCCCCGCTTTACCTAGATTTCCTTCGAGGCACCATCAAAATTTAATTTGATCCAACCCTTAAAAGGAGGTATTCACCTTACCAAATTTTTATCCTTACTCTATTTATCAGGAGGGAGAACATCATACTTCTAAGGGATAGAGGGCCATTTTCCACAAAGATGTTTTTCATTGTAGGTTATGCGATCTAAATATTTACACAAGGTACCCATCAACTAAGAAAGAAGGCCTTCTATCATATTCCATACCTGACGCACAAAAAGTTTAATACCTTGAAATTTTTTATATTCCTTTCCATCCAGAGGCTCTAAATTGCCGTGACCAGAGTCAAATTTGAAAGGAGAATAATACCTTTGTGTGAGAATTTCCATTGCAATTGAGAAATGAGATAGAACACAAAAAAAGGGAGAATGCAATCTCAATTCCATGGAAACCATATTAGGGACAACATTTTGAGAGCAAAGGAACAGTAAATGAATGGATGATTTCCTGTCGATTCTCCTTCCTCACATAGAAAATAGAAAGTTGGGCCATGGAAACCCCTCTTCATCAGATTATCATAGGAAAAACATCTATCCAATGAAGAAAACCAAAGGAAGTAGTTCACCTTGGGCAAGCCCTCTTTAATCCAAGCAAATTAGAATAAGAAATACCTTGAAACATCACAAGATCTCACTCTAATATAGATCTTTTTGTATAAGCTCTTAATTGTCATAGACCCTAAGCTTGAACTAGAAAAACCCAAGTAGTTCTCTAATAAACCATCTCGGGAAGAAGTGCAGTTAATAATTATGAAAAATTTAAAGCTCCGTCCACTTTCTCAATTCCATTCATGTTGGGGGAAACCCAACATTTAACACCATCAGAATCACCAATGTAGCCATCCACTTTGGGTCCCCATTTCGAGATGGCTTCATCTTTAAACATTCTCACATAATCAACTTCAGCTAAAGGGACAAAAGGAAGCCAATTATCATTTCAAAGATTGACCCTACTACCATTGTGTGACTTCCATTTTAGATAGGGAATAAAAATGCCTTGAAAATTCGAGATAAAATTCCGAACACCAACCAAAAGGAAGAAATTTATGGAAAAGATATCTTTCGAGTCCTATGATTCCAAATATTTAGCCACCATGATTTTTCTCTACGGATAACTTATGTCTTCATACACTCTCCAAATAATCTTGTCCCCAAGAGAATTATTCATTAGAAAACAATTTCTAAAGTCCAAGCCTCCTTCCTTCTTAGGGTGGCACACTTCATCCAATGCCACCAAGATGAACTTATTTTTATCCTAAAAGCCACTCCACAAAACATTTCTTTGCAATGCCACAATGCTTCTGGCTACTTTTTCAGGCATCTTAAAAAGTGACATGAAATAAGAAGGAATATCTTGAAGAGACGACTTGATCAACTCTTCTCTCCGAGAAAGAGATAACCACTTACCCTTCCAAGAGGCTAATTTTAAATATATCTTATCCACCACTGGTTTCCACAATTCCTTGCATGCCCAAATAGATGTTGGGAAAAAACCAATTGAAAAAATTAAAATTCTAGCAATACTCCTTTGTAACTTGGGATCAACATTAATAAATAAAATAAAAGACTTGGGAGCACTCACCTTTTGACTTGTTGCCCTCTAATATTGGGAAAGAATATCCTAGAATCTATTTTCTTCAACCAATGAGGGGTCATCCGATAGTTTTGTATCATCAACGAAATGAGTGTTCGAGATGGGTTCGATCCTCGAAGATACTTTTATGACTTTTAACTCCTCTTTCTCGTTTCACTCTAGATCACTCTCGAAATACTTTCTTCCATAATGATAAAAAGAAAAAGGGAGGTTGGGTCACTTTTTCGGAGACCTTGGGAGGCAAAATTGTTCCCAATAGGAACACTATTGATCAACACTAAGAATTTTGGATTAGAGAAGACATTCTGATTAATTGGATCCAATCAAGTTAGAATCCTATCTTAGAAAGGAATGCTTTTATAAATCTCCAATTTACCCTATCATAGAACTTCATTATATCTAATCTGTATAATCATTTTCAGATTCTTTTTGTGGGAAAGAGAGTGAATTGCTTCATGAGCCACCACTATACCATCAAGAATGTGCTTACCTTCAACAAAAATAGTCTCGAGTATCTAAGATGATCGAGCACAAGAAGGCCATTAATATCATTGTCATTACTTTGGAGAAAATATTGTAGATCCTATTGAACAATGTAATAGTTCGAAGGAATCAAAATACCTCGGATCCTCTTTTTTTGGAATGAGGGATAAGAAGGTGGAGTTCAATTCTTGTAAAATAGCTCTTTTTTAAAACATTCATCCATTTCTGTCAAAAACATCTCAACCCCTATGTGCCTGAATTTTTGAAAATTTCAAAGTCATCAAGCACCGGGCTTTCTCAACCCCATGGCAAAAGATCGCATCACACACTTCATCTTGGGAAATCAGCTTCATTAAACTTGAAGCTTCCCCTTCATTCAAAACCTTGCGAATATTGGATAACAATGCTTCTTCCTCCACACACCCATTCTCTTATTCGTTGTACAATAATTGCTTAAAGAAGGCCACCCCTTCCTCTCTAATAATTTCCATATCTGAAATTTCCTCACCTGAAGGGAGAGTAAACTACATAATTGTTTTCACATTACTTATAATCATTATAGAAATATGGAAGAATTTTGCATTTCTATCACATTATTTTAACCGTTTTACTCTACACTTTACTTCCAAAATACTTCTTTTATCTAGAGAATTTTGTCTAATAGAGAAAGCCCCTCCTTTTCTCTTACAAGCGAGAGACTCTAATGCACCATATCTCATCAATTCCTTAGGAATTGATTCTAGACATGTAAAGAATTATTCCTTCTTATTGAACAGATACCAAAGGACAATGTATTCCATTTCCTGGCTTCATCTTTAACATGCTTCATTTTCCTCAACAGATTGAACCTCTTGATCCACTGTAACTCTTCAAATTATCCTCAAAAGAGGGATATAGGAACCACATGAATTCCATCTTGAAAGGGATCCCCATAGGTTGATCATCTGCAGATCACATAAAACTATTGGGGGAATGATCGACCTAGCGACCTTCAAAATGTCGGAGGTGAAATGGAAATTCTCCAAACCCCAGCTCAAGAAAATCAAGAACCTATGAAGTCTTTCAAAAATTACATCATACCCAGTTCTTCTATTATTCTAGGTAAAACCACCATATTTAGGCTCAACATCAATTAGGGCCATATCACTACAGAAATATCTGAAATCATTAGAACTCGGAGGAAGGAATTTCTTCCCACCCTTTTTCGTTCATAATAAGGATCTCTTTGACGACCCCTTCTAGAATTTTCTTTCTCTCATCATCTCTCAATAAGTTTCTTAAATCTCAGCAACATTGTCTTTTCTCCTCCAAAAATGTTGGACCATAAACATTTACTAACACCAAATTCTTATTAAACCTTCAATCTTGATAGTCTAGGGATATCGACAACTTACTTTTTACCAAAGGAAAGCCTTGAAATGTGTAGGGATTTCAAGCAATAGAAATCCCATCATATATTCCTTCCCCTTCCACTTAGATTAATTTACAATTGAACCGTACTTTTTCCAGACCCCTTCTACATCATCCTTCGACAATTTAGTTTCCCAGTTCTCGTAGCCATTTCACCACACGGATTTTGTCAAAGGAGTTTAATCCTATCACATTCCAGCTTATGAGCTTCACGGTACTCGCATGGAAGGAGAGTCCCTTCCACTAGAAACAAAATCCTCTAAGTTATTTTGGCTACCAATGTCAATATTCAGCTTGTGCTCTAACTGAGTTGTAAGAGAATTAGATCGTCCTCTATATGATTTTACACAACAAGTATCTGGTTGAGGTCTACCCTGTGAAGAGGCTAACCTTTTTTTTTCCTCAGTGTATCCACCGAGCCCTTCTTATTCAAATCAACCTATATCAACATTGATACCGGAATTGACTTGATCAGAACTAAAGAGAACTAATTATTTTAATTAGAATCTAGTGTCGGATCGATCCTATTCACATTTCAAAGCCCTTACTTCTACAGAGACTTCATATCCCGAATGTTAGCACTATTGAAGGCATCCATTAAAATTTCGAGATCCTCTTGCTCCAAGGGTCCAACTAGAGGGACCTCCTTAGCTTTATTGAAGACAAATTCAACATCATCGTTTTCCAATATTTCCCTAACATGATCTTATAAAGCCAAACCCACGGGGAATCAACTCCTCCTTTCCAGAAGCCTCCCCACTCTTTGGAATATCTTGATCTAGGCATTTAACGAGCCTATCTTAAACTGAGCCTCCAACCTCAGCTCTCAATCGTTATTTTAGGGCTCCTTTTACCGAAGAACTTTTCCTCGTCTTGTTAGCTAATGAAGGGAACTTATTCGTTTTATGGCCTATTTCTCTGTACCTGAAATATAGGAATTCATAATCATTTGGCTGAAACCAAATGCCCATAAGAGTGTTAATTACAATAGTTTTAACCATAGTAGCAACTTTCGTACGGAGAGTATTAAATGGTGGACACAAAATATGGAAAAAAAAACGGTCCATAGAAAAAATACGATAAATACGGAAAAAAATACGGTAATTTGTATATATAAAAAATATGGTAATTTTAATAATTAAACACAACTATACAACAAAATAATAATTATTACACTTTCAGTCTCTAACTGCCTTTAATTAATATGGTATGAGCTATTATAAAAATAGAAAATTCCAAACAGATGCCCTCGATTCTAGGTAATTCCGCAATTTTTGGCTTTTACGGTTTGGTAAATAGATTTGATAAATTTATAATTATTCACAGCTGAGATTTTAGCTTTTTCTGAATTTTTAACAATCAAAGCCCGAAAGTTTCGGAGTTCCATACGGTGGACTGGGCAGAACGCAAAAATACGGGATTTTTTTAAAAAACGGCCGTATTTGGTAACTATGGTTTTAACTAAGAACTTTGTGATATGTAGTTTTATACAAATTCGAGCATAAGAAGAAAATGTGGCAACTTTTGTCTCCTTGCCCAATCCAATTTGCTTACCTAAGGCATTTGCAATTGATCTTAAAGTCTCTTGACCCTATAATTCAGGAGGGATCTTGTAAATCCTGACCCACAATGGGAATTTTCAGACCAGTCCCTCTTCCGGGTTAAAAAGAGGGGACGATAGTCTCAGATAGAGACCCATATTCTTGAAAAACCAAGGGCATGAAAAAAGCTGTCTCTATCTTGATGATTGCCAAAACAAATTTTGAAAAAACTTTTAGTTTGGAATCGAAGGCCAAGACACTTTTAGGAATCCCAATTCTTATCAATACAATTCCAGATCTCATCCTTGAAGCCCAATTACCCATTCTACCAAAAATTTCTTCCAAAGCCGAAGAACTTACTTCACCATTTTAAGCACTTTCGAAACATTCAGCTCCACTTCCTCTAGAGAAATCAATACCCTGACCCTTCGCTATCATCCAAAGACAACCCATCCTAATGACACTTTATCACCTTAGATAAATACCTTGACTTGATGAACATATGGTCCCTTCAAATAATTGCTCTTTCATATAAATGAGTGTATGACTCGTTTAGATTAGAATCGCTAGAAAGAGGAAAAATAAATAAATACATAAAAAATATTAAGTCCTTATTATTATTGAAGGAATAGTTCAAACTTAAATTTTCTTTTTGAATGTATTATTCATACCTTCCAACCATGAACTAAATCACTTGATTAATTTACCTCAAATAATTTTAAAATGTATTAATTAGTTATTAAATTTTGACATCTCATGCTTGGATTTATTTTAATCGAGACAATTGAAAATAATATATACTTCAAAAACATTCTAGGTGATGGTGAAATAGAAGTCAAATTTAAGGTTTTAAACTATTTGTTAACAATTTATGATCAATTCTGATCCACCACCACCACAATTGCCATTGTAAAACATCCATAAACATAATAAGATTATTTAGATATTTATAAATATTATTATTATCACCTACACTAAAACAAGAAAAATTCAATTTAATACACATTACATTGGCTGCGACTAAACACTATACACCCGTGGTCCCCTTGTAAAAATATGTTTTTGGCTATAAATTTGTATTGTTCTAAGTGAATTGCATATTTATTGCCATTGCTTTCCATTAAATTTTAACACCATATTTAGTTTTCTTGTAATTGTAAATGCTGAATTTGTTTTATATAACAATATACTAAACTAACAAACACATATTCTAATAATATTTAAATGAATTTAAATCAACAAATAATATTTGATACCCTAAATAAAACATGATTATGTAAATAAGACTTGATTGCATGATTCAGAATATTTTAATAAAATAGGATATTTCAAATAAAGGAAATGAATGAAAGAATTAGAATCGTCATTTTTAAGATGGGTGCTAGGAATATATAGTGGTATAAATGTTCAAATAATGTGGGAAACCAACTATACATAAATCAATTGATACAAAGATCGTTGACTTGAGCCATATCATTCCGTAAGAGGCCAACCAAGATGTTCGTTATCTATTACGAATAGTTGGAAATTGATTTAAGGACCTAATCAATCTTCTTGATAACTTTAAAAACAATGCTTTTTTCCACGTCGAAAGAGAGAAAGGAAAGTGTTCCCCTTCTTTATCACAAAAACCCTTCTTCGATAAGATGTCATGTACAATCCTAAAAAAACTAAACGGATTAATTAAAAGCATGAGTTATCACTACATTTTTATCATGTTGCTAGAATGTTGAACATTTTTTTAAGATAACCCATTATGTATAATGCAGTTGTAGAGGGGAATATCATCTAATAAAAGTGTCCCAAATCTTATCTTAGTATATGTTTATGCAATAAAGCTGATTATTTTTTTATAACTTTCTCTACTTATTTGATTTCTAGTTTTAAATAAATTCATGAACAATTATATTTTTTGACATCTTATATTAAAATTAAGACCTTGTAGACATGCACATGTAACTATTAAGAAAGGATGATAATGAAATGACACAAACAACAATATAAACATAACAAGAGTCAAAATAGGCCTTAAAATAACTTACCAAATCATAGATGTAGAATTCTAAAAAAGAAATTAATTAGAAGGGTTCTACAAAAATAAAATATAATGCAATCATGGGGAAAACATAGAAAATAGGGAGAAGAGAGACACCTTGAGGAACATAAAGGGGAAAAGAAAGATTTTGAACTAATAGAATACATGTGAATAAAATAGAAAATAACATGTTGAAATTATAACAAATGATGAAATAGAAACCAATAAGATCTTGTAATATGTATGAATAACAAATATAAACATAAATACATAAGATCTATAATAATTTAACTTTTGGCTTACACTCGAGATTAGTTTTCAAAATCATTCCCCACTTTGATTTTTTATGTTCACGCATAAAAAAAAATAACATCATCGATAAAAATAATTCAAGGAGATATCCAAGGAAATTTTATAAGAAACCCATGGAAACAAATATTTTAGAAATGAAAGTGAATCCAGAAAGAACTAGATTCAAATCAACCGTTGTGATATTGGAAAAAATGAATATTGTTTTAAATTAATTAGTGGATGTAATGCTAAAGATAGGATAACGTATAACAAATTTGGAATTTTTTTGCAAATAGAAAAGCTTATGTTTTTTTAATATTTGATTAGATAAAAACAGGGATCGGCTCCCGAAAGCAAAACAATGAAAGAAGCACTTGAGAAAAGAAACCAAGGAAGAGCAAGAAGAATAAACATGACCAAAAAAGGAGTTAAACAAACTTAACTCGATAAGGACCAAAACATAGAAAACTAAAAATAGTCCATTGAAACTCAATAGTTCCGCTTGGATTTTCGAGAATGCACTAAGTGCCATCCATCAACAGGATCACCTCCACCCCCAAATGTCACCTTGATGTACTCACTTTGTAATTCTCACCCTCCCAAAAGGAAAGGACCTTTAGGGAATCCAGTTGATTTGAGAATTAGCCGTTATAATATTCGATTTTAACTCATTTTTTAATCTCCAAAGACAACTTCCAATCTACCCCCTTGGGTATCCATCGCAGGTCGTTTAGGACCAACAAGAAAAGGTAAGGAACCAAGATAATCGCTTTGAGTTGGTTGGGCCCTGATTTTCCTATCGTAAAATTCCCATCTCATTTACTCAAATGAATCCTCCAATTCAAGCAATTTTTCCCTAGAAAATCTTATGTGAATACCTTGTTAAAACTCTTTTATCCTCTTTATTTTCTTCTCTATGTTAATGGATTAGTGTTTTTAGTTTTTCACCGCAAAGGATTTTTCTATATCTCTCGGTGCTCCAAAATATCCATTGGTGGTGTCATCTACAAAAATTGTCCTTATGGATTGATGGACGTCAATGCAATAACAATAAAAAAATGTGTTGAAGCCAAGTAAATTACGTTTGTTAATCTTGTTTACCTATGCCTAAGATACTTCAATATTTTATTAAAGCTATCAGTATCCTTAACAACATTGGTATTTTTCCACGCATATATACATGATGCAAAGTATGTTTTATTAAATTATTTATAAATATTTTGTATCATTTAATACATGAGCATCAATGACATAGGTTCTATAATGAGATGATGGTCTAACACACCCAAATTTCAAATTGAAGTTCCCAAAATATGCCTAAAAAAATGAAAATTTTCATCCACTTAATGGAATTTTAATAAGTGACTAATTTTATTAAATTATTTATGAATTACCTGCATTATTTGATATTTAAGGATTAATGACATAGGTTTTACTATGGGACAACGGTATATAACACACCCACCTTTTTAATAGAAGTCCTTGAAATAGTCCTAGCAAAGTGATAAGTGTCGGTACACTAAATGGAACTTTACAAAGTTACTTTTTCAAAAAATCAATCAAGATCTCCACATTGCTACATACAAGCATTCATTTATTGTAAATACATCAAAACATATTAAAGGTGGTCTATGTCATATGATTATTAAAGCTCAACAGGGCATGCTTCCAAGTACCGTTAAATGAAATGTATTTAAAGTATGAAAGGTTTCTAGAACTCTAAAAGAGGTAAAAGAGAATGTAAATGTATCCAAATACATAAATTCTATGGATGCGAGCTTATTTTGGGGATGTTAGAAAATTTTTATGTGTCCAAAACCCCATCAAAAAATAAGGATATAAATGAAAAATTTGAATCGTTTGATTTTAGTGTTATGAAAAGTGTAAAATAATATAAAACAAGTACTCACATAAGAAGGATTCTAAAATGATAATAAGTGATGGATTTAAATAATTTGAACTACTTTCCATCAAACTTAATAAAATAATAATTACAAGTTTATTATCTTGAATAAGTTTACATTCCTAAATATTATCATTATGTTATATTTTTATTTCCTAAAATTAAATTGTCTTGTCGACTTGTAAGAGTTAAGTTGTGAGATTTGATGCAATATCCAATGATATGCAAGTGATAAAAAATAAAATGGAAAATATTTTAATTTCATGTAAAATGATAAATGCATTTAAACTTATTAAATTAAGTGACTTGATAAATCATTATTTGGAAAAATACATCACAATTAATTTGTTTCATTCATAGTTATCTCTCACATCTATGTTTTAGTTTTCCACCAATAAATTTCTTTAAAAGGTGTTAGTCCAAAGGAACAATCAATGTAAGTTGTCTTTATTTCCTATTAAACTTGAAAATTTGTCTCTTACAAAGTTTAAATGGTGTCTTCATACACGAGAACACAATACAATTTCATTGAAATCTCTTGTAAAACCCTTTACGGGAATATCACTTTTGTAGGAGGAAATAAAGATTTTAGTTGTAAAGTATTTTATCTCCTAGGTCAAGGAAACTTTGAGTGGGATGAGCCATTTCCAATGGTGATTTGATGAATATTTAGGCAAAAAAATTGTATATATCCCTAGTGATTTATGTATATCAAGCTCTTCTCTAAAATGTCATTCTTATGGAGGATCATATTTACTTATAAACACTCTGGTGTATATGGTTAAATAATAATACATTCTTGTTTTTACCCCATGTCTCCAAAAAGGTATCCTACATTTCGTCCTCTGAATTGGAATCCAAATTTCCCGTAGTAATAATATTGACACTCTTTTAACGCTCTCTCTTGAAGAAATTTTAACATCCATAACTAACTATAGGGGACATTGTAGGACAAAGAAGGTGAAGGTTGAGGAATGAACACTACAATTACTCTTTATCTCAAGGGCTCCAACTAGCAACATAGAAGTCTCTTGCCCTTTGTAATTTGTATGCGCATTAACATATATGTAAAATTAAAGGGATTTCGATAGCAACATAAGATGCTATTTATAATTTGCATGTACATTTTTATATATGTAATTCATAAATTTTTGATATCAAAGGGAGAGTTATCCAATAGTTCCCTCGTTATTAATTTATTACCAATAAAAATACCATTAGTAGTGTAAACTAATTGCATCATATTAGTTTTTGAGTTTTGGATTATTTTCATTTTTGATTCATGTGTTGGTCCTACACAAAAATATCTTTCTTTTTTAAATAATGTTTCAATTTCTAATTCTAGTTCAATCTTATAGGGTAAAGAGTTTGAGCTATATTAATACGAATTTTATTAGTTACTATATCTTATGCTTAGATTTTTATATCTTGCAGGTTGAGTTTATTTAGATATATTGGAAAGTTAATATTATTTATTTAGAATATGGTTAGCCTAGACATATATGTTAGGATGATTACTCTCTAATACATGCTTTTTTCATGTATTGTTCTTATTTTACTACATGATGTAGAGTGATGATTCATTTTATGCCGTTTCCTTTAACTCATTTCTTGAAACTTATAGATAATTGAGTTGAGACTATTTATTGTTTTCTATTTTTTTGTGGTTTAATTGAGATAAAAGGTGTTAATTATTCTTAGTGATGGAGAGAGTGTTTGGTATGTTTTCTACCCTACTATTATATGTAGAACAACAAATTTGCATGCTTTCATAAAAGGATGAGGCCCTATTAAAGTATATATAAAAATAGTCAATAACCATTTTGTTTTTATAAACAAGAGTGTTATCTGGTTACAATTTTATCACATTGTTTTGTTAATAATCTATTCTTTTTACTAAAAGGTCTTTTGATTTTTTTTTATTTTATATGTGGAGTTGAAGGCTTTTAGTTTTTCAAAGGAAACATCCATATTTGGTATATAACATTTTGAATATTATCACCATAGTGTTAATTATATCCATGTTTATCTCATAGATTCTAGTATTCTCTAAGTGACACAGTAGTTGTTTGCTTTTTTGTTATGTTCCTTAAAAATTAGTATGTGAACCTAACAAGTTTTGATAGTTTGAAATATGTATGGAACTTTCTTATTTATTTGTTATTCACAAATTATCTCTAAAAGTATCTCAAAGATATTAAAATATCTAAATATTCTAAATAAAGTTCAATACATGGAAGCTATTCGTTCATACACTTTTTGCATAACTAGATTTCTAAGGCTTATCAACAAGTAACATTGATAATTGCAAAGTGGCGTGGCTATTTCTTATTGGTTAGTAATTGAAAAGGATTAGCAAGGAATGAAATTGATAATTATGAAGCAATATGGTGACCTTTTTGTAGAAATTAGGCACATAAAATAACAACTAACAAAAATAAAATAGATTATTGCAAACTCGGATAAGCATTTACGTGCATATATTTCTCCTTCCTTCTCGTAGCTTCGGCTCAATATGAACTCTCTCGAATGTGTTTGATATGAAAACACTTACAACTGCCTCTAATAAATAGATGGCTTCATCTAACAATAAAACACTCAACACTCCTAAAAATAGAACTAAAAAGCACATGCTTTTGTGCAATACAAAGCTTTTGATTTAATTGATTTATAATATTTTCGTAAAGCTAAGAATCTAAAACTAAACTCTAAAGTAAAAGCATGTAAAAATAAAATTGGTTTTTTGCTTTTCTTGGGGAAAAATTAAACTTTTTCTAACACTCCCCCTTAATTTTGACCTTCAAGATTTTATTTTTCTGGAGCTGAGTGTGCACTTCTAGATCTGAAATATTCCAGATCACAAACTCCCAAAAAAGTTCTCAAATACTCAAAAACTTTATTTCCCAAATATTTTGTAAAGATATCTTTAAACTGATCTTCGGATCTGTAAAATTCAAGACAAATTTACTTGTTGTTAACCAACTCCCTGATGAAGTGATAACTCGTGTCTAGGTGTTTTCTCCTCTTGTGGAAAATGTGATTTTTGGATAATGTTATTGCTGAATTGTTGTCACAAAAAATCTGTTAAGTATCCTCTTGATTCTACCTCAAATATTTCAACACTCTTCTCATCCAAATAACCTTGACATGCTACTCCTCAAGTTATTCTTGCTACATACTCTTCTTCTGCTAAAGATAATGTGACTATGGGCTGCTTCTTTGATGCCCATGAAACTATGCCTACTCCAAAGTGAATAGCATAGCTGGATGTGCTCTTTCTGTCATCAATACTTATGCACTTTGTCACTCTCTGGGTAACCTATGAGTTTGAACTCATCTGATGTTGAATACAAGATTCCATGATTCTTAGTTCCACATACATACCTCAAAATTCTTTTTCCAGCTTGCCAAAGTGAGTATTTTGGAGATTCCATGAACCTTGAGATAAGTCCCACACCATACATAATATTTGGCCTTGTGGCCATTAAATACATGATACTTCCAACTAGTATTTTGAAAAATGTTGGATCTACAAATGATCCACTATCATCTTTGATCAACTTCAAACCTCGCTACAACCGGTGTTGGCGCTGGCTTGCACGATTCGACATGTTAAATCTCTTCAAAACATCATTAGCATACTTTTCTTGTGAAATAAAAACTCCAAATTTTGATTGTTGAACTTCTATGCCTAGAAAATAGTGCATGAGACCTAGATCTATCATCTCAAATTATTTCTTCATATCTGATTTGAATGAATATGTATCTATATATTTCTAGTGATGATTAAATCATCCACATATAAAAAAACAATAAAAAGTTTACCTTTCTCATTGATTGTGATGTATAAGGTAGGCTCATTGGTGCTCCTAATGAAACCATTCTGTATCAAATAAGAATCAATCCTATTGTACCAAGCTCTAAGTTCTTTCTCGAGACCATAGAGCATTTTTTTCAACCCGTATACCTTTCCTTCATGAAATTCAATATCATAACCTTCTCGGCTGATTCACATAAACTTTTTCTTCAAGAAAACCATTCAAGAATTCTGATTTTACATCCATCTCGATAAATAGGCCATTTGTTTTGAGATGCAACTGTTAAAACCATTATTATTGTGTCCAAACGTGCTATAGGTGCAAATTTCTCATTGTAATCTTCTGCATATTTTTGTGAAAAACCTCTCCAACCAGCCTTGCTTTATGTTTTTGTACTTTACCAATAACATTATAATTGGTCTTGTAGACCCATTTCACTCCTATCACGTCCTTTCCTTCTAGACGATCTACCAATTCCCATGTTTGATTCTTCTTTATGGTGCCTAGCTCATCATCTATGGAATGAACCCAAACTTCATTGTTTATAGCCTCTTCAAAGTATACTAGATCTGTAACTTGAGAAAACAACGCAAAAACTAAAAAATAATTAGTTGTATCAACATTATAGATATCACTAAGAATCCTTGTTCTCCGCTAGAAAGGGCTATCTCGATGATGGACTATTTTGTCTTGAAGGAGTAGCTTTTGGTGTTCCTTATGGTGTCTACTTGGATGGTTGAATATTCCTAAAATCTTGGAGATTTCCTAGATGTAGATAGAGGTGTAGCTTATGCTACAACTTGTAATACATGTCCAAGATTGGAAGAAGATATAATATCTTGTTTCTCAATGCTTTTATCTTCCATATCATCATGATGAATATCTAGTGCTACACTGATCGCTTTCTCAATACTTCCATCCCATGCCTCCTTTTCAACAAACTGTACATCTCTGTTGATTATGACTTTTCTAGTAACTGGATTAAACAACTTGTAAGCTTTTGTATTCTCTGTATATCCAAAAAATATGCACTTTTATCCTTTTTTGTCTAACTTCTTCCTTAGCTCATTAGGCACATGTCCGTATGTCATATAATTGAAGATTCTAAAATGAGAAACATTGTGTTTCCTCTTAGTCCAAGCTTGTCGAGGAATGCTGTTGGTATCCAAATTTGTTCTCCTTTTCAAGCTAAGGAGCATCAAAGATTTGACATGGAGCTTAGAGAAAGATAGATCATAATGTCCATCTTTGTGTATCCGGGGATGAGATCTAACTGGCCCTTTGTCACTCAGATTGTGGAGATATGGATAACACCTTCAAGAGGATTTGACCTATACTCACTACTTCAGGTTGTGCCTCTTCAACCAAGGTGAGAGGACCCTTAGTATAACCTCTGTTTGATGAAGGAGATGGACATATCCTTCTTTTGAAAAAATTTTATGAAGAAAACCTTGGGAAAGTATGATCAATAGTCCATAATTTAACTCTCAAGAGTTGTCACTTCTAAAAGATGGAGATACTTTCAAAAGAAGGCTAAGGTTACTAAAGATATTATGAAATCCTGATTGTTATGCATATTTTAGTAAATAGATTTTGTTCCTTTGTGGATATACAGGGAAAATAGGGGTATTTAAGGATGCATTCATGGTTTTTGAATAATTTTGGTGGGAGATTAAGAAGAATAAAATTTATTATCTGGATCTTCGAGAGACTTCACAACAATTGGAAAGTTAAATGACAGAAAGCTTCAGAATGGCTAAGATATTCCTTCAACCAAAAGGTGTGCTTTAGTGGAGACCCAGATTAGCACGGTTTCACACAATATCCAAGAATTTAACATGAAGGCTTGAGCTAAAGACTCAATAAAACATCAAAGTCCCATGGTTTCTCACACCTAAGGTACACTCAAAGGCTTATGACGAGGGTCATCAATCCTTGCCATTAATAATATCAATCCGGGTTGGTGTCCAAAGGCTGTATGTATTAAGAGAAAAATCTTGGAAAGTAACTCCTTTAAACACAAACTAAAATTGCATAAAATAAATCACACTTGCGAAAATTGAAAGGCACACTTGCAAAAATAAAGTTTGCATGAAAGAAACACACTTGGATGAATTAAAAGGCACACTTGCATAAATGAAATTTGCATGCAAGAAACACACTTGTATGAATTAAAAGTCACACTTACATAAATTGAAATTACAGAATTAAAAATAAATGAAAGAGGAAAAGGCGCTTTGTAGGTTCACAAAATAAATTACATAACATAAAAAATAGAAATTTACAACAAAAGGAAAACTGAGAAATATAGAAATAAACATTAACACATTAATCCATATTCCTTGGAATGAGTGTCCATCTCATTCCTTGGAAGAGGATTTAATTCATACTTTTAATTCGAACTTACATAAAAACTTTACTTCCAAAGATTGGAAAAAAAAGATAAGATCTTGGTTACTTGGGGAAAAGAATTACATATCTCGGTGTAGAAGGTTGCATTTATAATTCATGCATCCAACCAACTCCTTATTTTAGGAAATAAAATCTAATCTTATCTTTATTCCAATCCTAACAATTAAGATCTCCATCTCCACAAAATATGGAGAGAGATATACTATTGAAGTCAAATCTTATCTCACTTATTTTAGGAAGTTTGGTAAAACATGTAGCAAATCTGAATGATATTTTTGTTAAATACATTGCTATGCACAAAAACCTCTCTCGTATTTTCTATTTGAATTTTTCTATTTCTTTTTATGGAACTTTTAGTGCTCGTCTGATACACGTTTCCTTGACTGCAGCTCACTAAAAGTTATATCTCTCTTCATTGGTAAAACTTGTAACAAATATGAATGAGGTTTTGTTAAACACATTACTATGAACAAAAACCTCTCTTAGAGTTTCCATTTGACTTTTCTATTTCTTTTTATGGAACTTTTAGTGCTCGTCTGATACACGTTTCCTCGAACTGCAGCTCACTAAAAGTTAGATCTGTGTTCATTGGTAAAACTTGTAGAAAATATGAATGATTTTTTTGTTAAACACATTTCTGTGAACAAAAACCAATCTCAAATTTCCCATTGGAATCTCTGAGTTTTCACAATCCCTCAAAACTATCATTCCATTGATGCAAGTTCCGGAACTAAAGTTGTCATTCCTTTTATGCAAGTTCAAGAACTAAATCTGATTTTTCCACGAATTGAGAGTTATGGAAATAACTATCATTCAATTCATAAAAGTTCTGGAACTAAATTTGTGATTTCGAACTAAACCCGAAATTCTCGGAACTAACTGTGTGAGTCTGGAACTAACTTTGCAAGTTCTAGAGTTACCTTAAAACAACTATAACTTTTGCATGCGACTTCAGATTGAGATGATTCTTTTGTAGAACTTGTGTAATTTTTTGAGAGGAATATGAATATAAAATAATATCTAATTTTAAATATATTGTTTATGATCAATTCCACTTTTCCCAATACTAGCATTATCTTTCCTTTATGGCTTGTATACACAAGACTTTGCATCTTTTCCCAAATAATCAATAGGATTAGTAAAAAAAATAGATAACAAAACATTTATAAAGAATGAA
The DNA here is from genome assembly GCA_018340775.1 of Taxus wallichiana var. yunnanensis. Classification (NCBI taxonomy): domain Eukaryota; kingdom Viridiplantae; phylum Streptophyta; class Pinopsida; order Cupressales; family Taxaceae; genus Taxus; species Taxus wallichiana. The sequence goes on from CM031238.1 coordinate 343,399,510, forward strand.
CAAGATATATATCCTATATTCTATCTTAAGAAAACTCTAAGTTCCTAGATTACATTTAAATCCACTTTCAAAGGTAACTTGGAAGGACAAAATAATGGTAAATTATGGCAAATTTATGGCCTCATCATTGCCCCACACTTAATCTTATGCATGTCCTCATGCATTACATTATTATCTCTTCTTATTATATTCTTCTCCATAATAATGACACATTCTTAAGGATCTTCTTCATTTGCTTTTGATATTCTTTCTTTTACAACAGGTTCTTGTGTGGATCTCCTTCTGCTACTTTTGATATTCTTTTTCTTTTCAAAAGATTCTTGTGTGGATCTCCTTCAGTTGCTTTAAATATTCTTTATTTTACAATAGGTTATTGTGTGGATCTCCTTTTTTTTTTTTCATATTATTTTCTTTACAATAGGTTCTTGTGTGGATCTCCTTTTGTTGCTTTTGATATTCTTTCTTTTACAATAGGTTCTTGTGTGGATCTCCTTCTATTGCTTTTCATATTATTTTTTTTTACAACAAGTTCTTGTGTGGATCTCCTTCTGTTGCTTTTGATTTTCTTTCTTTTACAACAGGTTCTTGTGTGGATCTCCTTCTATTGCTTTTCATATTCTATTTCTTTACAACAGGTTCTTGTGTGGATCTCCTTCTGTTTCTTTTGATATTCTTTTATTTTATAGCAGGTTCTTGTGTGGATCTCCTTCTGTTGCTTTTGATCTCTTTTATTTTATAGTAGGTTCTTGTGTGGATCTCCTTCTGATGTGTCTCATATTTAAAATCAAAATGCATAGCTCATGCTTCTCCTTCTCTCCCACACCTAAACTCATGCATGTCCTCATGCATGTTGTTTATTTATGGCTGCCCATAAATTAGACTCAAAAAGTTTTATTGCAAAGAGGTGCACATATTTTTCATATAAGTAGGGGAGATATAAATTTTATCTTACCTTTCTTGGAAATATTTAAAAGTGGATCTAGCTGTAGTAAAAAAACTTATACAAAATATTAAAAATAAAATAGTAGAACAAAATAACTTGATCATACCTGTAGTTTTATTTGTCATCCTATTGTGAACATGGTAAAATTTTGCTAAGAAGAAAGCCACCATGTAATTGTTGATTTCCTTTAAAGAAGAGTTGTCTCCTTTTTTCCTTTGATTAGCCAAAGCAAGCTAGTTTTCCAGTCAAAGTTATTTTATTTTATTTACCTTTGGTCGCGCCAAAGAAGTGGTTTTCCAATCAAAGATTTTTGATTTTTTGATTTTGATTTTTTGTCTTTGATTGGCCAAAGAAGCTTCTTTCCCAATCAAATCTTTTAGATTTGTTTTTCTTTTGTGCCTTCGATTGGACAGCAAGCTAGTTTTCCAATCAAAGTTTTTTTTAGAGGAAAGAATAGATCTTTTTTTTTTTTTATAGAAAAGCATTACATATCTCAGTGTGAAAGGTTGCATTTATAATTCATGCATCCAACCAACTCCTTATTTTAGGAAATAAAATTTAATCTTATGTTTATTCCAATCCTAACAACTAAGATCTCCATCTCTGAAAAATATGGAGAGAGATATATTATTGAAGTCAAATCTTATCTCACTTATTTTAGGACGGTTTGCTCCCAAATATTCTCCTTAATTTTTGGTAACAAGAATTAAAATGATTTTATTCTCCTACATTATTGGAGGAGGTTTTCCTCAAAACATGATTTTGACGAAGTACCTTTCCCAGATTTTACATTTGACTTTGTTGTTTTTGATTCTGAACTTTTGGCGCTTGTCGAAATACCCTTTTTCCTCCGATCATTCAGCTTCATTAAAAGTTACATTTATCTTGATTGGTAAAACTTGTAGAAAATATGTGTGAGGTTTTTTTAAAAACATTTCTATGAACAAAAACCTCTCTCATATTTTCCATTTGAATTTTTCTTTTTGTCTATGGAACTTTTAGTGCTCCTCTGATACACGTTTCCTCGGACTACATCTCACTAAAAGTTTGATCTCTCTTCATTGGTCAAACCTATAACAAATCTGAATGAGGTTTTTGTTAAACACATTTCTGTGAACAAAATCCTCTCTCATATTTTCCATTTGAATTTTCTATTTCTTTTTATGAAACTTTTAGTGCTCATCTGATACACGTTTCCTCATACTGCAGCTCACTAAAAGTTAGATCTCTCTTCATTGGTAAAACCTATAGCAAATCTGAATGATTTTTTTGTTAAACACATTGCTATGAACAAAAAAATCTCATATTTCCCATTGGAATCTCTGAGTTTTCACAATCCCTCAAAAACTATCATTCCGTTGATGCAAGTTCCAGAACTAAAGCTGTCATTCCTTTTATGCAAGTTCTAGAACTAAATCTACAAGTTCCGAACTAAATATGATTTTTCCATGAATTGAAAGTTCTAGAACTAAATTTCATTCAATTGATACAAGTTCTGGAACTAACTCTGTGAGTTTCGGAACTAACTCTGCGAGTTCCGTAGCTAACTTAAAATAGCTATAACTTTTGCATGTGACCTCAGATTGAGATGATTATTTTTGAACTTGCATAATTTTTTGAGAGGAATCTGAATATGAAATCAGATCTGATTTTAAATGTACTGTTCATGATCAATTCCACTTTTCCCAATACTAGCATTATCTTTCCTTTATGGCCTGCATACACAAGACTTTGCATCTTTTCCCAAATAATCAATAGGATTAGTCAACAAAATAGATAAAAAAATATTTATAAAGAATGAACAAGATATATATCATATATTCTATCTTAAGAAAACTATAATTTCCTATATTACATTTAAATCCACTTTCAAGGTAACTTGGAAGGAAAAATAATGGTAATTTATGGCCAATTTACGGGCTCATCACCAGATGACAATCTTTATCAACAAATGACAAGTGAAGTGATTTTAAATTATATATCTCATCACAGATGAAAGATCTTCTTGAAATGAAACGCAAATTCCACTAAAATTTCGAGGGACGAGATCATGTGTGAACCAAGGGAATTTAACACAAGATGGCAATAGGAATGAGAAAAAAATACTTGTAGACATTATGAAACAAAGCGAAAAACAAATTGCTCAAAGATTGACACAAATTAACTCGAAATTGATTAGATTCATCATCGGGGGAGTTCCTTCGAATAGTCTCGAGCTTCTTAATGGCTTTACACTCGCAACCAAATTGACATGATTGAAATCTAAAACACGGGAAATTAACAAGTTTCTCGGATTGGTCTCTCGGGAAGATGGGCTCTCTAAAATTTTCTCTTAAGAATTAAACCCCCGACCATTTGCAAGAGTATTCTCATTTCATTTATACATTTCACTCGCTCAATCATCCCAAATTTTCCCCCTAAAAAGAAGAATATTCGAGGGACATTTGCTTGTTACCAATTTGCCTCAGAAAGTGACGTTTAACAAATTCACATCTGAAAGCTACTAGGTGGATCAATTATGAACTGATCACATTTCTTAGACCCTCAACTAATGACTAGGATTCCATGGCACAACTTTTTTAATAGTCCTTTTAATCATTATGATTCGTCATGCAAGAAATCCCCATTTAGATCATTCTCTGGAGGCTTTATGCGGATGGATTTGTGAGGTAATCCTTTTCACTCTCGAGGCAACAACTTTTTCATCTTTTGTACCTGCAACCTAAATCATTTCGTCATTTTCCCTCTCTTTCCTCTATAACTATGCCCCGCATCCATCTTCTCTAGTAACTCACATTTTTGCAAGCACCCGAGTAATTCCAATTTCCAAATACCAACCTTAAAAATCCTTGGACTCACAAATTAAGTTCTAAATCCATTCAATGGCACTTTCACAGGACAAAAAGACAAATAATTCATCAAAAATGATGAAAAATAGTTCGTATTTGCATCTTCAAGAGTCTTGGAGCAAAAATGGTGAAAAATAGGTGAAATACACAACAACCATTGATTATGCCCTTTCTCTACTTTATATTATAGTTGTCCACATGTTTCCTTGGCGTAACTACAAAGGAAAAGTATAGGGAAAATTTTCCAAATAAGTGTGGGCCTTCCACATGTCCTGTACCCAAGAAAATGCGTTTTAGCCTTTTAAAAGTCTCGGTAAAAGGAGCTAGCGGAATCCTCCACGTGTCTCAATGGCGCACTTTGAGATGGTCCCCAAAAGTGGAGACCCCAAACAAGCATGGGCTCACCATGTGTCTCAGTCCGGTAGAGTTTTTAAAAAATTTGAAGGATCAATGGAAGGCACCATGTGTCTAGGGTTCGAGATAGTTTTGTTTGGCCGTTGAAAATTCCAGCAATGACAGAGTGAGTGGAAGCCTTCAAGTGTCCTCTTGGCGCTTCTTCAAAATAAAATTTAGGGCCGGTCCCCAAACAGGCGTGGTCCCTCCACATGTCCCAGGCCTTAGAAAATTTCTTTGAAAAGTTTAAGTATAGAGCGGAGCTGGCGGAATCTTCCATGTGTCTCCCTGACACAACTTTGAGATGGTCCCTAAAAGTGGAGACCCTGAACAAGCACGAGCTCACCACATGTCCCCTTGGAGAAACTGTTAAGGTCCAACCCTAAGGTGGATCCTCAAATGAGAACCTACTCTCCATGTTTCCATGATCTGCCAAAGCTACACCGGCCGCATGAAAAAAATGTCTAAGTATGGGAAAGGCATTGGAAACCTCCACGTGTCTCCCTAGCGCAAGTCCAAGGTCAAACCAAAAGGAAAATTTTCAGATGAGCACCGACCGTCCACTTGCACAATTTTTGAGTTGAATTAGGCCTTAGAGTTTCAAAGTGCCCCATTGAGCTGCATCTAACTAGAAAGGGCCACATTTCCATAGATGCTGAGATGTAAATTTGACGGGAAAAACACACCTGTCAAACCATAAAATGCAGGAAAATCGGCATTTGCACTCGGAAATGAATCTTTCTTTAAGGATAGATATTTTGGCAATGATATAAGGCCCAAATATGATCTTCGAGACACATCTAATAATTTTTCCATAGATATTGGGATAAAATTGAAAGGTAAAACAAAACATGACTGTGGAAGAATGGAAGGAAGGGAAAAAATCCAATTTTTGGCCATGTTATAAATTATTTCACACGGATAGAGGAATGGAAAACACAATTTGGATTTAAAGTGATCCTTGAAAAAAGAAGGGACTAATCATGGCAACCAAATGGAGAAAAAAATTCATGCATCAATATAGAGAGATAGAAAAGATCAAAAAGCCTGCAAATTGAAGAATTTCAGGGACAAATGGTGTGAGATCAAATTGAGCACCAACATCAGCTCTGACTTGGGATGGGCACTCCCTAGTGAGTGCCACAAGAAAAAATAGTAGACCAAGTGCCAAAAACAAACCATTGGGCAATAGAGTCAAAGAATAAGCTTGCAGAGAAGAACAATAATAACCAACTCCCCCAAAGACGAACCAAGAAACCAACAAACACCGCCAAGTACCAGGACAAACAAAAACAAAAAAAATGAAAGCAGAAGAAACCAAAAGACTATACACTATACAATGGAGTATACCTTGATTTTGAGAAATCAATCAAGGAAATGTTTCAAATGCCTACCATTAACAGGAATTCAAGAAATTCCCCATCTAAGTATTTTAAGAAGAAAGTATGTTCACCAATTCAAATGTCAATTGAATAAGGGCCCATCCACAATGCATCAAACTTTCCATGTTTTCCCTTATCCTCATGCCTGCTTTGTCCCATAATAACACAAGATCTCCCACACTGAAATCTCTTGGAGTCACTTTTTTATCAAATAACTTCTTCAACTTTTCTCTGAACTTCACATGCCGCTAATGGGATTCCCTTCTTTCTTCATCTAACTCAATAATATGATTGATTCGAGCATCATATGGACTAACTTCTTGATCTTTAATTTGTTGAACAAACTGAAATGAAGATAATTGCAAATGAAGGGGCAACAAAGTTTGAGTTCCATATACCAACTCAAATGGGATTTTACCAATAGCTCTTTTGATAGTGATTCATCAACCCAAACAACAAACTTCAGTTTCTCACCCCACTTCTTTTTGTTCAGCTCCAAGGTTCTTCTAATGATCTTCAACAAGTTGTTATTATTGGACTCAGCTTGTCCATTTCCTTGGGGATATTAGTTAGAAGCGTATGTCAAATTGATTACATACCCTTTGCACATTGCCACCAAAGGTTTGGCTTTGAAAATCATGGCAATAGCAGCAACAACCTTAGTTGGCACTCCAAATCTGCATATGATTTGTTTAGCATAAAGTCCATGATGACTTTGTGTGTTACTTTCTTGGTGGGGATTTCTTTCACCCACTTAGTGAAATAATCGGTGGCTATAAGAGTCCATTTATGATCAGCACTATAAGGATCTGAAATATCCCAAATGAAATCCATTCCCCATTACTTAAATGGGGCTTCAATTGACATAAGATAGAAAGGAAGGGAACCCGACACTTTCAGCCTTCCGAAAAATGCCGGCAACTTTCACATTTCCTAACCAATAGAGTTGTATCCTTGAAAAGAGTTGGCCACCAATAACCAGCCCTCAAGAATTTATTTGTAAATCTTCCATCAAAATGTAACCCACAAACTCCTCCATGGAGATCAGGTAATTATTTTGGAGGCCTCATCTTCAAGATGATGCATCTCAAGAGCACTCCTTGGGGTTCTTCCAAGCTAACCCAAAATTAGTAACGACATAATTTTTGGAGGCTAACTTAAGATCTCTTTTCTGATTTTTAGTCAAATGTTCGAGGCAGGATAGATGTCCGAGATAAAATATTATATCTTTGTACCATTTAGAACTTATCAAATTTTCAAGGACATCCACCCTTTCTCCTTCTACTTCATTTACCTTGATATTTCACAATTTGCTCTCACCATAAGCTTAGCTAGGCACAAACCTCTTATCAATCTTGTTGTTTGGATATCCATGTCATATTCCTATAACTTGTTTACCCATCTACATCTTTTGCTTGAGACCTCCATCTATGATAAGATATCTTTCATTATGGTGTGGGGAACATAAGAAACAACTTTAGAGCTTAAGATGTAAGGTCTAAACACCTTTTTTCTTTCACCAAGGAAAATAATTTCTTCTCCATGATGGTGTAATTCAAATCAGCTCCTTGCAATGCCTTCTGAAAAGGCAATTGGTCTCTCAGCCCCTTTATCATCCTTCTACAATAAGACAAATGCAATGGTGATTTCTAAAGAAAAATAAAACATTTGAAAAGGATTCTTGTAATTTGGAGCTGCCAAAATAGGGGCATGCTTTAATGCTTCTTTGATCCCATTGAAATCTTGAATGGAAGCTTCTTCCCATTTAATAATTTGGTCCTTCTTCAACATGCTAGTAATGGGGATGGTCAGCTCAGCAAAGTTAGACACAAATATTCTGATAAAGTTTATTTGTCTAAAGAAGGATTGAAATCCCTTCTTAGTTCTCAGAATTGGAACCTTGTTGATGGATTCCAATCTCTTGGGATCAATCATGACCCCTTCCTTTGATAGAATGTGACCAAACATCTTTTCCTTTTTCACTCCAAAATGGAACTTCTTGGGATTCAATGATATGCCATACTCTCTACACTGTAACAACATTCTCTCCAAGTGTTACAAGTGATCATTTCTTTTTCTGGAAAACACAGTTACATCATCTTGATAAACAACAATGAAATCATTAATATAACAAGCAAATACTACATCTATTGCTCTTTGGAAAGTTGCTCCAACATTCATTAAGCCAAAAGGCATCCTGACATAGACATAAGTTCCCCAAGGAGTGGTAAAGGTGGTCTTTATTCTTTCTAACTCCTTCACAACAACTTGATTATAGCCACATAAACAATTGAAAGTGGATAACAATTTAGAACCAGTTACCAATTGTAGCATATTCTCCATGTTTGGAAGAGGGTAATTATCTTTCAATGATGCTTTATTCAAGTTCCTAAAATCTACGCACAACCTTATATCACCATTCTTTTTCCTGACAGGTACTAAATTTGCAACCCAGGATGAGTACCTTGTGGACTAAATGATTCCTCCATCCCTCAACTTCTTCAATTATTCTAGCATATTCAAAGAAAGGAGTGGATTGATCGGCCTCTGTTTTTTCCTAAAAGGCTTGGAATTATATTCAAGAGGAATTTCATGTTGGAAAAAATCTTCCTGTGTGCCTTGACTCGGACTAAGACCAAGCTAGGCGGTCTTGATATTTCTTCAAGAATTGAACATAGGAATGCTTCTCTTCCTTGCTCATATTGCTTCCTAACCATATTTTACGTGGTTTTTACCTTGTGCCCAGATTCGTGCTCTTCCACATCTCTTGAAACTGACATAATTATGTTAATAATGCAATCAACATTATCAAAGTTTGATTCAAGTGCCACAAAACCTCTGGGAATCGTGTTTTTCTTCAGCTGGATGATGTCTTTGCCAAATAAAGATTTCTTTCCTTCAGCAGAACACACCATTGGTTCCCATTCTATATTTTGGTCAAGAAAATTGCCTTACTTTTTTAGAAACCATTTCACCTAGGCATCATCATCGAACACTTGCCAATTTTTAAAATTGTCAAGGAAAGATGGCCTTTTTAGTAATTCAACATCATACTTGCCAAATGGAGATACTATACAATTTCTAAATCTCGATCCTAAGCTTCTTAATTTATCTCGCAACAACATTAAAATTTCTATCATGGTGCACAATATTAAATGTGTCAAACATTTCAATCAAATCCCAGGACTACATACTTGTATTATTTCATTCTCTCGATTTTTAGTAGCATACGTTTTCTAATTTTCTTAACAATCAGTTTTGAATCTCCTTTGACAACGATATACTTTACACCCAATTTCCATCCAATTCTCAAACCCAATAACAATGCTTCATATTTAGCAATGGTGTTAGTGCATTCAAAGTTGAGTTTGAAAGAAAAACCAAAATCTTCTTGGCCTGGAGAAATCATAACAATACCAGCACCATTTCCAAACTTGGAACAAGCTCCATCGAATAACAAGGTCCAAGGAAAACCTACTTGTTCAAGAAATTTACATTGATCAATCTTGTGCTCTTTTCCATCAACAAATCCAACAAATTTATCAGCATCTACATCAACATACAACACTTCATAAGAAGCATTATTGGGATCTTCAATGAGGTGCAACATCTTCTTCTCTCCATACAGATTTACAAGGCTTCCTTCAATTGGAATGGTGGAAAAATACATATCCATCTGAACACTTCCACCAACACTTGCATCCCACTTTATTGATAACAACATGCCCCATTTGGTAGGGCAATCAACAATAACAACATCAAGTTTCAAGTTCTTACCCGGATAAGCTGCAAGTTGTACCACCAAACCTTTTACACATCCTACAACTAGCACCTCTCTAGAATCCATTGCAGTACACTTTCCATAAGTTGTTGTCACTTTAATGTTCAATTCATTCATAACCTCTAGAGGCATAACATTGCATGATGCTTCGGAATCAAACATACAATTGTGTAGTAGTCTATCCTTAATAATTAGTGTTGTAAAAAATGGATCAACATTTAATTGAGACTCAACCAAAGATGTTCCCAAGTAAACTTCAGGTGGTTCACCTATCTCCTCCAATGCTGGTGGTTTTTCTAGGTCTGCAATGGTTTAGAGGAGGAGTGTCTACATTATTTATATTTCTGCCTTGGGTACTCCTATCTTCTTCCAATCCCAAATACTCAAAGGCCCTCTTCTTGTGCTTAGGAATCCTAAGAAGTTAAAAATTGGAACAAAAATCTTGATCTGAGTCAAGACTTGGGCAATGTCATAAGGAATGTATTTGGGAAAAGCAACATTTGGAGAAATATTGACAAACTCATCAGATGGCACAATATTTTTCACATTTTGGGCATGGGTGGGAACACTAGTTCTACTTGAGACAACAAGGACTTTCCCAGATGAATCTTTCTTTGGATTTTCTTTTGGGATATTGGTAAGATCTAGGGTTTTTGGTCTGGCTTGAGGCCCTGCCCCTTTGAAAACTTTACTTCTTGTGTTATACTCTATTTCTTAGGCAACAACATCATTCATTAAAAATTTCTATCCTCTTCGATGGGATTCCTCCATCATACTTAATAATCATTAGAGCTCTTAGGTACTCAAAATCATTATTAAGAAGTTCAAAATCTTGTACCATATCTATTTCTAAAGTATGGGAGGGAGGAAGAAGAGGTACCAGTGAATGCTATCCCAAAAACTTGCAGCAGTTCTTACACTTATTACTTCGATTGAAGTTGATCCTTCTTTGTGAGCTTGTAGAAAAATCCAGCATGCATGCACCATCATCGAGTGTTATCATCATCATCAACTTCTTCAACTTGCTGATCTACTTCCCATGGTGGTTGGGGTAAGAAAAATTTGTCACAACAAAAATTTCATTTGTCTCTTCAATAACAAAAATTCTAGCATTTAGAGGATCAAACACTACTCTATTTTCCTTAGCATAGGGTTGTCTATCTCCCATGGGTTCTTTACATCTGTCATCAGATATCTGATCATTTCTAGGATGATTTACAAATCTGTCTTGTCCTTGTTGCCTATGTTAACCTTGAGAACCTTGTCCAATTCATTTCTCTACCCCTGCCAGCGGCATGTAAGAGATTTCTTTGACATCTCCGACCAAATTATTTACAAATTCCTCAAGATCCATAGCCTCACTTGATGGAGGATTATCTGTTTGATCAATTCAACACCCTCCTTCTTGGGAGGTTTTACAACGGCTTTAATGTTGTTCTCAATTTATAGAGCCATGGTAAATGCCTGCCATAAAGTTCCAGGGTTCTTATCCCTCAAATAGTAAGAAGATTTCTTATCAAATGCATTTGAAAAATTTATCAGACATGATTCATCACATGGCCTAAAATTAACAGGCAGTCTTCTCAATGTTTTGTTAAATATTGTATTGAAATCATGCACTGATTCATTAGGATTCTTCTTAATATTTTCAAAATCTGATAAAAGAAACCTAGGGTCTGTTTTATCACCATATTGTAGTCTAAAATCATTATTCATTTCTGTCCAAGAATCAATGGAATTATCTAGAAAATATTTATACCAGTCCCTTACATCTTCTTCTAGAGTATGGATAAACAATTTACTATACACATCCTCAAATTCTATTTCAAATTCCTCCATCATATTGGCAAAGAGCTTCAAGTGTTGATCACCAGTGATTGCATTATTTCCTTGAAATTTAGGAAATCTATTTCTTACATCTTGTGGCACAACATTTGGATAGCCAGCAATACCTCTAAAATTGATGGGACAAAAGTATTACCAAAAATAGAGTGCAGGTGGAGGTTGAGCCATATTATTTTCAGGAGGTGACCTTGGAGGAGATGCAAAACGATGAGGAGTGAGAATTTTGTGTGGTATAGGGATGCAATTCTTAGAATGACTGCCCTCTAAAGGCTCTATTTCTTGGAAAACTCTATCAGATTTGGAAAATACGGGGGATTGAGAAGAAAAATTTTCAAATACAAATGAAGGCCCCTCTCCAGATGGAGAATTCAATTTAACAAAGAGACTACCTAATTCAGATTCACTTAAGGAAGTATTGCAATCTTCAATCACAGGCTGGTCAATTTCACCAATGGAGATCTCTTTTCTTGATGTTTGATCTCCAACAACCTTCCAAATTCTTCTTCCTTCTAAATTAGACTTTCCTAGATCTTGGAACAACCTTATACTAGGGTCCTTGGTGAAGAAATATCTTCTTCCTTCCATATTTATAGAGATTAATGGCAAATATTACTTGATATATGTTAACTCATTGGTATTTATTAAGAATTTAAACCACACAAAGTCACCACTAAGGATTTTCACCTTATTTTGTGTAAATGCACTAATACCTATCAAATGTATGTCAATACCAAATTCATGCAAATAGTACAATATATGCTCTTTTTCAACCCAAATTTGTCAATGATGATACAAAATTTAGTGTAATAATGGTATAAAGTGGAAATATGACACTCAGAACTTACAACATCAAACAATTATTACTGGATCTGAATAGAGAATGATGTTTCAGCAATGTATTTACACTTTAAAATTTGTAAGAAGCATTACAAGGGTTTATATGCGTTACTCGATGGTATTCAAACTTTGCACAAAACTTCATGTCCCGAGCAATAGTGCCACGAGTGTTGTTGCCACATAAATAAATCTCAGAGCTCAAATTATCCCCAAAAAAAGTGCCACGAGTGTTGGTATCCAAATTTATTATCCTTTTCAAGTTGAGAAACATCATATATTTGACATCGATCCTAGACATAAATAGATCATAATGTATGTCATTTTGTATCCATGGATGAGATCTAACTAGCCCTTTGTCACTAGGATTATGGAGAGATGGATAGCACCTTCAACAGGATTTGACCTATCCTCACTAATTTAGGTTGTGCCTCTTGAACCAGGGTGAGAGGACCCTTAGTGTAACCTCTGTTTGATGAAGGAGATGGAGATATCCTTCTTTTGCACAAATTTTATGAAGAAAACCTTGGGAAATTATGATCAATACTCCATAATTTAACTCTCGAGAGTTGTCACTTCTAAAAGATTGAGATACTTTCCAAACAAGGCTAATGTTACTGAAGAGATTATGAAATCCTGATTGTTTTGCATATTTTAGTAAATAGATTTTGTTCCTTTGTGGATATATAGGGCAAAACAAGGGTATTTCGAGATGGATTCATGGTTTTTGAATAATTTTGGTGGGAGATTAAGCAGGATAAAATTGATTATACCAGATCTTTGAGATACTTCACAACAATTAGAAAGCTAAATGATAGAAAGCTTTGGAATAGCTAAGATATTCCTTTAACCAGAAGGTGTGCTTCAATGGAGGCCCAAATTAGCACGATTTCACACAATCTCCAAGAATTTAACATGAAATCTCGAGCTAAAGACTTAATAAAACATCAAAGACCCCTAGTTCCTCATGCCTAAGATACACTCAAAGGCTTACAAAAATATTTATCAACAAATGACAATGAAGTGATTTTAAATTGTTTATCTCATCACAAGATGAAAGCTCTTCTTGAAATGAAATTGTAAATGCCACTAAACTATCACAGGGATGAGATCCTATATGATTGATTGAATTTAACACAAGATTACAATAGGAATAAGAAAAAATACTTGCAGACATTACGGAAAAAAAAGTAGATAAAAATTGTACCAATATTGATACAAATTAACTCAAAATGATCAGATTTATAAGCGGGGAAAGTTCCTTTTAACTTTCTCAGAGCTTGTCAATGGTTGTACACTCATAACCAACTTTATGTGATTGGATTCTAAAACATAGGAAATTAACAGGTTTCTCGGATTGGCCTCTTAAGAATTCAACCCCCGACCAGTTACAAGAGTATTCTTATTACATTTATACATTTTACTCGCTCACTCATCCCAAATTTTCCCCCCAAAAAGAAGAATATTTGAGGGGCCTTTTCTTGTTACCAAGTGGCCTCAGAAAGTGACGTTTAACAAATTCACATCCGAAAGCTGCCAAGTGGACCAATTATGAATTGATCATTTTTCTCAGCACCCTAGACTAATGACTAGGATGCCATGCCACACCTTTTGTGAGTCCTTTTAATAATTCAGATTCTATCATGCGATAAAGCCTCGTTTTAATCATTCTCTAGAGGCTCTGTCTGACTAGATTTAAAAGGTATTCCGTTTTTCTCTCAAGGCAACACCTTTTTCTTTTTTTGCCGCAACCTCCATAATTTCATCCTTTTCCCTCTCTTTCCTCTGCAACTCTTCCCTGCATCCATCTTCTCTAGTAATTCACATTTTTGCAAGTGCTCGAGCAATTCCAATTTAAAAATATCAACCTTATCAATCCTTAGACTCACAAGTTAAGTTATAAATCCATTCAATGGTACTTCGCAGACAAAAGCGACAAGGAATTTTATCAAAAATGATGAAAAATGGTGCTTATTCACAACTCCGGGATACTTGGAGCAAAATGGTGGAAAAACAAGTGAAATGAAAAATAATTGTTGATTCTTCCCCTTCTTTACTTTATATTATAGCCATCCACGTGTTTCCTTGGTGCAACTACAAAGGAGAAGTACAGGAGAAAGTTTCCAAACAAGCGTGGGCCTTCCATGTGCCTTGGCCCCAAGAAAAATTCATTTTGGCCTTTGAAAAAATCTCAGTAAGAAAGGATCCAGCGGAAGCATTCACGTGTCTCAATGGTGCACTTTGAGATGGTCCCCAAAAGTGGAGACCCCAAAAAAGTGCAAGCTCACCACATGTCTCATTCCGATAGAGTTGTTAAAAATTTTGAATGATCAGCGAGAAGGTGCCATGTGTCTAGGGTCTGAGATATTTTTCCTTGGTAGTTTAAAAGTCCAAGCAAGGGAAGAGTGAGCGAAAGCCTCCAAGTGTCCTCCTGGTGCTTCATCAAAATAAAATTTAGGGGCCGGTCCCCAAACAGGCGTGGTTCTTCCACATGTCCAAGGCCTTAGAAAATTACTTTGAAAAATTTAAGTATAGAGCTAAGCCGGTTGAAGCCTCCATGTGTCTCCCTGATGCGCTTTGAGATGGTCCCTAAAAGCAGAGACCCTGAATAAGTGCGGGCTCACCACATGTACCCTTGGTGCAACTATTAAGGTGGGACCCTAAGGCAGATCTTTGAATGAGTGCCGGCCCTCCACATGTCCATGGTCTGCAAAGATGCACTTGCTTTGCATGAAAAAAATGTCTAAGTCTCGGAAAGGCAGCGAAAACCTCCACGTGTCTCCCTGGCACAACTCTAAGGTCAAACCAAAAGGTGAATTTTCAGATGAGCGTCGGCCCTCCACTTGGACAAGATTTGATTTGAATCGGGGCTTATAGTTTCAAAGTTCCCCACCAATCTACATCAAACTTGAAATGGCCATGTTTCCAAAGATCTTTGAGATGTAAATTTGATGGGGAGAAACACACTCGTCAAACCGTAAAAAACAAGAAAATCAAGATTCGCACCCAGATAAGAATCTTTCTTTAAGAGCAGAGATTTTGGAAATGATATAAGGCCCAAATATGATCTTCTCGAGCCACATCTTATCATGTTTCCATAAAGATTGGGACAAAAATTGACAGGGAAAATAAAACATGACTGTGGCAAAATGGAAGGAAGGGAAAAAACTTGATTTTTTGCCCAAGTTAAAAATTATTTCACATGGATAGAGGAATGGAAAACAAACTATTGATTTAAAGTGATCCTCGAGTAAAGGAAGGGAATGTTCATGGAAACCAAATGGATGAAAAAGTTTTCATGCATCAATCTGAGAGAGATAGAAAAGACGACAGAGCCCGCAAATTGAAGAATTTCAAGGAAAAATAGGGTGAGATCAAATTGACCACCAACAAGAATAATGTTTTGAAAAAATTTCGTTGGACACGTGTTGATTATGTAAACAGTAGTTTCTACTACTTCTACGTAATACTCATTTGAAAGATGTTTTTCCTTCATCATACTTCTCACCATCTCAATGATGGTTCTATTATTTCTCTTTGCCACACCATTCTGCTATGGTGTATACCTAGAAGTAATTTTTTTGTGTATAACAAGATATTTGTAAAAATTCAAAAAAGCATTGGAAACATACTCACCTCCTCTGTATGTCCTCAAAAATTTGATGCAGTAACCACTTTTATTTTCAACTAAAGCCTTGAACTTCTGAAATATATCAAAAGCATCTTTTTGTCTCAAAAATTACACCCATGTATTCCTTATATAGTCATCAATGAATGTCATAAAATATGAACAAATCCTAATAAAATTTGTTTGCATCGGTCCACATAAATCTGAGTGAACAATTTCAAGTGGTGTACTTGTTCTTCTTGTTTTGACAATTGGGAAAGATTATTTGTGTTGCTTCCCTAAAATACAACCTTAATAAACTCTATCTATTTTCTGAGTCAAAGGTAAACCTTTCACCATATTTTTTATGTGTAATAAATTAAAACCACAAAGTTTAAGTGACCAAAACTGAGATGTCATATACACGATTCATCTTTTTCAACTGAGTGAAAATATGATTCAATCTCTTTAGCTCTAGACTAATTTGTAGTATGAAATCTAGATGTGGCTGGTATAATATTCAAAGGAAACATTATGTTGCTTTCCATCTTCACTTTAGCAATTACCCATCTACTTGGATATTTATCCATGATCAAGAATTTGTTGTCTTCAATGTAAAATCTGTATCCCTTTTGTACCAATTGACCATTGCTCATAAGATTATGCTTCAAACCTACAACATAATAAACATCCTGCATAATATTATGCTCCCCCTTTTTAGTTAGAATATTGATTTTTCCTTTTCCTTTTATAATCAATGTATTATTATTCCCAAGGGTAACTTCTGACTTTAATGACTCATAAAAATTAGAAAATAAATCTAAGTTACCTGACATGTGATTACTGGAACTAGAATCCAAATACCACACGTCACTAGGACTCTGTTGGGATAGATTACACTCAATGGGTGATTATTCGAAATATTTTTGCATGCAATAAACACATAGCTTAGAGTAGAACTTCCAACCCGATTTTGATTTTGCTTGTTCCGATTATACCAATTTTTCTTACATTCAAAAGCATAGTGCCCATATCTCTTCCAATAGTGACACTAAACATGTGATTTTTCTTATCTCGACCTGAAAAATGATTATGATTGTGCTGCTCTTGACTATGTCTTCTTCCGCTTGAGTTTGATGGACCGTTGTTGCATCCTCTAGATGAACTTATTTCTCTTAATCTTCCACGATTTCTTGATACATGTGATGAAAACTCTTGATCTACAACTGCATGTGATCTATTCAACCTTTGTTCATGATTTATTAGTGATGCATGCAACTCATGAATTGAAAACCGACTCGAGATCCCTAGTTTCTTCAACAATAACTATTAAAGGATCAAATTATGTAGGCAAAATTCTAATAATTTTTTGATAATTCTTTTGTCCTCAATATTTTGACCATGAGATTTACTTTTATTGACCAAACCAACTGCAAAAGTAAAGAATGATTCTACGGAATCTGAATCTTTCATTGACATATTTTCAAAATCTCTACGAAGTAACTATAGCTTAGTGGTTTTTACATTATCTTTACCTTGATACAAAAATTTAAGAGTCTCCCACGCAATTTGTGCTTTACTGGATTTTTCCACTCTTGGTAGAATACTTTCATGCATGGCTTGATGAATGAAGAAAAGAGATTTTCTGTCTTTGTTTCTTAATTCCTTCAAAGTGTCTTTCTCTTTACGTGACGATGCATTATATGTTGCTGCGTATGCGGGCTCTATGTACCTATTCTCTATGATTTCCCACACATCCTTATATTTGAATAGTGCCTTTATGGTTGATTACAAATACTCGTAATTCTTTCTTGTAAATTATAGTGTCTGCAGACTGGATATAAAAGCCATAACCTATTCTCAATTAGAAACCTACTGAAAAATTCACACTCTGATACCAATTTGTATAAATTAGGCACATAAAATAACAACTAACAGAAATAAAATAAATAATTACAAATAAAATAGATTATTGAAAACTCAGATCAACACTTATGTGCATATATTTCTCCTTCCTTCTCAAAGCTTCGGCTCAATACAAACTCTCTGAATGTGTTTGATATGAAAACACTTACAACTTCCTCTAATAAATAGATGGCTTCATCTAACAATAAAACACTCAACACTCCTAAAAATAGAACTAAAAATCACATGCTTTTGTGCAATACAAAGCTTTTGATTTATTTTCTTTATAAGCTTTTCCTAAAGCTAGGAATCTAAAACTAAACTCAAAAGTAAAAGCATGTAAAAAGCAAACTTGCTTTTTGCTTTTCTTGGGGAAAAATTAAAATTTTTCTAACACTTTTGTTCATTAATTATATTCTTTAACAATTGATTATCAATTATGTCAATTTCTAGTATTTGTGAGGAAATGCAGAGCTTTCATATGTATTTGATGTTTGCAAAATAATTCTATAAGTATCTCATAGATCTAACAAGTAATAGTTTTTATAAAGAAAATGAAATACGTGGAATCTCTTAAATCATGTATCCTTCACATCACTACATTCAAAAAAATGTCACTAAAAATTAGCTATGTGAATTGTGACGAAACAAAGTTTTCTCATTGACTTGTGCCCAACAAGGCCTGTGTAAAAATTAATAATATGAATTGTCGAAACACATAAATTCCTTATTATCTCAAAATTCACACTTGATAATACATGAATATCATATATATAGTATTAATGAACCTAAAAACAATCAACAAATGGAGATTTCTCATTAATTCTCTCTTTGCATTCTCGACACTTGCTCTTATAAGGAAAGTTAGATGTGAAGGTCATTAGAAATCACCATGTGTCCTCAATGGGACTTATAAGTAAATATAAATACATAATATATGGGAAAACTTTGGAGAATCATGAATATCATTGATTTAAAGGAATATCAGTTGTCAAAGCCATGACAATTATCATAGAATCAATGAAAATGCATAGATAGCTCACTAGACCTCAATGTTGCAATGGTATGCCATCATTTTAGAATGAATTAGAAATATTTGAATGAGTGAAAATATTTCATAGGGAATACCTTGGATTTTGAGTTTGAACTTGCACAAAGCACCTAAAATACAAAAAAATGAGCAAAAAAATTAATCATTCTATTTTTAAGAGATATGAATCTTATAGTCATTCGAATGTTTTACAAGATAGTAAACAATGAAAGCTTATTTACACACTTTATTCTCTAAATTTTTTTGGAGACATGGCCATTGATAAACATGTCATTGGTGCGAGATGAATATACTTCTTTAAAAATGGATGTTGAAGAAGATGAACTCTGGATGATGATGAAGAGATTAACCTTGATAAAGTGCAATATGTCGTTGACTTGGTAGCTATATTCTAAACAAAATTATACATTCTTGTAGGTAAACTAGGGGTAATACTTTACATTACTTTACTTATTGGCATAGTGGGTGATAAACTAAAAATGTGGTAGAATGGTAGTTAATCTAACTAAGAACAATAGTAAATAACCGTAAATAAAAGTAGTCAATAAATATAGAAGTTACCCAAGCAATTAGAATAATAAAACTAGAAACCTAATATACAAAGAAGGGATGGAAGGATATTAGATAATTTGGAAAATTTGTTGTAGTGCCTTACAGGTGAATGGAGGAACAATAGGAGGGAAAAAATATGCCAAGGTCTAGAAACTTGTAGATCCAAACAATCTAAGTGGACTGGAACACTTGGGAGAAGATCAAGGTCCGAGTTTTGAGTGCCCCGGTCTGTGTAGAGGTCAAAAACAAAACTTGTAAGGTTGGCATATGATGAAAATACCTTTTTATCTATCGCATATAATTCACTTCTCTATGATGAATGTGTCCAATGATCAATGATGAAATATACACCTGCAAAACCCCAAAACAAGCATCAAACCCTAAATAAATAAAAATGCAAATGAAGGGGTCAAACTATCCTCAGCGGCCACAATGGTGGAGTTATTAATTGAGCGTTGTACTACATCTTAGAATCGATGTTGTTCTATGTGCTCTTGATCTAGTCACACATTGTGAAAGTAGAGAGTGATAACTATGTGTAGAAAATGTAATAAAATGGTAGATGGAATATAATAAAATTACCTCTTATGCGGTGTGATGCGGATGAACCAAGCTTGTGCCTTGTGATAGAGCTAAATGGATGCAAATGAATCCTTTGATGGATGAAACCTTAGGTGATGATAGTAATGACTAGTGCTTGGTCTCTCATTATCTTTACATAACTTTATATTTTTACCGTTCTCTTGTTATAATTTCATAATTAACCACGAAAAAGATGACCAAAAAAAATATCAAATGTTCAAATTGCTATAAAATACCCAAAATCTACATGCAAGTGGAAATAGAATTAGGGCACCCCGACTGGGACTAGGGTGCCTATCGGTGCCCTAGACAAATGCAAAATAACATGGAACAATAGAAATAAATTGGGAAAGTATGTATGAGAGGTCAGCGATAACGATAAAAAGCAAAGTAAAATTGCCAAAAGATGGTGATTAATTAATACGTTCTTAACTCAAAAGTATATGGATAGTAGCGTGAGAGTGGGACTAAGTAATGTCTAAAGTGTTTGATTTTATGACAACATTTTTCCCACTTTATATTGGTGGGCGGAAAGCTTGGTAACATAAAGTAGATAGAGATGCATATTTGATAATCCACGTAGAGTGATGTAGAAATGCACTTTGAAGGACTAGAAAATGTGTAGAGTGATAAAAAAATGATGGAGCATGGAAATTAAAGATGCAAAAGCGTAAAAAAGTGATGAGATTTAACCTAGGGAGGAAGAGTGTGTGTAGTTGCCGATGTGTGTGATATACTTGCATGGTTACTATTATGTGTGATGTCACAAAATGTTGATGTTATTACCTCCATTATTCTAGTTATTTTTGTTGACTTCACGTTTCTCATATGGATGGACCTATAAGGAGAAAAAAACAAGTATTCAAATACACGTGTACATGAAAAAACACATGTAAAATATGCATGTATATATATGTGAAAGCATGTAAGTGAAACGTAGATAAATGAAAATGGAACATCAACACCTGATCCATGACGAGAGAAAAATGTAGAAAGAGGGTATCATTTCCTCATTTTTTTGGTTAATCTGACGCTATATAGACCGAAGAAGTGTAGGGAGAAATATACATTATTCTCTAACCTGTAACTTCTTCACCGAAGTTGTATGAGGAGATATCAATACTACCTAGGTTTTTTGGTCATCTAAAGCCACTTGGCTGAATTAGTGTAGAGAGTAAGTCCGATGTATCATCTAACTTGTAACTCCTCCCTTGAATGCTAAGGAATATAATGTCCTATAAAAGCCACTATTTATGGGGTTCGTAGACTAGTATAGTATATTGAACCCATAATGCCAAGGGCATAAAGTGAGTGAACTTAACCGATGTAGAAACATTGTATAATATATAAACCCCAAATAATATCCTCTCTTTGGGGCATGCAACATCAATGATAGGAGAATATGAACCCAAAAGATGACCAACTACATGAACTTTGTAAATTTTCCCTGCAAGGGGGAAACAAATGCGCTTCTAGAGACCAAGGCATGCACAAATAGGAGGCTAGCCAAAGAAAAGAGTTAAAACCAACAAGAATGCATGAAAAAATTAATGTGTAAGCTACACAAAAATTTGTATAAGATACCAAGAAATGTAGTAACGTAAATATGTAGGAAGAAAAAGTAATCCACACAAAGTGGGATGCAAACATAGGACATTATTCACGATGTCAAAAGACACGCAATGCTATCATGGACGCATATAAAAAATAAGTGTGCACACCATTAAAAGGGCAAGGTCCGCATATAATAGCAATTAGTAGACAAATAATTACAAACAACTGAAAGTGATGGAAGCAAGTAATCCTGCAAATAAATGATGCATATTAAGAACCCGTTGGCATGTTAGAAAGATAACTAGTATGTCAAAATCCTATATACCCATGTAATATAGAGTGCTAAATAAAAAATAAAATAATAGATCCTCGAGAGTTGAATTTTGATTCCCCTAGTGCCCAATGTTGGATGCGTATAAGGCGAGAATCCATACTATGTGGAAAATACTTGTATCTATGATAACCATTAAGAAAGGGTGTGAAGGTGCATGTTTTTATGGTATAGATAAGTGAAATACAAGATATAATATTAGAATTTTATTGACAATTTTTACACCCAGTGTGAAAAGGTCAACTCGAAACTTTTATAGTTTCTTAGATTGGTCAATTCACGATTAAGGTTATGTTTGGGACAGCCACCTCGATTTAGATTTAGTTTTTAATAGTTTTGTTCGGACAATCTTGTAAGTCATTTGGAATCAAAACTACAACTTGAGTATAGTTTAAGAACACCATGCCTCATAGATGCAACCATTCCATTTGAAACCCTCGTCAAAACTATGCAATAGCTGTAAACAACCATTACAGGGCCCTAAGGAAGGTAGGAAGGGAAGCATGTACCAGACATGATGTTCGAAGCTATAGACCGGTGGCGCTTTGAAGGAAAATTTACAGTCTTACAAGCAATTTGCATTTTCAGTGAGCGACAATAAGGTACACTTGATTGTTTAATTATTTCTATGATTAAGTGAATTATTTAAGCATTTTGAGTTGTATAAGTTCATTCATTATCCATACAAATGAAAGAAAGTACAGAAAGGAAGGACATACATCTCATAACATGAAAATATTTTCATTTATTCATGAGGAATAATAGTACATATTTTTCTCACACAAGCCGTGAGAAATAACTGAAAGGAAAGACAATGCATATATTTATGAAGATAAAAATGTAAAGAGGTAAAAGAAACCCGTCATTGCCTTGAGGGAGTGTTCTTCTCTCGCTTAAACTGTTGTTCCAGTTGTCCACTGCAACTACATCATGGTACCTGAAAAGGGAGGAGAAAACGATCATCAATACTAAGATCAGGGTTTAATTTAACTCCTTATACTTCCAACTTCAGAAATTAAAGCATTCAAAAGTGTATTATCAAGTGAAGCAGAAGAATCGAATTTAAAGTTTGAAGTGACTTAAATGAGATAAAATTACTGCTGAAAAGGGAAGATAGAAGAGTTTTAGGAATATTTTGATGAGGCTTCGCCATGTAAAATGGACATTTACAACTTTTCCAATATTTGTATCAAGCTAAAATAAAATAAATGCAGTAAAAGTAACAAATTACAGTATCTGAATCAAGGCTTATGCCTGATAATGGTATCAAAAATAGGTAAAGAATTGCTTGAAAACTATTGCAGGGATCAAAGAGTATAAGTGCAACTACAGGTTACAAATAGGCATTTCAAAAGTGAACTGAAGAAAGAGATGTATAAGCAACCACTTCATTTACAGATTTTATCAACATCATTCAACCTTGCAAAACTCACATGAGGTCAATAAGAAGATCTGAGCAGGACAAGGTACATTATTGAAAATTCAACAATGGATCAAGCTTGAGATGTCAACCCTAGATTCAAAACTTCAACAAATATCATCGGGATGCAATGTTGAAATCTTCAAAGATGATTGAATGAAAATCATTTATGAAGCATATAACTCGAATCATTTACAAAGAAGAATTACTCATATGTTTTCCTCATTCCAAAATGAGCAAGTTCCATTAGAGAAATCAAAATTGAATGGAAGAAGAACTCTACGGTGAAGAAAATCAATACTAGAATATAAAATACAAAGTATTTTATATATACCACTGCTCGTAGTATTGAAGGAGAAAGTGTAAATGGAATCTACATCTATCTAGAAAAGATCCAAAGTTTAAACTCCATTAAAAGTGGTGTTTTAACACAACATTGGGAGGTTATACAAAATTGGCCAAATAAAATGGAACTCGAGAAAAATGGAGGTCGGGAAAATAAACAAGACCCATTCATAGGTAGCAAAAATCAAAGTAAGAAAGAGAACTCAGTGATAATGAAACAGTTTCCATGTTCAAAGAGAAAGAAACTCACCCTTTTAGCATTCCCAGGTCAAAGTTGTAGAGGGCTTGAACTAAGGAAGTCAATAAACTCCATAAAAGTTTCTAACAGAGCTCCGATGGTGGCCAAGGAAAAGGTAACAATCTCAAAAACCCGTAAGCTCTTTCTATCGAAAGAGGCAGAGAACTATCTTTGTCAAAAGACAATGAACCGAGTCTAGATCTAGAGACCATTTTGAAGAAGTAGCCGAGCTCGAAAATAAATAATGGCAGCCATCAAGAGGAACAAAATGGATCCAAGCTATAAAATTACCAATGGTGGAAAAATATTCACAAACATCCCAAAATGGTTTGCTCAAAAAGCTCAAAATAACCAGATCTTACGAAGGATGAAATAAGAAAGTGAAGAAAATTTCAACAATGACGGAACCTCTTGAAACATTTGCTCGAAAGGTTTAAGGGAAATACATATTCTCAAGGGTAATTAAAAATAGTTTGAATCAAGTTGCAGGAGCTTCAAACAAAGGTATCATGGAAAAAAATTTCTAGGGCTCTGCTGCGAACCGAAAAATCAATGAAATGTTTATCGGGACCAAATCAACCTTTACCATGAAAATTTGAGTGGTGAGATAGCGAGAACACAAAAGTACATAAATCAAAGGATGAGGATCGATCTCCACTCTCAATTCAAACCATGGTTCGAGTCTTCAAAAACACATTTAATATAATTCAAACCCTAATCATGCTTTTGAGATAAACGATCAAAAATTGACAAGTATAGAGATCAACGCTCACAAATTGATCATAAAGATCGATGCAAAAGTAGTCCAACTGAAATGGTGATCGATTGACCAACTTATAATTTTCAAATTTTATAAAGTGTCAAAATTTCTCTCGTAGGCCCGAAAGTATGCTTTGAGTACATGTGGCACCATCACGGTGGAAGCGGAGAAATGGGGGTTAGGGTTCACTTAAGTTTTCAAGATTTAAAAATGTAAAAATATAAATTCCAAATGAAATGATTTTTAGGGTTGAATTGATCTTACAATGCAAATTCGAGAGATGAATTAGCGAGAATTCAACCATAATTAATACATTAATGATTGAAAATGAAAAGTAAACAAATCAAAGGCCAAATATCAAGCTCTGATTTATGCAAACCATGTTTAAAATGCATTTATGACATGGACGAAACCCTAAAATTAACCCTTGGAGATCAATGGTTGAAAATCAATAATTACAGAGAGCAACGATCACAAACGAGTTGTTAAAATTGAGACAAAAGTTGTTAGGTTGGAATGGCGGTTGGACTTAGTCAAATTTTCAAATTGTAAAACTTTCAACCACATGCCCGTAACCCCTCAAAGTATATGTGTTATAAATTCAATGCAATGGTGGAATAATGGAGGTTGGGAGTCACTTAGGTTTTCAAACCTTTAAAATGTAAAAATTTAAAAGTTCCAAAGTTTTCTACGAAGCCCTAGCCCTGCAAGGACAAATTCAATATCAAAGGAAAAGTCAATACATCAATTCCACATAGTATTGGCAGAGTGGCCAGCTCTCTCATGTTTTGAGACTTTATACAAACAGGCTTAAAAGTCTCATGTTATTCCGTTTCCTTGCATTTCCCATAAGCGAAAGGCCGGAGGAATTTTTTCCTTTAAGGCTCGCAAATTTTTTTTTCAAGTTCATACATTTACCCGCAAGCTTTGAAGGCTGCCAGGAATTAAAATATCAAAAAAGTCTGCGTGAAGGCTGCAAAAAGCGTTTAAAATGCCAAATTTTCCTTTAGACCTGAAAACCTGTAGAGGAGTTATAGTGCACTGGCCCAAGAATCGAAAAAGGGCTCAAAAATTCTGAAAATCTGCAAAAGACTTAAAAATTTCAAAATTT
Source organism: Taxus wallichiana var. yunnanensis (assembly GCA_018340775.1). Lineage (NCBI taxonomy): Eukaryota > Viridiplantae > Streptophyta > Pinopsida > Cupressales > Taxaceae > Taxus > Taxus wallichiana. The sequence continues at coordinate 343,424,993 of CM031238.1, forward strand.
TCCTGAAGTCCCGTGAAAGCAAAGGGAGAAGATTTTATGTGCCATCCAAGCTATTATTTCGAGTTTTAAATTTAAAAAATTTGAATTATAGTATATGTTTCAAGCAATTCAAAGGGGCCGACAAAATTATGCCATCAATAATCACCAAAAAGGTGAAATAAACTATACACTCTCAAATGCAAAAGCCAACAAGTATTACATGGTCGTGTTTAATCAAAAGGTGGCAGACCTTTTATTTTTATAAGTCCACAAAGGTGGCCAAACTCAAATGAAGGCAAACTAATTTATCAAAGGGTGGTCCTCATGTGGAGCTAGTACAAAACAAAGGAGTTATTTTTGCATTCTTCACAAGAGGACAAAACAGAGTAGGAGACAAATTTGCATGCCCATGGAGAGAGACTTGCCTAATAAGAAAGCTTATTATTAACAAATTGTTTACCCTTGTTTTCTTGAAAATAGAACATCCAACTTCAGTTTGACTGTATTATAATGAAGGCTAATAATGCCTATTTGTAATTGCATGTTCTATTTTTTATTCCTTTATCTATTATTAAGTAAAGGATAAAAATAGGATGCATGGTTGAGTACAAGCCTTAGGATATTTTTAGGAAGAGGGTAAATTTATTTTGCTATATATTGTGTGCCTTTGCAAAGCACAAAAAGAAAACTTCTGGAGGACTTTTGGATATAGGAGTATTAAAGAAAATTTTGCCAGTTTTGTCATTTGAGTGTGAAGTATTTTCTACCTTTCCCAATTATTTGCAGTCTTGTGTATTTTTCTATTAGTCTTGTGAATGCAAATTCCCTGATCAATCATCTTACCCTCTTTTGCAAATTCATATTTTCTATATAATTTTAATTTGCATGTTAACTTAACAGTGTTGTTGTGATAATTTCCCTCAATACCTCATAATGTTTTTCCCTTAATATTCTGCAGAATAAATATTGGTTTGTGCACAAAAAATCCTTCACATATCAATTGTGCATATACTCACCAAAGACCTCATAAAAATTTGGTGTATCACCTTAGTTTTAATCATTTTACAGTCATATTTTACTCGTAAAACCTAGAATCAATTTAGGATACATCAACAAAGAACTAGCCTTGATACCGGAGACTCACCTCAAAATAGTTATACCCACAGACCTGAGGTGTTTCCGTTGTATCTACGAAAGAGAGAGATCAAATTTTGAAAGCTTAAAAAACCTGCAATCGTCTCTCTACAGGGTGCACTTTCGAGAGAACATTTTTCGATGCACGCCTTTGGGAAAATCACACAACTAAAAGTTTAAATTTTATAGGTGTTTCATCATTTAAGCAGATCAGGCACCATGCATAGCATGTTTGGAAAGAACTACTATTGATCCATTCTGAAGATTCTAGATCCGAAATAGAACTCATTTGGTGACTCCGTAAATCTGATTCCAGATTAGTATAGCACTTTTCAACAAGTATTAAAAATTTTAGCTACAGTCTTCAGGTATTTTCAAGAAATTCAAATATGTTATTTTTCATTGTCAGTAGTTTTGTGAATAACAGACCTATTTTAACAAGTTCAATATTTTATGAGGTCCTATAACCATGAATCCTCACTTTCAGCAATATTATCAACCAAACCAACTAGTCCTTTTATCCACCTTCTCCTTCAGATCAGTTTTATAACCCTTATCAGAATGAATACCCTTATAACCCAAACCCTATGTATATCAAAATGATTACCAATATGAGGGTTATGTTGTTCAAGGTCAAAGTTATGCAGAGGGTTATGTTGAGTATGAAAGGTGAAGAAATCTTAGAGTTGAGTTAAATAGTTTGAAGCAGCAATATTTAGCTATCAAGAAAAAAATTGAGAAATCGACAGCAATGAAGAATGATAGGTGTTAGGATAGGGAACCCTATCAATGGGATGTTCCTGCTTACCCTCCCTATGAAAATTCAATGCCTATAAATTCTCCTTGTTAGCCAATGCAGCTTATTCCTCTATTTCCTAACTATCAAGCTACTACAATTCCTTCTTTTTCTACCCAAAATCACATACTAAAGTCAAAATTAAGTGTCCAAGTTGGCGTTCAGATGTTGTTCTAAATGTAGATCTTATACCCCAACCTCTTGTCCAAAATTTTCTAGTTGAATCCAAAACTAAGACCACTCCTTTACTTGTGCTTCAAGCCCATGAAATAGAAAATCAAAAGATCAAGCGGAGGGGAAACCCACGAAAGACAATAATAGGGTAGAATTTTTTTAGAAATTACATGGATGGGTGCCAAAGTTTAAGTTTGATTTTATTCCAGAATTGGAAAAAGGAACCATGCAAAAGGTACAATCTATTTTTCCAGCGGATCAAGAGAAGTTGGAAGATGATCAACAATTTGCATATTCTGAGTGTAGTGTGCATAAAGGCACCATACTCACATAGCTTACAGCCATATCATAAGGGGATAAATCAATTTCGAATAAAAAGGAGCTTGAAATGAAAGAAAATTGTGTTTCAAGTTTACATTTCGAGGTCGATGATTTCTTGTCAGAATTGGAAAACTACATAGGTGAAGAACAACCTATAGAACTAACTGATTTTGTAGTTTCAACATTCAAATAACCTCTAGTTGATAAGGTCCCTCCTATACTTGAAAAAGAAGAAGATATTCTATTAAATACAAATCTTTACTTTCCCCTCCTGGAAGAACCATTTTGGGAGAAGAATGTCTCAAAAAAGCATGCTACTCAAATAAAATCTTGTGCAAAAAAACCATACAATTTTGATCTTACAGATTATATGTCAAACAAAAATGATCAAGATGAAAGATAAGTTTTAGTAAAACAGTTTGAAGGAGATGAAGTATGTTCAGATCAATTCCAAAATGTCCAAAAGGCTGATTCAGAACAACAACTTCACATAATTACTTATGAAAATGAAGAATATGATCTTCAGTTTTTTTACTATACCATGTATCTGGACAATACCTATGAAGAAGAAGAGGATGCATTTATTTTTTAGACTACACGAAGGATCCGAGAAATGCAAAATCATTTGATAAAAATGTTGAAAATTCACTTACAACACCATTAAACAACTCACAAAGCGAAGCGAGATCTCAAAATAGTTTCAAGATGAGTTAGAAGAGTTGGAAGACACAAAAAACCTCCGAGGATAGTTTCGAGAATAAGCTCATTAACAAAAATAATGTTCATCACTAAGACCAAACAAAAAAGTCAACATATCCACTACTAGAAGCTCTTGTCCTATTCGGTGTTTGGTGGTTGTCACCTAGCTACAACATTGCTAGATTTCATGCTTGTCTTAGAGCACAAAAGTGAGTTATCTGTTCTCAATAACAAGCCTCAAGTCATGTCAGAACAGATTACAGATCAGATAGAGGTACTTCCTAGTTCATGGACTGATCTATGAGCAAAATGAAGGTACATATCTTATTCCTAGCTATGTCACTTTGCTTTGGTTTCTAGACCTAAATTCATGGCCTTGGTTTTAGAGAAAGGGAAGCTACTTTTCACTACTTGTTTCAGGTTTTGTTTAGCCTTAGTTGTTTCTAGTTAGAGTAGGGTAGATTAGGATTTCCTTTCAATAAGTGCAGTTCCTGCACATTGCAATTTTTTTCAATTCAATAAGTGCATTCATGCACATGATCTAGTTTACTAGATCCTTTCCCAGATTTAGTTCTATTTTTGAAGGGTTGCACCTTTTGGAAAAGGAATATTTTTGTTACATGCCTCAGACTCCATGCCCAATGGATAAAAGAAAGGCACTAGTCTACAAGCTAGCAAAGCTTTCCCCATAGGATCGCAAGAAATGTTGACAATTTTTGCACCCAATGTGAAAAGGTCAACTCAAAACTTTTAAAGTTTCTTATATTGGTAAGTTACGAGTCTGGTTATGTTTGGGATAACCACCTCATTTAGATACAATTTTTAATTGTTTGGTTCAGACAATCTTGGAAGTCATTTGGAATCAAAACTACAACTTGAGTACAATTTAAGAACACCATGCCTCATAGATGTAGCCATTCCATTTGAAACCCTCATCAGAACTATGCAACAGCTATAAACAACCATTACAGGGCCCTGAGGAAGGTAGGAAGGGAAACATGTATTAGACATGATGTTTTGAAGCTGTAGATAGGTGGCAGTTTTGAAGGACAATTTACAGTCTTACAAGCAGTTTGCATTTTTAGTGAGCGACAATAAGGTACACTTGATTGTTTACTTATTTCTATGATTAAGTGAATTATTTAAGATTTTTGAGTTGTATAAGTTCATTCATTATCCATACAAATGAAAGAAAGTACAAAAAGGAAGGACATACATCTCATAACACGAAAATATTTTCATTTATTCATGAGGAATAATAGTACATATTTTTCTCACACAAGCCATGAGAAATAAGCGAGAGGAAAGACCATGCATATATTTATGACAATGAAAATGTAAAGAGGTAAAAGAAACCAATCATCACATCGAGGGAGTGTTCTTCTCTCTCTGAAACTATTGTTCCAATTTTCCACCGCAACTACATCATGGTACCCGAAATGGGAGGAGAAAACGATCATCAATACTTGAGATCGAGTTTAATTTAACTCCTTATGCTTCCAAATTCATAAATTCATGCATGCAAAAGTTTATTATCGGTGAAGCGAAAGAATCAAAATTTAAAGGTTGAATTTGACTGAAATGAGATAAAATTTCAGCTGAAAAGGGAAGAAAGAAGAGTTCTAGGAAAATTTTGACAGGGCTTTGCCATGTAAAATGGACATTTAGAACTTTTCCAATATCTGTATCAAGATAAAATAAAATAAATACAGTAAAAGTAACAAATTACGATGTCGAATCAAGGCTTATGCTTGATAAGGGTATCAAAAATAGGTAAATAATTGCTTGAAAACTATTGCAGGGATCAAAGAGTATAAGTGCAACTATAGGTTACAAATAGGCATTTCAAAAGTGAACTGAAGAAAGAGATGTATAAGAAACCACTTCATTTACAAATTTTATCAACATCATTCAACCTTGCAAAACTCACATGAGGTCAATAAGCGAGATATGAGCAAGACAAGGTAGATTATTGAAAATTCAGCCATGGATCAAGCTTGAGATGTCAACCCTAGATTTGAAAAATTCAATAAATATTATTAGATGTAATGTGGAAATTTTCAAAGATGATTGAATGAAAAGAATTTATGAAGCATATAACTATGAATTGTTTACAAAGAATAATTACTCATATGTTTTCCTCATTCCAAAATGAGCAAGTTCTAGTCAGAGAAATCAAAAGTGAATGGAAGAATAACTCTACGGTGAAGAAAATCAATACTAGAATATCAAATACAAAGTATTTTGTATATACCACTGCTCAGTTTTGAAGGAGAAAGTGTAAATGGAATCTACATCTAACCAAAAAGATCCAAAGTTCAAACTCCTTTAAAAGTGGTGTTTCAACACAACATTGGAAAGTTATATGGAATTGGCCAAAGCAAATGGAATTCATAAAAATGGAGGTTGGGAAAATAAACAAGACCCTTTCTTGGGTATAGAAAAATCAATTTAAGAAAGAGAACTCAGTGATAATGAAACAATTTCCATGTTCGAAGAGAAAGAAAATCACCCTTTTAGCATTCCCAGGTCAAAGTTGTAGAGGGCTTGAACTAAGGAAGTCAATAAACTCCATGAAAGTTTCTAACAGAGCTCCAATGGCGGCCAAGGAAAAGGTAACGATCTCAAAAAACCTAGAAGCTCATTTTCTCAGAAAGAGGTAGAGAACTATCTTTCTCAAAAGATAATGAACCGAGTCCAGATCCAGAGACCATTTTGAAGAAGTAGCCGAGCTCAAAAATCAATAATGGCAGCCATCAAGAGGAACAAAATGGAGTTGAGCTCTAAAATTACCAATGGCAGAAAAATATTCACAAACATCCCAAAATGGTTTTCTCGAAAGCTCAAAATAACTAGATCTTACGAAGGACGAACTAACAGAGCTCAAGAAAACTTCAACAATGGTGGAACCTCTCAAAAAAATTCTCTAGAAGGTTCTAAGGGAAATACAGATGCTCAAGGGCCATTAAAAAATAGTTTGAATCAAGTTATAGGAGCTTCAAACAAAGGTATCGTGGAATTTTTTTCTAGGGCTCCACCTGTTAATTGAAAATCCAAATGAAATGTTTATCAGGACCAAATCGACCTTTACCATGCAAATTTGAGCGGTGAGTTAGCAGAACTCAACAAGGACATAGATCAAAGGATGAGGATCGATCTCCATTTTTAATGCAAACCATGGTTCGATTCTTCAAAAATGCATTTAATACAAGTCAGAATCCCTAATCATGCTTTTGAGATCAAGAATAAAAAATCGACAAGTATAGATATCAACGCTCACAAATTGATCATCAAGATTGGTGCGAAAGTAGTCGAATTAAATTGGTGGTCAATTGACCAAAATTATAATTTTCAAATTTTATAAAGTGTTAAAATTTCCTCCGCGGTCCGAAAGTCCACAAGTGTACCTTTGGCACCATCATAATGGAAGCGGAGAAATGGAGGTTGGGGTTCACTTAAGTTTTCAAACTTTAAAAATGCAAAAAAGTAAAGTCCAAATAAAATGATGTTTAGGGTTGAATTGATCTTACAATGCAAAATCAAGAGATGAATTAGCAGAATTCAACCACAGTTAAAATATCAACTATCGAAAATTACAAGTACACATATCAAAGGCCAAAGATCAAGCTCCACGATCAATGAAAACCATGTTTGAATGCATTTATTACATGGTAGACACCCTAAAATTATCCCTTGGAGATCAATGGTTGAAAATCAATAAGTACAAAGATTGATGATCACAAACGAGTCATTAAAATCGAGGCAAAAGTCGTCAGGTTGGAATGGCGGTCGAACTTAGTCAAATTTCCAAAGTTTTAAAATTGTAAAAATTTCATCTATAGGCATCCATCCCCTCAAAGTATACGTGGCATAAAATCAATGCAATGGAAGAATATTGGAGGTTAGGAGTCACTTAGGTTTTCAAACCTTTAAAAAGCAAAAAGTTAAAAGTTCCAAAGTTTCCCTGAAGCCCTAGCCCTACAAGGACAAATTCAATAACAAAGGAAAAGTCAATACATCAATTCCACATAGTATTGGTGGAGTGGCGGGCTCTGTCGAGGTTTTGAGACTTTATAAAAATAAGCCTAAAAGTCTCGGGTTATTCTCAGCCCGCATTTCCCCTGAGCGAAGGCGAGAGGAATTCTTTCCTTTAAGGCTCATGAAACAAAATTTCAAGTTCTTACATTTGCCTTGCATCCCGCCAGCGGGAATTAAAATATGAAACAAGTCCACAAGACCACGAAAGTGTTTAAAATGCCAATTTTTCTGAAGGCGTGAAAACCCGCAGAGGAGTTATAGCACACGAGCATGAGAATCGACAAAGGGCTCAAAAAGTCCGAAAGTCCACAAAAGACTTAAAATGTCCAAAATTTTTCCTGAAGGCCCATGAAAGCAAAGGGAGAAGAGTTTACGTGCCATCCAAGCTATCATTTTGAGTTTTGAATTTCAAAAATTTGAATTATAGTATATGTTTCAAGTGATTCAAACGGAACCAAATTATGCCATCAATAATCACCAAAAAGGTGAAATTTCAAACTATACACTCTCAAATGCAAAAGCCGACAAGTATTACATGGTCGTGTTTAATTAAAAGGTGGCACAACTTTTATTTTGCTAAGTCCACAAAGGTGGCCAAATTGAAATGAAGGTAAATTCATATATCAAAGGGTGGTCCCCACATGGAGCTAGCATAGAACAAAGGAGTTATTTTTGCATGCTTCACAAGAGGATAGAACAGAGAAGGAGACAAAGTTGAATTCCCATTGAGAGAGACTTGGCTAACAAACAAGCTTATTATTAGCAAATTGTTTACTCTTGTTTTCTTAAAAATAGAACAGTCAACTTCAGTTTGACTATATTGTAATTAAGGCTAATAATGCCTATTTGTAATTGCATGCTCTATTTTTTATTCCTTTATCTATTATTAAGTAAAGGATAAAAATATGATGCATGGGCGAGTACAAGCCTTAGGCTATTTTTAGGAAGAGGCTAAATTTATTTCTCTATATATTTTGTGCCTTTGCAAAGCACAAAAAGAGAACTTATGTAGGACTTTTGGATATAGGAGTATTGAACCAAATTTTTCCATTTTTGCCCTCCGAGTGTGAAGTATTTTCTACCTTTCCAATTATTTATAGTCTTGTGTATGTTTCTATTAGTCTTGTGAATGCAAATTCCCTGATCAATCATCTTACCTTGCTGTAAATTCAGTATTTTCTACATAATTTTAATGTGAATGTTAACTTATCAGTGTTATTGTGATAATCTCCATTAATACCTCAAAGTGTTTTTCCCTTTTTATTCTGCGAGAATAATCTGTTGGTTTGTGCACAAAAAAATCCTTCACATATCAATTGTGCATATACTCAGTCAAAGCCCTCATACAAATTTGGTGTATCACCTTAGTTTTAATCATTTTACAGTCATCTTTTACCCCTAAACCCTAGAATCAATTTAGGATACATCAACAAGGAACTGGCCTTGATACTAGAGACTCACCTCAAAATAGGTATACCCACAGACCTGAGGTGTTTCCATTGTATCTATGAAAGAGAGAGATCAAATTTTGTAAGCTTAGAAAACCTACAGCCATCTCTCTACAGGTGCACTTTCGAGAGATAACACATGTGTAATAAAGTGACCATATACAAGAAAATGCAAGAAATATTAAAAGAAACAAACATATGGAATATGCTATGAATGGATGAAATATGGATTATAGGAGCTGCGTGCCCCTTGAGTGAATGGAAATGTATGTAATGAGGTTAAATTGGTTCACCCTCGGTAGTAAAAAATGAACCGTAAATTAGAGTGCGTCATTGGTAAATGGTTAAAGAATTTTATTATGTTTAACACAATGTGATGAGTGTGTATGTGTGTGATGATATGTGACCTAGATATGAACATGTTATGATGTATCCTGAATTTTATATATCATGATGAGAAAAATAAAGTGAGTTTTGATGTAGACTAAAGCATTTACCACTATAAGATGAAGGGTTATGTGACCATTTAACCTATATCATTTGTCACTAACCTAGTAATGTCACATGATAGAATGGAAAGTGATGAATTCGTAAGTATAATAAGGTCCATTTGATTTATAAACCCTCAAAAATCGAGTATGGACTGAGCAAAAAATGTGCATCATAGGGTAGGGAGTGTAATGTGTAGAAGATGATGTAGTATGCATGATGATAATAGATGACCATATGATGTGTAAGATGTGTAAAAATGCAATGTATAGTGTGTAATGTAAGATAGACTAGTAATGTGAGAGTGCGTGTAATGTAGTATGTAGGAGGAATAATATGTGGTGCTAGACTCGTGGACAATAAAATTGTGACATATGTATGATGAATACTAATATAGTGTATAGACAATGTGTGGTGTATAAATGTGCAATGCAAGTATATAATGTAGACCCTAAAAGTGTGATGTATGTATAATGTCAACTAGTATGATGTATGATGTGTAGATGTGTAATGATGTAGAATAAATGTAGAGTGTATGATGTAAGATGTAAGATGCAAGATGTGTGAATAGATGTAGTGTGTAGTAACTATTGTGTAGTGTGTGGATTTCATGTGTAGTAAGCCCTCAATATTCAAGTATGAACCAAATCACAAGAGTGCATCATCGGGTAATGATCAAAATGTGTGTATATGGATGTGCCTATACTATGAGAGTGATGTGTGATAGTGAAAAGATGGCAAATATGCTAATGTTAATGTGATGGAGATGCAACATGTGTATGTTATAAGTATGTTATGATATGATGGAAGATGCTACTAGGTTGGGGAGTATATTGGATGTCATCCCCCACCCCTAAGTAAACGGTAGAGAAGGTGGCTATGTCTTGCTATTAATGAGATCATTATTATTGTGGCTAAAACCTACTGGAGCAACATCGAAACATGATGAGATATAGAGTGAGTAGGGTCATATATGGATCCACTATGGCTAATGTGTATACATTCATTTCATATTCTTCATCGGTAAAGGCTATTTATGGATGAGCGTGAGCATGCCAATGAGAGATATTCGAAGAAAATAATGGTTATCATCTATTGTAACAACAATATAGTAAGTCAAGAACTGTTCAAATGTGAGTGGATAATCATGAGGGGTACATGCGGTAAAGATCATCGAATAAAAAACATGCGGTAGTAAGTGGTCGTAATGTTAAAATAACAATAATAGATATGTGATGAATGAAGACATGTGAAAATATCATTAAGTGTCATGCCAAACATAACCAAACCGTCACATGTACAAATAGTAGCTAAGAAAGTAGATTCAATTGGGATATGTTGCTAGAAGGACCTATTGATAGATAAGGTAAATATAAAAGGAGACAACACAATTACACCTCGTGGAGGAGAAGATGAAATAACATCTATATTGTTTACAGACCCCCGATATAGTACCATAGCATTAGTAGGGGGACTGGTCTTGAATTTATATACACAGGGCCATCGGCCACAAAGTTTTTTACAAATAATATTTGTCTACATCGATAGGAGTAAAATTGAGTTGGCCTAGTGTTGTGTCAAGTGTAATAGCATCTACTTCATCGTTGGAGCTCTCGAGAATCATATGCAATAACCTTATCATGTTGTATAGAGTTAACAAGTCTATTACTAGGAGTTGCACTAGGCAAGGAAAGGGAAGATGACACCTCAAGAGGTTGAGTAGTGGTGGGGACGAAGGTAGGTGTTGTAGGTGAAATGATGGCAGTGGTATGAGTAAAAATGATTGGATTATTTTTAGTGGTAGAAGAAGAAGGTGGGGTGCTATAATGATCAATGTCATAAGTGTGAATGTTACTATATGGATTATGTTGCAAAGGTGATATGGACATAACAATAATAAGGTCTAAGTGACAATATTTGAATTTCTCTGGATCAACAATTATAGTTTGTTCATAGCCATCATGCAAAAATTTGACACATTGGTAAATAGTAGATGGGACAGATTGCATTGCATGAATCCAAGGCCACCTTAACAAGAGAGTGAATTAAAATAAGTCATCGTTAACACAAAATTCAGTTCGGTTGGTGTTAGGAGCAACATGAACGTGTAATGAAATGGTCCCTAAACATGTACGATTTGTAGAGTCATAGCTGTAGATGATATTATAATTCTTATAAATGAGACTATAACTAGTATCTAGTTTCTTTAGAATAGAATAAGCACATAGGTTTATGGTTAATCCATTATCAATAAGTACTCATTTAATATAAGTGGTGCTAATAAGGGTAGTAATGAGAAAATACGCACATGGATTGGTTTTAGAAAAAGGTGATATATCCTCATCAATGAAAGGTGAGTAATCAAAAAACATGACGAAGGCGACGTTATGCCCTAATCGATCCTTATTCTACTTTAACCCTAATCGAAACATATTTAATGGAGGCAATGAATATATTGGAGATGGTGGGAGATAGGTTGTGGCCATCCCGGAACTTAGTGCTTACATTGGTGATGGGATTTTCAATGGCATGACCCCCGTTCGAGACCTATCTCCATTGGTGGCTAGTTCTCTAGTCGACTCATTTCCTAGTTGGTGGTTATGGTGGAGTTCCCCTTTCTCTTGGTTATGGAGGTAATGAAAAGGAAGAAGCTTGGGGAACTAATTTGGGGATCACCCTAACATGGGTTACGAAAGGGGTGACATATTGGCCCTAATTGGTTAATTTTATGGGGATGGTAGGCTTGGGCTTCGTGGTGGTGTTATGGGGGTGCTTGCCTTTGTTCCTTTGGTGTCTCATCCAGAGAATGTATGTTTTCTATGAAGGGGGTTCTTCGGGCATTAGAGAGCTGGGTGAAGCTCCTGTTGTTAGTGGTTTCTCAAAGCGTGGAAGGGAGGGTCGGGTAAGTTCATGAGCGCTAGGATGCGAACTGCAGCAGCAGCGGTAAGCCCTTTTCTTTCCTAGTGGCGGTGAAATGCAAAGGGCGGATAGCCTAACAAACCCATGGCTTATTATAAATCAACACTCGTGGTTTCTTTTGGTGAGTAAGTTTCAGAATCTGTGGATTTCTACAAAAAAGGGGACTAATTTTTAGATTTGTTAGTTGTTTCTGGTCTTCCTACCATCCACAAATGGATATATTAACATTAGAGGCCCATTATTGATGTTAAAATCAACATCTATCCCTGAGGTTGTGGAATTTTCATTGTAGTTTTTGATAGCTCTTCTGATAAGGACAAGATTTTTGGAAATATATGGGATTTTTAGTTGCATCATCTCCTTATGAAGCCTGGTTTCCCAACTTTAACCTAATAACTAAAACTTTTATTGTCAGACCTGTGTGTATTAGGCTGTCATATCTACCCTTGCACTTCTGGAGTGAGGAGTTCTTCAGGTCCATGGGGGAAGCTTTGGGTAAATTCGTTGATGTTGATCCTAGGACTGAATATTTTGATCATACCACATATGCCCATATTTTGGTGGATATGGATATGACGGCTGATTTCTCGGCCACGATGGAGCTCAAAGTTAGGGACTTTATATGGACTCAAAATATGGATTATGAAGGTCTCCCCTTCAGATGTAGAATTTTTTTTTCCATGCGTCATCTCGTTGTTGATTGCCACATTGTCAAGAAGCAGATTAAAGGGTGGGTATCATGGTGGAAATATTTTAACCCAGTGAATTTGATAGTTTATGATGATGAGGACAATTATTTCTCGATAGTTTTTGAAATTCATGCTCGGAGTCTTGAAGAGGAGAAGGAAAATATTATGGAAGAGAATAATGGGCAGGTGTTGGGTGGTACCCCTCCACCCACTTTACCTAATAATGATATGAAATTTTCAAGAAAGGGGTTTTTCTCCCTCTACTACCTTGTATTCTCTAGGTCAAAACATCGTGTCTCTTGAAATTTGTCTTCCTATCCACTCGGATGAGAATGAAGATCCCAATAGGGGGTGGGTTGGAAGGTGGTGAACTATAAAAAGAAAGGAAAAGATGGAAATTTTCCTCTCAAGATGAGCCTTAGATCTCATAAAGGGAAATACCATACTTGTTAGAGCCCCTTGGTCTCGTAGAACAAGTTTTCTTGACACGCCTACTTTTGTCTCTTTTTTGGTGTTTTCTTCTTTACGGGTTTTAGATTTGTCTGGTTGTTTCTTTTTAGGCATGTGGGCCTTGTTTTTTGATGTTTCTCTTTTGGGCCTTGATTCTTATCCTTCGGTTGTTCAAGGTTCCCGATCCCTTCAAAATCTATTTTTACCCAATCTAATAAAAAAAGATATGGCATGTGGAATATTGCGATGAGATGTATGAGATGTTTAAATGCCACCACAGAATTATCAATTTTAATATGAATAGCACGAAGGAAAACTTATAGTGTGTTACACAATCTAGTGCATTACATAATTAGTCATAAATATAAATATTTGTGGATGTATTTTTAAGTTGCTCAATAATGTCATAGCTATTAGAAGTAACAACAGAGGTTCAAAAGTAATGGGTGGAGGTATAGAAGTAGGTGGAGCCATAGGTGGATTAAGATGATTACGATGAGTAGTAACAAAATTAATAGATGGATCAACCCTAGGCATAACAAAGAGGGGAGGATGTTGAGTACACATGCACATAAAATAAGAAGCATTAGTAATCGTATCGAAAACCTTAGAAGGTAAAAAAGTAGGATAAGACGATCGATTCATGGATCGATAAGGTGAAGAGATGATCATAAGAAAGGGTTGGATAAGTCAGGGTTCACCAAAATGATTAACTAAAAGTTTTCTAATATTGTAGTTAATGTAAGTAGGAAAAGCAATACATAATACTAAATAAAAGTAGTAAATAAATATAGAAAGTGAACCAAACAACTACAATAATGAAAATAGAAACCTAATATTCAAATAAGGGTTGGAAGGAGATTATCATATTTGGATAACTTGTTGGAGTTTTTGTAGAAATGATTGGAGAAACAAAAAACTCCATAGTAGGCATGTAAAAATCAGAATCTCCCACATATGCTTCAAAAGAAAGGGCACATATAGAATAAGAAAGAGAAGTTTACCCTCCCAAGTGCAACCTTCAGCTTGACTTTTCAACTATAGTTAGCTAGTTGGGGACAAATCCTATGCTAGCTATTTTTACACTCCCATGCATGGTTCAACACTTCTCATTAAATATTTTTTTAATAATAACAAAGCTATTATTAACATGCACGAGGGTTACAAAAGATAAAAATAAGCTTGCATGGTTTTGTAACTCCTTGCTTGACTTCATTTGACTTCTCTATTATTTTTTAAAATGAAGGTAATTATGGGAACATTTAGCAAAATTTAAGGCAATTCATTATGCCTCCTTTGTTTGGTCTTGGCATGCTTGAGTTAACAATTGGTTTGTTTGAATTGGGAAAATATGATTACCCCCAAACATGTAAATAGTAATAGTTAATTACATTTGAGGAATCCCACCTATGTGGGCAGGTGAGAAAATGAATAAGAAACCCTAACCATAGTTATATTGACCACGATTAGGGTGATTGTGGTTGACCTCTCACATGTTAGGGATACAACCCTAAAATGTATCTCTCTTTTGCATTTGGATTGGAATTTTTTTTTGGTTCTGACGGGAAACCCTTTCTATTTTTTCATTGGCCACCATTTTTGCACTTTTTTGGCAACTTGCAGGTTTTTCTATTTCCTAGAGCTTACCATTTTCCATTCAGCCACCGTGATTTGATGTGTTCGAGCTCTCTAGTTTCCAGTTTGAACTCTATTTCAATTTTCTTTGGCTTGGTTTGTCACTCTAAACTCGACTCGGAAATATGGTTCATTGGCTCGTGTTTGGATATAAGATCTCTCCTATTTTTAGCTATCTCATCACTGGAAATTTCTGAGCTCACCACTTTGTTATTCTGTGCTCAAGTCGAGGTTTCAAGATTTTGGGATGCGATTAGTTCTTGGTGAGCTCTTCTTCCATTTTCTTGAGTTGGGTCTCCAAACTCATGACCGCATTTTTTTTTCTTGACCTTTGCTCGAGTTGGGTCCAATATTTTTGATATGGAATTCAAGCTATGTCTCTTTATGGCTAAAAATTCTCTTCTTCTGGTAAGCTGCAATCCTTTTTAGCTCTGTATTTTAGTTTTAAGTTTGACTTTATTTATTGTTTGAGTTGGGTTTCGAGATTTTTGTTTCCTATCTTAGCTTTTTGTTTGTACCTTAATTTGTTAGCTCGCCCTTGAGTATGTAAATCTCATTGTGTTTTTAATTTCTACGAGTTGTGATTTATTTTTTAGAACTCATAGTGGTTGCTTTAGAAATTTTCCCTTTTCATTAGCTTTCTAATTGATGTCTCGACCAACTCACCATTTATTTACTCACCCAGCTCATTGTACTGATTCCTTTCCTTCTCACGATATTGGTTTCTCTATTTTACCTTGCTTAAGATCTGTGTGAATTATCCATTGTTTAACTTTGTTTGTTCCCCTCATCTCACTTTGTGATCTCTCATGGATCACCATGAAAAACCTCATCTATTTGTTCTCATGATTTACACGACTCACAGTGGTATTTAGAAATCTCAACCAAGTTTGTATTATTCAGCTCGGTGTTTCCAAATCCACTTGTTATTCTGAGATGTATCTCGGTTGTGTGTTATTTGGACTCGTTGTGCTCCACATGCTTACCTTTGATCTCGAGAATGGATATCTATCTCACCATATAGCTCAGTTATTATAATATCTCTAGCTTGATGTAATCTCATCCTGACGGGGCTCACTCTCTTTAATTAGCTCCCAGATATTTTCAAATCTTTAGATCTTTTTGGTTTACATTACGAAGCTCGTTGTGGTGTATGCCTTGAGATTAGTGAGTGATATTTTGGGTTGTATCTTTATTGGAGCTCACCATTATCACTTTGACACCTAGATTTGAATGATGGTTATAAACTTATAACTTGTTTTTCCTAAGAAGTTGATAATTGTTGAAAATATCAAAAATATAAATTTTATACAAAGCATTATTGTAATACTTTGACTTCTTTGTAAATGTATGTCTATGGTGCCATTATTGAGACTTGGTCCTGAATTCTATTTCTTCATATTTTGTCTTTCTTTAGTAAATAAATGAAAAATTCCATTCTGTTGTTGCAATATACTAAGAAACCAACAAATTTGAGATTTTTTCTATTGAAGTGATTCACATATATGTACCTTGCACATTTATATTTGAGTTGATGATTGTAACATTTGACATTCATTTCCATATCCGGAAGATTGAATTCATGTAAACTCATATTCTAAATATATGTAGTCGCAAAATGTATGTTATTTTTCTCATTCAGATTTAGAAAAGGCTATGTAATTTGTTCCTCTAGATGAACTATAAGAGTTCTTTCTAGTACTTTTTCTAATAAAAACTGCAAATATTTTTGAAGCTAAAAATATAACAAAGAAAAGAAACCCACAATGTAACAATTTTCCCTGTTCTTCTATTCAAGTACACTAGAGCAGAATTGGATCAAACTTGAAATACCAGTTATAAGGAAGGGATTCTTCTCTTACGAAACGATAGGTCCCCTTTTCTTCCTTACATTTCTAGTTTCAGATTTATTTGTACTATTTACTTAGAGAATCATAGCTCATGGCTTGTATGAGAAAACTTGAACAATTTCCTTATAAATATATACAATTTTTTATTAAATGATATTTTTGTTTCTTTTTCTAAATTGTTTTTTATTAAGATAACTAAATGAACATATGAAAAATTAATTTCTTACACGCTTGCATATAATCTCAAGATTGTGGATCTAAAATTTGGAATCCTCCACATGCTCATTCAAAATAGTGTCTTTACTTTGTGACTCAAGAGAATTGAGAAAAATTGCCTAACCTTTTCTTGATGATCATATTCCTTATGTTGGTATGTAATCTCCACCTCTTTTGTGCATTCCTTCTCTATTGCATATTGACACACTATGGAATTTCATTGAAATTTAACCTTGAGCTTCAATTTCTTGGATCTTTCCTTAAGGATTGCTCTTTTGGATCGTAGTTGTGGGATGCTCTCCCAAACTAACTTGATGAATAATTTTATTCAAAAATTATCTTATGACTATGAGGGGAGGGATGGGCTAGGCCTCAACCTAATTTTATAAAAATTTTACATAGGGGAAAAGTTAAAAATCTACATGTGAAGGAGAGGGGATGGAAATAGTAGCATTGAGAAATCTAGGCACCTAAAAGTTGGGATGCGATGGTTTAGATGGAATGGGCATTGGATACTAATAAGGAACATTAGTGGGAACATCCCATTGACATGGTTCTTCCACCTTATGCTCATTAGCCTCTAATTCATGCAAATGTGAAATTATTTCCTTGAGAGCTTTATACATCTTCTCCAGCCTCTAAAACCTTTCCTTCAAAATCATTTTTAGGCATGCAATTGATTCCATAATCTATATAACCTTATTCCTTATCAAAAAAATGATTATAAGGATAACCATAATTATTAGTAAGGTTTGGGTAATGTTCATATTCATTGTGATAAGGATTATAATACTAATATGTGGGAGGATTTTGGAAAAAAAATTTGGATTGGAATGATATTGTTATCACTCTAAAGTGCGCCTGGATGAATAAGTGCATAAACTCTTCACTTCGGTTGATATAATGGGAACTCATTTGAGCTATGGGTGACTTGGGTTGAAGAGAATATCCAAAGAGGGATGGTTCCCTAGGATTAATCACCTAAACTAGTGTTTTGGTGGGGTTGAGGGAGAGAAAAAAATTAATGGAAAGCATTTATGATAGGTGATACACCAATGATTTGGGGACATATCACTCCACAAAACACATTAGATTGATTGCTAAGGAACTTATAAAAATCACTTCATTTGTTGTTTGATAAGCTTTCACACCTCACAAAAGGAATTATCATACAATTAAAGTGATTTACAAAGCTCACAAAACTTCTGAATGGATGTTTTGGAAAAAATGAGCATGCAAATGAAATACATAATTCACTAAAACATACCATAAATTCAGATGTAACACACTACACAAAGTTGTAAATGGAGGATAAACCAATATTTATAATGCTTTAATCAAGTACTATAGTTAAAAATTCAAAATAGCATAAGCATAAAAAAATTGAATAAGTCCCCGAGATCTCTCAAACACAAGGTACATATAGAAAAAATAAGGAGTTACTTCCAATTCTATAAAAAGAACACTTTCAACCTAAGTTTGACTAGTTAGGTAATTGGTGACAAATATGATATTTGCCATTATTACATCCACATGCATAATTAGACGTCCTTTTAGCAAATAAATACAAAATATAAAAATATCAAGTCAATAATTAGTTGTATCATTGCAAGAAAAAGGAAAAAAAAAAGGCCAAAAATTGGGCTCTGCATGTTCTATTTTTAGCTTGGTAAAACTCCAGTTGACTTGGTCAAACCTTTCTTTTTCAAAAACTAGGGTAAAATATCTTTTTTTTAGAAAAATTTAAGGTAATGTGTATGGTCAGTTTGCAAGGATTAACATAACAATTTATTTTTTCATATCATGCATGCAATTGATTATTGGTTCCATTTGGGAACATATGCATGGTTAATCATTAGTTACTCTTGACTTTGGGTAAGCAAAAAAACCACCCCCACATGCAAAGTTAAATGATTAAAAACATTGTTTGAGCGAAATCTATGTGAGCATGGCTAGGGGATAAGGGTTTATAAAGAAAAATGACAAACTGAGGTGAATGTAACCATAGTTACAAAAAAATTGAATATCTCTTGTGAGTTAGGGTAAAAACCCTAAATTTATATTATTTGGTGCTTTGTAACCATAGGAATCTTATGAAGGATATAGAGAGACTCTGCTAAAGTTTTTTGATGGTTGTCATTGATTCTTTTAGTCGAGTCATGGATTTTTTCACTCTATTTTATTTCTTGATTGACGATGCATACTTAAGATCTTTTTGTGGCTCCATCTATGGCCTTCATTTCTACCACTACGGTTCTGTATTTAAGTTGGAAAGCCTTTTTCTTCCTTGATAGTTGCCATAGTTGTTGTTTTCAAGCTTTGGTTTGTTAATTTCTTGGCCAATCCATGGTATTGTTTTGTGTTGGAGGGAAAGGTTTATTATATCTGCATTGTTTGGAGCTCAACCTTCTCTTCTGCATGATGTGGGGTTTCTATGGTTTCGCAAAGATTGCTTGTTGTAGGACTCTATGGCTCAGATCTATTAAGGGTTTACTTTTATCCCCTCAAGATTAAAGAGTGTGGGTATCGTTAACATAACTTGGACTTGTTATGTAACTCACTTAGCACTGGGTTAAGCTCGTGGTTCTATTTAATGTTGCTTATGAGTTTGTAAACCTCAACCCTTTTTCCATCGGCTCAGCTGAGTTCATATTTTCGTTAATGGAGTTGAGCGTTTGACCTGGTGAACATTATAATTTCATATATTTCAGTTTACTTTTTGAGTTGTGATATTACATTTGGGTGTTCTTGGTTGATGTTGATATCATTTTTATTTGCATGAGTTGAGATCGGTTGGGGTTTTCTTAACTAATAGGTGGTTCTACGTCAGTTGTTATGGATCGATCATCAAATTTCATACCAAGATTGTGGATGTCATATTTGTTTCTAGCTTGTAGCTTGTGATTTTCTCCAAGATGTCTCGCTATTTAAAGCTTATGGGGCTCTGCATGCTCTCCTAACTCGATCGTTGATTTGAAAGGTAATCCTTGAATTATTTTGCACTCTACATTTGATTTACCCCTTGAATCAGGCCTGAGCTCTGTATCATGGAGGAGATTTGCAGTTTTGGGTGTCTCTCTTTTTATCATTTCTAGGGCTTATCTTGAATCCTTACCGAGCCCATCGTATTTCCTTTCTACCTTGTTGTATGAATGTTTAGCTACATAATTAGAATAGTTTCCATCTTGTGTCTCCTTTACAACATAGCTTGGGTTAGTAATAGCTCGTCCTGGTGAAGAATTATTTGCATAGCTCAGCCTTTATGCAATATACCAATTTATTTTACTATGGCTCTTCTTTGTACAACTATAGTTCACCATAGGGGTCCCATAAGGTAATAAATTCTTAAAACTCAATTATGTTGTTTCTACCCTACCATTTTACCATGCCTTCTATGTTTTCCAATTCGAGATCTCATTTTTCACTTATAATTCGAGTTTCCTATGTCTTTTCCAATGTGGTGTTTACCTTTTTCTGTAAAATTGAACTTTTAATTGTTCTATTTTAAAATATCTCACCCAGATCATTTTACTAGATCATTGTTACTCTTTAGCATTCAAACTTAGCTTTTACTTCTTGAGATGTGTTTTAAACCCTTTCAGCTGGGATTTGGTGTGTCTCCATTTAGCTGTATTGCATCCAAGCTGTGGTTTTCGAGAGCATACCTAGATCCATGATTTATAGATGCAATCCTTACATTTACTTTGTGTAAAATGTCATTTCATCTGGAAATTGGACCTGCAACTTTACTTTATTCCGTAATAAAAGGGATCATTCCCAAAAATGAAAATTTTCACTTATTTTTCTATAATTAATGAAGGAAAATTGGAAAATTATTTGAGAAACTTTTGAATCCACACTTGAAGCACATTTTGTCTCAAATTCTAATGAATAACCTGTAATTTTATAACTAAAAATCTACTTCTTTTGTTAAAACAAGATGGATATAATGGATTTTGTTTTGAAATTCAATTCAATTTATCATTGCCAGGACAAAAAAATGCATCTTCAAATTCATATTTTACCTTGCAAAATGTATGAGGCTTCTGCAAAGTAAAAATCTTAATTTTTCTTCATCGTAAACCTTGTATTTGTTGTGATAGGTACCTTGAAATAATTCTAGTTATGAGAAGTGTGACACCTAGAGTTTGTATATAAAGTTGTAACTATCTTCTTGAAACAATATTAATTGATGTAAACCTTTATATTTTTCAAATATTATAAACTCTGAAGATTTGTACTATGTAAGATGGTTTTATTTTATCTTGAACTGGTCATATAATGCATATATGTTCAAAGATGATAATCTAATGAAATAATGAGACCCTAGGTATACGAAGTAGTGGTATATCAAGATTGAGCAACATTTTCATGAGAGGGGATCTTGTACCCAAGGTAATGACAACTCGCTTCTCTCCTTTACATTACTAGTTTTAAACTTATCTTCATTCTTTACTTTTAGTTATATCCCACGGCTTGTGTGGGGAAACTTGTACAATTTCCTTATGAATATATACGTTTATTCTATGTAATGAGTTGTATGCCACTTTCTTTAAATTTATTTTTCAGTTGCATAACTAAAATAAACATCTAAAACTTAATACATAACAAAAATCCATATAATCACAAGGAATTAACAACTTGCTTGTAACTTTTTTGATGATTTGAACATGTTGTCACCTCTCAAAATTTCCCTTCTTTCTTCAAGACAAATTTTCAAAATTTTAAAGAAGTGTCCTTTGGAAGTGTTTAAGTGAAGGGAAAAGTTCAAAAATTTAGAAAAATTCAGTCTTTGGGGTCATTTTTAATGTTTTGCGGCTAAGTCAAACATTTTTGTCCCACATGTCCCAAGTGTCGATGGGCCTCTGTTCACCGATTTTCCACTTTACCCACATTGCTTTACCATTGGCTAAATCAGCTTCATGCGTTCCATGTGTCCCTACGTCCCATGGACCATATGTGCTCTCCAAACCCGCTTTTGCAACATTCTTCTTGAATCAGGTGTTTCAGCTCCATGCATCCCACGTGTCCCTACGTCCCATGGAACGCTTTGGCCCAATTTTTTTGTCTTTTCTACATTTCACCTTTTTGAGTCGGTGAAGGAGTCATTTATTACACATTCATTGTATTTTCTCTCCATCTATTCAAATTCATGGCTATTTAAAGGAGTGTAATTGTTCGTCATTCAAACACTTGGTTGCTTAATTCTCTCCTGCTCGTGTTCTTAAAAAATAATTCATTGCTCGTGTCTATGCCTATGTGTTTTCTCTTGCAGGGAGTGTTTGAAATTGTGATACACTCAAAAGAGGGTTGTTTCTCTCCCTATCTCTGTCACAATGAAGACTCAATACAAAGGGCATGAACATATCTCCTCATTAGAAACCTATGTGCCCTATGTCGGGATAATGCTACTCAGCACCTCAACCTTGATGAATTTTGGAGCAGGCTTGGATGCAATAATCCTACTCCCATCGCCCAATTAATCAAAGATAACATAATTGCATTTTCAGGGGGTTTCCTAAGTCTTTCTAGTGTTTTGATACCATGCTCCCCTATGGGGCCTGTTTCAATCCAAAATCCAAGGAGATTGTTGATATCCATGGTGAAGTGGTTGCGCGACTAGATTTTGATGCTATTTGTGCTTCCCTATGCATCCTAGTGGTGGAAGATGCTCATACCCTCACTCTTGCTCAAGAAAAAACACTATTTGACCATGATAGTGATAGATACAAGACCAGGGTAGCTAAATCATGGCTAAAGAACCCTAAGAAAGGAGCATCTAGACTTTCTAAGTCATTGTTCAAGGTTGATTTTAAGGAAGAACTTTCAGACATCATCACTCTTCTAGCTAGGATCATGGGAATGCCCTCTACAAATGAGTTTCACTTTTAGATGTGTCCCTTTATAAATATCATTTGTGAAGGGAAGAAAAATTTGAATTGGGGTGAGATAATCTATGAGAACCTAACAGAGCAGCTGATCAATGTTCAGAGAAATCAGACATTCTACATATCCTTCTATCTCATGTACACCATTGTGGCATCTAGGGAATGACTTGGTTTCTCTTTCATTGAAGATAAGAAGGATGATCCTATATATGAATATTGTCCTCAATTCACTCTCAAAGTCAGAAATCATCACTTCAGGAGAGTCAATGATGCTTTCACCATGTATATTGTGAGGCTTTTGGAAGGAAATATTCCTCAAAAATTTTCCGAGGAAGTGAAGACCTTGATCTCTGAATATGGGAGTTTCTTCACTCAATTCAAAAAGTTTTCATACATCAAGTTGGCTAGTTTTGAAGGCCTTCCTCTAAAGCTTCCTATGTTTTGTAATGAAAAATGGCCCTTGTTGAGATTTGTAGACAATTGGAAAACTTCACAGGACTTGTAGAGATAAAAATATTGTTGGCATCCATTTCCCTATCACCTTGGGAAATTATACATGCAAGACAACCCTGGATGCTCAAAAAATTGATATAACTATTGCTCCTCTCACCCTTCATCACTTCAAGCCTAGAACTTGCTTTGATATCAAGGGATATATTGCTAAGAATTTCAGGATGGGTTTCTATCACCTTGCAGATACTGAAGATTATTGGGTTGATTGTGTAGATGACTTTGAGGCCAAGAGAAGGTACTTTGGTAGACTTTCTCTTCAACAAATCATAGTTTTCAATCTCTACAAAGTACCGATAAGCTCCAGGATGATGATGAATACCAGTAATCCATTTAATATGAGAGGTCCATCAAACACACTCCTCTTGAAACCATTGATTGGTTTGTAAGAGAGTAAGATGATTTGAAAGAGGTGATCAACCCTATTCTTGTAAGAACCAAGCTCTAGTTTGATAATAAGATGCAAAGATTCAAGATGAGCAAAGCCAAGTCTTCTTCACAATAACCATCCTCTCCTAGGAAAGAAGAACCTGCACTCAATGTTGAGGTGCCTAAATAGTCCACTCCTTCCTCTTCAACAAAGGTATACATGAATAAAGGCAAGGCTTTCAAGAAATAACAAATTGCAGAATAAAAGGAATAATTTCCTTTGGAGAAGCCACAAGGCCGGAAGATATTGTTGGTTTGAATGAGGAATAGCTGAAAGAAGAGGAAGAATCCCCTGTCAACACTACTAAAATGGAAAATAAAGACCAAATGTCTGAGTCTCTAGGTTTGGTGGACCCTTCTTCTAGGGATATTCCGGAGGATATACCAACTTCTCCATTCAATACATTCGTGGTACAAACATTGAGTGAATGAGTACACTTACACTTGGACCCATTTCTCCTTCTTCCTCTTCCTCTTCCTTTTCTTGGGTTCAACCATTTGTTTATAGTAAGAAACATAAGTCTACTTCTTAAAATGTGGTTCCTAAGTTTGATGTTGTGGAATACTTTCTTGGTACTATTCCTCCTTCGAAAAGAAAGAAAAAAATTACATCAAGGATGGTGTTAGATTCTAAGGGCCAACAATTCATGGAGATTGCAAATCCTAAGGTGGAAAAAGAGGAGAAATGACCTTCTAATTTCTGACTTAGAACTCACAAAGATTCCACTTGGAGAGTCAACACCTGAAAGTGAGGTTCATAACATCAGAGAAACTATGACAAGAGTTATTGAAAATGTTGAGAAAGATAAACAAATTGTGGAGAAATTGGAGGAAAAAACCAAGTTCTTTAAAATTTTATAAAATCCTTGTTGGCAAAGGATAAGGTCCTGGATCCAACTCCACTAACCACTCTTCCACCTCCCATAGTTCTCAACAAGGATGAAGTTCAGACCATCAAATATATTCATAAGTATGCCACCTATGGAAAGGCCATTGAATCACTGGTTGATGATATGACAGTGGAAGGATTGAACTTCATTGAGGAGGCCTTCAAGTCATATGAGAAGGTGTCCAAATTACAATTGAAATTCACCACAACACTTAGTGGCTTGGAGAAAGAGTTGAAGCTATGGTGTGAATGCATCCAGGATCTTCATTTGATGAGTAGGAAAGATGAGCAGATCTTGTTGGCAAGCAAGGTATTTGATGAGGCCAAGAGAAATCTGTCAAGATCCTAGGTTTTCAGTGTTGAGTGGAAGATCAAATTTTTGGAGGAATCATTAGGAGAACTAAAAAATATGTGGAAAAAAGGAGAAGATTTCAAGGCTTGTGTTCTATCTACCTTCCAAGATATTCATTGTCAAATCCAAAATGAAGCCTCAAGTGATCACTTTTCTATATAGGAAATCAAGGCTCAATTTAGTACCTTTGTCAAGGAATATCTCTTCAAGGAAGAGTCAATGTCTAAAGAGAATATGAAGGAGGTATGCTCCCTTCAATAAGCTATCACCGAGGCAAACAAGGAGTTTCTTGAAAACATAGAGTTTGAGAAGGATATGGAGAAGTGCCTTGGTATATGGACTCATGCCACTTCTAACACCACCATCTCGAACTACATAGAGATAGTTGAAGCATTAAAAGATTTAAACATCGGATTCTTAAGACTCGCATAGCACTCCTAATCCTAAGACACTTCCTCTAATTTGAAGTTGTAATCCCATGATGTAATATTTGGTTAAAGACCATTCTATTAATGTATTTCTTAAATAGTCTTTAATCTTTTAGATTAAAAGAAGTTGGAACCGAATGTAACTATTTTTGTAAGCTATTTAATGGGCTCTCCATGCCATTGTTTACATGGAGGGACTCTGATAAATTTTGAAATGTAAAGAGAATTGAAAGTAATCAATACAGAAGAATTTCCCTTGTCTCCTATTTTCATCTACTTTCCTTTTTTTTCTTGTTTGAAATTTGTGAATCATCAACTATTCATGTTAAGAAAATTTGTGTTCTTATGATATGATTTTTAGAGCTTTGTGCTGTGGAATAATATATGATATTGCAATGTGAATGGTTCAATTATATATCCCTATTTCTAGGTACATAAAATGTTACATTCTGTTATCTATGTTACTTGAAAGTACTGTTATATTCTTCCCTTTCATTTTCTTTGTTCTTCCATTCTTATGTATTGATAATCCATATTGATATAATTTTTTTTGAAATAATCAGAATTCCTCATCAATATGAAAGTCGTATATTTGTAGATAAGATTTAATGCTCGCTTTCAATAAGGGAACCTCTCCCATAAAGAGGAGGGACTCATTGTCCCCTGACTATTGATCACTATAAAGTGCTAATTAAAAAACCAACAGTTTTTGGTGACTCTACTGGGGATTTCATTTCAATGTATCCCTTTCTGAATAACTTCAAGACCAGTTTACAACTTGGATGGATCAAATATATACACGTGGTTAGAGATCCCTTGGCATTGAAGATCCCCATTTTCAACTTCTGGAACATCAGGGCTTCTCTCTTCCTTTGGCAAGAAGGAATATAAGAACTCGGTCTGCAAGCACACCTCCTACTGAAGACAGAGTTTCTAAGAACAACAAGACTTACTCAAGATCAAATTAGTACTAGACTCCATACTCTAGTACTTTCAAGAGTTATAGTTCCCCTTCATTCAATATTTCCAAGGATGGCAACACCAATTCCTTGGTAAAAACATGTTAGACCTCTTCCTCTTCCTCGACCATTGCACGAAATACCAAGGGGTAATAGAAAACATTCTCTTGAATTCCAAGGGGATAGGAAAGTACACCCAAATGAACATGTTGGTGCTCAAAATGGTCTCACCCCATCTGTGCCTTTGAAGAATTATTCATTCACATCCTCTGTCATTTTCTCCTTCCCCGAATGGTGCTTGGTCGGTCTTATTGCCATTTTTAGTCTGCTCTTGGGTCGAAGATCATGTGTGGGTATGTACTTGTCTCATGTTTCCTTTGTTCCTCTGAAAAAGCTCTATATTTTGGGTTTCCCGAGCTTTGTTCCTTCAATACTCACATTTTCTCATTTCCTCCATTTTACACAGTCAAGATCTGCTATTCCTGTCATTTTTACCCTAAATACTCGAGGAGAAATGAGTTGATGTGTCCCTAAGGATCATGTTTGAGCCGTGCAACAGTCTAAATTCTTTTTCCTTGAAGAAAACTTCATTTTCAGTGAAATGGTCATTTCTCTTTACTTTACGATTTGAAAGGCATTTCCCCCTATCAAATTTGCATCCTTGTATCAACAGGGAAATGTGGCATCCTTTTGTTGGACACGGCTAGGACGGACACTTCAAAAATTCTATAAAAAGCCTCAACTTTAAAATGTGTCCACGTGGAGGAATGGAACTCGTTTGAGAATCCACTTTTTGGTTTGGGCTTTAAAGTAGCACCAGGAGGACATGTGGAGGGTTAGCGGGAAATACACGCATGGAGGATTCCGTTGGGTTTCCCATACTTAGAAAAAATTTATGCAAATGCATATAGTTTGGCGGAATAGGACACGTGGCGAGCTTGCGCTCATTCATGGTCTCTTCTTTGGGTGCCATCTTGAAGTTGTGGCATGAGGACACGTGGAGGAACCATGCATGTTTGGGAACCATCCCTTGAGTTTCATTGTAAACAAGCACTAGGATGACATGTGGAGGCCTCCACTCACTTTGCATTTACCTAAAATTTTCAACGGAAAAGGAGACTACCTTAGAGCATGACACATGGCACCTTCAATCGAGCTTCAAACATTCAGAAAACTTCATCGGAGCAAGACACGTGGCAAGTCCACGCTCGTTCCAGTATAAAATTTTGGGGACACCTCAAGGTGCGCTAGGGTGACACGTGGCAATTTGAAAAGTCATAGGGGTGGAGAGGCGGACCATCAGAGGCAATTCAAACTTTTCACCTCTTTTCTTCATAAAGGTTAAAATAGTGAAAATGGCTAGTGAGCCCAATGGGAAATAGTCAATGTTTTACACCAGTCAATGGTGGAGGTGCGGACATGCGAGAGGAAAATTAGAAAAATTTCCTTTTGAGAAAAAAGAGTTAACAGAAAAAGGGGAAGCATAGTTCCACTAGGACCCACATTGGGACATGTGTCAAAAGTATATTTCAAGGTTGGAGCTATGGGGAAAACTTGGAAAATTTTCTTTTTCCAAAAGAGAGTCAAATGGCTGAATTTCTCCGTGTTTCTTTTGGGGCCCATCTTAGGACATGTGTCGGGCCCATTTTCAGAAGTGAAGGTGCAGAAAAAAATGGGAATTTTTCGATTTTTTCAAAAGGGTCAAAAAAATTCAAAGGAATCCCCCAAGCCTATTTTTGCATCTTCCACGTGGATGACCCACATTCAAAATGAAAGATCAACTCTTACCGAATGTCTAAATTTTATTTTCCTCCTTTTTTTTTTTGTAAAAGTCCTGGCGTGTGATTCTTCATGATTTCTTGCCATTTTCTACATGCCAAATAGGGGAGTGATTTAATTTTGATATCTAGGGTTTGGTGGAAGAGATATGGAGACGTATTTCACCATTAAAGTAGTTTGACTCTCTGGCCTAATCACGTTTTCTATTTTTCTTCTCTTGAGCACGCAAGGATAGATTTGATTGATATGGGGCAGAAGTGGTTGGAAAATGGATGGAGGTTTATTTTTTCTAAGAAAGGATTTGAATGCGGGAAGAAATTGAAGATATTTTCCTCGAGCACCGGAGACCTTTACGATCTAATTCTATGAATCACGAAAGAATCATGGCAAACACTCGTTGCATTTAAAGTTATTGGTCTTTTTGGAGGAAGGGGCTTTGTTGGAAATGCTATAAATGGAACGAATTGATCGTGCCAATGGTTGGGAGTTTTTTGGAAAAATTAGGACTGATTCTCTACCGCGGAAAAAGGTTGACAGAGACCATCCATTTTGAGAAGGCATGTCAGAGAAGTCTATATATCTTTCTTTGTGTTAAATTTGATGTTTTCAAGGTGGTTGTAAGTTTACAACCACTGAAATTTTTTGAGATTGTTCGGAAACTTTCCCATACTTGAGAAATATGATCAAACTTTGAGTTATTTTATGTTAATCTTGAGTAAAGTGTATTTATTTCATCTATGAATGCATGCGAGTAGTTTTTATTGTTTCTATTGCAATATTGTACAAAAATAGGGTCCAATAACATAGGTCTCAGATCCTTGTGATAGTTTAGCGACATCTGTGATTTCATTTCTTAGAAGAGCCTCCATCCGGGAGTGGGATAAATGGTTTAAAATTACTTTTCTTTCATTTTGTTGATAGAGATTCTCTTTAAACCTCTCGGGTGTACGTCGGAGTGTGACTTGGTTTAAATCTTGGTGCTTTATTGGGTCCTCTGACTCAAGCCTTCATGATAGAATCCCACAGGTTGTGTGAAAGAGTGCTAATTTGGGCCTCCATTGAAGCACATATTCTAGTTGAAGAGACAGTTTAACTTTTTGTGGCATTTTGTTGATTAAATCTTTCCATTTTGTATAAGCTCTCAAGGATCTGGTGATTCAAGTTCATCCTGTCTCCCCTTCCACCAAAAAATCTATTTAAAACAACTAATCCTACCCATACTACCCTTGTTTTTCTCTGTATACCCACCCAAGAGCAAAATCCTTTTACTAAAGTATGCATAATAGATCAGGGTCTCAAACGTCTTTACTAATCTTTGCCTTATTGTGAAGATATCTCCATGATATGGAAGTGACAAATCGTGAGAGTCAGATATGGTGTGCTGATCATATTTTCCCCAAGGTCTCCTTTATAAAAACTTATGCAAAAGAAAGGTACCTGTATCTCCTTTCAAATGACAGAGGTTACACAATAGGTTCTCTTACCTTGGTTGAAAGGGACAACCTAAAATAGTTAGGATAAGATCATATCCTTTTGAGGTGTTATCCATCTCTCCACAAATCCAAGTAACAAAGGGACAACTAGATTTCTCCCCGACTAAAAAATGACATACAGTTATGATCTATTTGCCTCTAAGCTCCCTGTTTAAACTATGTTTCTACTTGGCTTGAAAAGGATAAAAATTTTGGGTACCAATAGTTGTGGCAACATTTTTGGGGAGTTGTTAATCTGGAGTTTCATTGAGTTATTGATTTGCTATCCATTCAAATCTATTTAGCCATCAACAACACCAACACTAATGGTGTTGTTGCTAGGGATATTTTGAAAGTTGTTGAGAATTGATTTGTCCATTATTTTTATAGTTCAAATTCAAACCCTAGTAAAGCACTTCTTGTATGCTCCAAGTGTTGTATGCAACTCTTCTATTCTCTACAAGTTTTGCATGGGTATTCATTGATAAATTTTGGCAAAGAAAGGTCATATTTTTTTCATTTCTAGTTTCTAGTCTTGTGAGACACTTGACAAAACATATTAGTGCATTTTCACAACTAAGGCAAAAATACTTAGTGGCGACTCCCTGTTGATTTGATTCTAATAAGGACCAGTGTCTTAAACCTCTATCAAGTAAGATTTGTTACTAATATTTGAAAAGCTGGAAGAGAGAAGATATTTCTTTGCTAGGGATCCTGTTAGGACATTGTTTCCTTAGTTAGGAAAATCAAAGTCGAAAGGAAGAAAATCCTAGAGAGTTATGGGAGATCAGAAGACAAGAAGGGGGATATCCATTGATGAAAGTGAATGGCCTATCATTGAAGACTTCCATTCAAGTGACTCTAAATGAGGTAGCCTCTTTGTGGAACTTAATTCTCCAACTAGAGAAGGGCTTTCATTTGATTTTGAAAGATTCACTTCACATTCTACACCTATCTTTTCTAAAGTAGATAGGGATTTCCAAGAAGCAAGGCCTTTGGGGGGTCTACATTTTGAAAACTACACTCCTGTGTTCCAAGGACCCTCTGCCACTAATAAATTTGCTACCCCTCTAAGATAACCTCCTCAAATCAATATGGCTCAACCTGGACCTCCATTTGTTGTAAACACCTTTGGACCTATAAATTTTCTCGGGAATGGATGGTTATCCAAATGAAGTACCTCAAGATGTAAGGAAAAAAATTCCTAAGTTCCAGGAAACAATGCCATAATTGGTGACTAGCAACTAAATCTCTTCCTCAATATGATGGAAGATTTTGAGATTGACCATGAAGATGTATACATCAAATTGTTAGTTCACACTCTAGAGGAGGATGTAATGGACTGGTATAAAACATTACAAGATAATTCTATTGATTCTTGGGCTAAAATGAACAATGCATTCAGATTGCAATATGGTGATAAGAATTACCCTAGGTTTCTTCTATCAGAATTTGAAAACATCAAGAAGAATCCCAATGATTCAGTACATGACTTCAATACAAGGTTCAATAAGACCTTGAGGATATTTCTGTTAGGATAAGGCCATGTGATGAGTCATGTTTGATTAAATACACGATGCATTTGATAAAAAGGTTGCTTACTACTTGAGGGAAAAGAACCCTACCAACTGAGGCAAGCATTCACTATTTCCCTACAAATAGAGAATAATATCAAGGTAGTAGGAAAACCTCCTAAGAGGGAAGGTATGAAGCTGGTTAACCTAGAAAAACCTCAGACAAGCAAGGGTGCTGATTTGGAAGAGGTTGTGAAAACTTTGGCGAAATGTCAGGAGATCTCCTACAAATTAGCTTTGGTGAGAAAGGAGTTGGGCGAGTTCACAAGGAGAACACAAGTAATAGGGCCAAGATAGGTTCACAAATCACCAAAGATCTGATGACATAGGAAAGGGAGCTGTTGGATTTGGAAATAGGCAGTCTCTAGGTAGAGAAAGTAGAATGGTACCCAATCCTTTGGCTGCCAAAGTTGCTGTGGTGGAAGGGACAAAATTCATTGATTGCTGAGATAGATGTTTCATGCCCCATGCTCCATGTGAGGAAGATCAGCAAGAAGAAGAGGAAGTTGATGACAATGATGATAATGTTTGCATGATGGGATGCTCCACTATCTCACAACAAAGGGAAACCTCAACTGAGGTGATGAGTGCCAGAACTGCTGCCACTTTTTGGGATTGCATTCATAGAGTACATATTCTCTCTCCCTCTCATACTTTAGAAGTAGATAATGTACAAGCTATTGAATTTCCCAATAATGAATTTGAATATTTAAGGTATTTAATGATAAAAAAGTGTGATAGAGGAATCCCATCCGAGGAGGATAGGAAATTATTAATGAATGTTGTTGTGGCTCAAGAGAAGGAATATAACACAAGAAGTAAGGGGTCACAAAGGGCAAGGCCTCGGGCCAAGCCAAAAGCTCACTTAATTTCTAACATTCCTAAAGAGGCTCTAGGAAAGATCCATCTGCCAAAATCCTTGTGTTTCCAAGAAAAAAATCATAACCCTCCTTATGCTCAAGCTATCAAGAATCATATGCCACCCAATGAATGTATCGACTTTCCTTCCAATCTTGCCTTGCCCAAGAATGTCCCGTATGACATTTCCCAAGTTTTAAGTCAAATCATAGTCTCTGTCCCAATTATTGAGTTCCTTAGGATTCCTTAGCACAAAATTAGAGCATTTGAATACTTGGGATTGAATTAAGAGAGGACTGCCTTGGGAGAAATGTGAACATTATGGAGAATCCTCTAGCCATTGAAGAGTTTTAGAAACCATCAGCATCGGAAGAGCTATGTGAATCACCCGAGGTTTATTTGGGGACATCTTTGGTAGAAGATCAGCCGAATGTGGATCCATTCTTCGCTACTTTGATCATCTTGGATAGGCTGCTCCATAACTACATGTTTGACTCATGGGCATCATGTAATGTCATGCCTTTGGAGGTCATGAATGAGCTGAATATTAAGGTAAAAACATCATATGGGAAGTACATTGCCATGGACTCCGAGAGGGTGCCGTAGTGGGATTTGTGAAGGGTTTGGTGGTCCACCAGAGCCTACCTAGGTAAAATTTTAAAGCTTGATGTTGTCATAGTTGATTTCCCACCAAGTGGGATATGTTATTGTGAAGAAAATGGGTGTAAGTGTTAGTGGTAGTGTCCAAATGTACATGTCTTATGCCACCATCCCAGTTGAGGGAAGCCTTGTTCGGGTTATATGGGAGAAGAAAATGTTGCACCTTATTGAGGATCCCAACAATGTGTCCTATGAAGTATTATATACAAATGTTGATGTTGACAACTTTGTGGGATTTGCTGGGGGAAAAGAGTACAAGATTGAGGAGTGTAAGTGTCTTGAGAAAGTAGGATCTCCTTGGACTCTATTGTTTGATGGAGCTTGCTCCAAATTTGGAAATGGTACCGGTGTTGTCCTAATTTCTCCAAGCCATGAAAGGTTTGTTTTTTCCTTTAAGCTTAACTTTGAGTTTACTAACAACATTCTTTGGGTATGAGGCATTGTTGTTAGGTTTAAAATTTATTGGAAGTATGGTATCGGGGACATCATTTTCAAAGGAGACTCGAGTTATTTGTCAAGAAAGTCAAAAATATATGCCACAAGGAATCAGCGGCAAACAGTACAAGCATGCAGTTTGGGACTTCTTTGAGATGTTTGACTCCTTCAACATTTTGTATCATGACAGGAGGTTCAATGACTTGGTAGACAAGCTTACAGTGTTGGGGTCTCAGTTTGATAGTTCTGCAACATCCCCTTAATATGAATATGAGGTGGAGGTAGTGAAAAGACCCTCTATCCCTAACAATATAAAACATTGGCGGGTTTTTGATGATGAGGCTCGAGATCAGAAGGTTCTTGCAAAACGATGGAGAGTTTACTAATCAAATCATTGATTGGGAGCCAGTGGTCTGTACAACAAAGGGGAAGGAAACCTTATTTGGCAAAGGAATCATCCAGCCTAAAGACCAACACCATTCCTAGAGGGCTGGTTGCTCTTGAATCAATTTTTGATAATGCTTGATTGCATTATTAATAGGCATATGTCACCTCGAGGATGTTAAGGAGCTTGACCTTGGCACAAAGGAGAAACCAAGGAAGAATTGGTTGGGTAGCGATCAGAAAAGACGAAAAGAAGTCAAACATCCAATTGTTAAAGAAATACCAAGATTGCATGGCTTAGACCTATTAGGAGATCAAAGCATAAAAGAAGACCTATTCCAGCATGAGATTCCCTTAGAGCCCAATCTACAAAACCATTTAGGTAGAAGTAGAGGCCAATTAATCCTTTGTTATCTCTCAAAATGCAAGAGGAGCTAAAGAAGCTAAGGGATGGAGGAATTATCCAACCCACAAGGTATTCTTCTTGGGTTTCCAACCTAGTGCCAGTAAGAAAGAAGAATGGTGACATCAAGTTGTGTGTTGACTTGGGAATCTAAACAAGACCTCAATGAAGGACAACTATCCTTTACCTAACATGGAGCACATGCTGTAGTTGTTGACTAGTTATGAGTTGTTTTCTACTTTAGATGGCTTCTCTGGTTATAATCAAGTCATGGTGAAAGAATCAGAAAGGATTAAGATAGCCTTCACTATTCCATGGGGAACATATGTATATGTTAGGATGCCCTTCGGTCTAATGAATGCTGGAGCCACTTTTCAAAGAGAAATGGATGTTTCTTTTACTGGTTACATCAATGACTTTATTGTTGTTTACCAAGATGATGTAACAGTGTTTTCAGGAAGGAGAAGTGACCATTTTCTGCACTTAGAGAACATGCTTTGGTCGGATGTAGGGAATATGGCATCTCACTCAAGCCAAAGAAATGCCATTTTGGAGTGTAGAAGGAAAAATTGCTTGGTCACATTGTGTCACAGGAAGGAGTGATGATTGATCTAGAAAGAGTAGAGGCCATCAACAAAGTTCCAATTCCAAGAACCAAAAAAGGAATTTAGTCCTTCTTTGGGCAGGTAAACTTCATTAGAAGGTTTATATCAAACTTTGCTGAATTAACTATCTCAATCACTTCCATGTTAAAGAAGGATCATATCATCAAATAGGAAGAGGATGTCATCCAATATTTCAATGGAATCAAAGAGGAATTGAAGCATGCCCCTGTTTTAGCAATCCCAGATTACAAGAAACCTTTTCACTATTTTCTTTCACTTGAAAAACACTATTGCTTATGTCCTGCTACGAAGGATGATCATGGGGCTGAGAGGCTCATTTATTTATTTAGTAAGACTTTGCAGGAGAATAATTGAAATACACCATCATGGAAAAGAAGACATTTTCCTTGGTCAAAGAAAAAAGATTTTCGGGCGTTATATTTTAAGTTCAAAATTTGTTGCTTATGTTCCCCATAACATGGTAAAAGAAATCTGACAGAGATGGACGTCTCAAGTAAAAAATTTAGATGGGTGAACAGATTTCAAGAGTATGATATGGACATCCAAACCACAAAGTTGGTGAGAGGTTTGGGGTTAACTAACCTCATGGCTGAGAGCATCTTGTAGACCATTGAGGTAAATGAGATTGAGTAAGAAAGGTCAGTTTTTTTTGAAAGATTGATGATTTCTGAGTGGTACAAGGATGTGATGTTCTATCTCGGACACTTAAACTACCCCGAGCATTTGAATAAGAACAAAAAAAGAGCTCTTAATTTGGCTTCCCAAATATGTCATTACTGATTTTGGGTTGGCATGGAAGAACCCAGAGGAGTCCTCTTAAGATGCATAATCGAAGATGAAGCCTCCAAAATAATTCCCGATCTCCATGGAGGAGTTTGTGGGGGCCATTTTTTTGCAAGAGTCACATCACATAAGATCCTAAGGGGTGGTTATTGGTGGCTAAATATTTTCAAGGATGCAACCATTTTGGTAAGAAGATGTGAGAGTTTCCAACATTTATCTCGAAGGTGAAGGCTCCAGGCTTCCTACCTTTGCACTGTATCAATTGAAGCCCCATTTAAGCAATGGGGAATGGACTTCATTGGTGAGATTTCAAACCCTTCAAGTGCTGGCCATAAGTGGATTCTTGTAGCCACCGATTACTTTAACAAGTGGGTTGAAGTAATCCCCACCAAGAAGGTTACACACCAAGTTGTCATGGATTTTTTGCTAAACAATATTATTTATAGGTTTGGAGTACCGGTCAAAATCATAGCTGAGAATGCAATGAGTTTCAAGGCTAGACCTCTAGTGGTAATGTGTAAAGGATATGGGATCA
Organism: Taxus wallichiana var. yunnanensis; assembly: GCA_018340775.1. Lineage (NCBI taxonomy): Eukaryota > Viridiplantae > Streptophyta > Pinopsida > Cupressales > Taxaceae > Taxus > Taxus wallichiana. Next base: position 343,460,794 of record CM031238.1, read on the forward strand.
ATTTGACATATGCCTCTAATTACAATCCCCAAGGAAATGGACAAGCTAATTCAAACAATAAGAATTTGCTAAAGATTATCAGAAGAACCTTGGATTTGAACAAGAGAAAATGGGGTGAACAGCTGAAGTTTGTTGTCTGGGCTAATAGGATCACTATCAAAAGAGCCACTCGAAAGAGTCCATTTGATTTGGTATATGGGACTCAGGCCATGTTTCCCCTGCATGTGCAATTATCTTCATATCAGTTCATTCAACAACTAGAAGATAAATAAGTGAGTCCTCATGATGCTCGCATCAACCAGATTGTTGAGTTTGATGAAGAGAGGAGGGCATCCCACCAGAGGCATATAAAGTTCAGAGAAAAGATGAAGAAACTGTTTGAGAAGAAGGTTACTCCTAGAGCCTTCAATATTGGAGATCTTGTGTTACTATGGGATAGCAGCCATCATGATAAGGACATGCATGGAAAGTTTGACTCATTGTGGATGGGCCCTTACTCCACTGACATCAAAATTGGTGAGTACACCTTCTTCTTGAAGGATCTAGATGGTGAATTGCTTGAATTACCTGTTAATGGGAGGCATCTGAAGCATTTATTGGATTTATTCCTCTGAATCAAGGTAAACACCTCTTGTATAGTGTGTAGTTTGTTGTTTGTGTCCTATTTTTGTTTTTTTTTCTTGTCTTGGTCCATGGTGACCTATTTTTACTGGCTTCTTTGTTTATTTTTAGAAATGGCTCTATTGCTCTACCTTGCAAAGATGACTCCACTACCCAATGGATATTTTGGCACTTGGTCTACTATTGTTCTTGTGGCACTCCCAGGGAGTTCGAATCCCCAAGTCATAGCCAATGTTGGTGCTCAAAATGGTCTCGCCCCATCTATGCCTTTGAAAAATTATTCATTCATGGCCTCTGTCATTTTCTCCTTTCTGTATGGTGCTTGGTCGGTCTTATTGCCATTTTTAGTCTAGCTCCTGGGTCGAAGATCATGTGTGGGTCCGTATTTGTCTCATGGTTCCTTTGTTCCTCTGAAAAGCTTTGTATTTTGGGTTTCCCGTGCTCTTCCTTCAAAACTCTCGTTATCTTGTTTCCTCCATTTTCCATAGTCAAGATCTGTTGGCCCTGTCATTTTTGCCCTAAATACTAGAGGAGAAATGAGTTGATGTGTCCCTAAGGATAGTGTTTGATTCGTGCAACAGTCTAAATTATCTCGTCCTTGAATAAAAATTCATTTTAAGGTTCAAATGGTCATTTCACTTTGTGCTTTACAGATTTGATGAGTGTTTCCTATAAAATTTACATCCTTGTATCATCGAGAGAAATGTGGCATCCTTTGGTTGGACGCGGCTCGACCGGAAACTTAAAAATTCTATAAAAATCCTCAACTTTAAAACGTTTCCATGTTGAGGAATGGTGCTCATTTGAGAATCAACTTTTTGGTTTGGGTTTGAAGTAGCACCGGGAGGACACGTGGTGGGTTGGCAAGAAAGAGACACGTGGAGGCTTTCGGCTGGCTTTCCCATACTTAGACAAATTTTATGCAAATGGATATAGTTTGGCGGAATATGACACGTGGCAAGCTCATGCTCATTCAGGGTGTCTGCTTTGGGTGCCATCTTGAAGTTACGTCATGAGGACACGTGGAGGAACTGCGCATGTTTGGGAATCAACCCTTGAGTTTCATTCTAAAGAAGCACTAGGCTGACACGTGGAGGCCTCCGCTCACTTTGCATTTTACTTAGAATTTTCAATGGCAAAAGGAGACTACCTCGGAGCATGACACATGGTGCCTTCCACCGAGCTTTAAACATTTCACCATAGACAAGGTAAGGTAAGGGGCAATGAAACTTGTTATTTTCAAAAATAATAGAAGATGGTTCCAAGAGGAAGAGAGATATTTAAGCATAAATTAAAATTTTCATTTCAATAAGAGGGCTCACCCAACTTAACTCTTCTCAAATCACATTGTTCAATTCAACTTTTCATAGAAAAAGAGTCACAATATTTACAAACCAAAGTGAAGGTTCATCCCAATACAAGGGAAACAAATTTCAAAAAAATGTTATTCCCTAGTCCGGCCTATCTCTAGCCTGCGCGCCTTCCCTCGTGTCTCCTATGTAATATAGGCCTTCTCCACGGCCTTTGCTAATGTCTGTGGGTAGTGAATGCGTACCGCACCACGCAAATCCAAATTCACGTCCCCGATGAACATGTGAATCAGACTGCTCATCCTGCATATAGTCAACATACTGGAGTAGGTCCAGAAATTGACTCTCATACTCAGCTATAGTCATAGATGCCTGATGAAGGTCAAGAAAATTATCTATCCACTGCTGAATAAACTTCTTTGGTAAATACCTGCTCCTGAACCACTCCTTAAATAGCTCCTAGGTAACTATCTCTGAGTAAACATGGAGCTTTTACTCCTCGGTCCTCCACCAGACTCCTACTCCATCCCTTAGAAGATGGATCGCAACACGAGCTTTTGTGTTGCTAGTACAAGGGAAGAGCTTGAAGCATCCACTCAAGCTCACTAACCAGGCCTCTACCTAAAATCCACATATATCTCTGGAATAGTAAGATGGTCGTAACTTCATGATCTCCCTTATATGGTCTGCAGCTGACAAATGACGAACCCTAGGTCTCTCTACATGCTCCTTCCGCTGCCTAGGGCTCTGAGATTTGTCCCTATGTCCTAAAATCCTATCTCTATGCCCTCTCGTGGCCGACTCTACCCTAGACGACTCCACGCGGAAGTTTTCTACCGTATGCTCCTCGATGTGTCAAGGAGATGTTTGAGCCTCCACCGATGACTCCATATCATGCCTAAGCAAGTCGTCCTCCTAAGGACCCGCCGCATATAGGGGCATTGAAGTCCTAAAGCATCTGTAAAATCTGAGGTAGAATGGCCGCTATCGCCGGATTTGGAGGTGGTAAATGTAGGTCTTTGTGATATGACCCTAGTCTAGTCCACGCCTCCTCCATGGACCAAGGAGAGAGTTAGTTCATCGTTCTAGGTTTCATTTCCATTTTCGAGGTTTTCTATACTTGACAATTATCAATCAAGGTATGGCTTTCAGTGTATATAAAAATATATTATATGTTTACGCTAGGTTAAAATATTCATGTCTTGTGTTTACTAGGTGTGTACATGGGTCCAAGCTTTGAACCCACGGCTTTGATACCAAATGTAACGCCCGTAAAAACTATAGAATGAACAAACGACTACGATACCAAATGTAATGGCTCTTACATTTTAGAACATTACATTTTATAGCCTAAATGATGTTACATTTTAGAACATTGTGGGTGTTACGGATGGGTCTTTCTGCATTACGGATGGTGAAAGAATACCCAAGAAGATAATCTTGAAATCCTTATATGGAAACGGGAGCAAAGTATAAAGGTGGAAAACGCGTTGGCGTAACAATCTGCTTAACACGATGAGATCCCTCTCCACCAAAAGCTTGAACTAATGGTGGAGAGGCATATCATCATGTTAATCAGCTGCTATGCCAACACCCTCCCGCATGCGATGGAGCCGGGTATACACCCAATCAGGCCCAACAGCATTAGGAGGCAGTGAAACCGGGAATTTTCCGAGAGGTCACCAATCGCCACACTACTCGGGGGCGACACGCTTAACCGCCGGCTCGATACCAAACGAATTGCCATCACACCAAAAGCTTGAACTAATGGTGGAGAGGGATCTCATCGTGTTAACCAGTTATTACGCCAACACCCTCCCGCACAATGGAGCTGGGTATACACTCAATCAGGCCCAACAACATTAGGAGGCAATGATACCGGATATTCTCGGGAGGTCACCCATCCCAAGACTACTCGAGGATTGGTGTGCTTAACTTCCCGCTCGATACTGCAGACGATTTTCCATCACACCAAAAGCTCGAACTAATGGTGGAGAGGGATCTCATTGTGTTAACTAGTTGTTATGCCAACACCCTTCTACACGATGGAGTGGGTACACACCCAATCAAGCCCAACAACATTAGGAGGCAATGATGTTTGGGAATTCTCGGGAGGTCACCCATCCCAGTACTACTCCAGGGTTGGCGCGCTTAACCGCTGGCTCGACGATACCAAATGATTTTCCGTCACACCAAAAGCTCGAACTAATGGTGGAGAGGGATCTCATCGTGTTAACCAGTCATTACGCCAACACCCTCTCGCACGATGGAGCCGGGTATACACCCAATCAGGCCCAACAACATTAGCAGGCAATGACACCGGAATTTCCTGGGAGGTCACCCATCGCCACACTATTCTAGGGCTGGCGCGCTTAACTTCCTGGCTCTGATACCAAATGAATTGCCATCACACCAAAAGCTCGAACTAATGGTGGAGAGGGATCTCATCGTGTTAACCAGTTGTTACACCAACACCCTCTTGCACGATGGAGCCAAGTATACACCCAATCAAGCCCAATAGCATTAGGAGGCAATGATACCAGGAATTTTCGAGAGGTCACCCATCCCAGTACTACTCTAGGGTTGGCGCGCTTAACTACCTGGCTCTGATACCAAATGATTTGCCGTCACACCAAAAGCTTGAACTAATGGTGGAGAGGGATCTCATCGTGTTAATCAGTTACTACGCCAACACCCTCCCCACGATGGAGCCGGGTATACACCCAATCAGGCCCAACAACATTAGGAGGCAAAGATACCAGAATTTCCGAGAGGTCACCCATCCCAAAGATACTCCGTGGTTGGCGCGCGCTTAACTACCTGGCTATGATACCAAACGATTTGCCGTCACACCAAAAGCTCAAACTAATGGTGGAGAGGGATCTCATCGTGTTAATCAGCTGCTACGCCAACAAAACTCAATAATTTACTATGCCAAATGCTACGGGGTGAGAAACATCTTGCTTTCTTGCTACAAGTTTGAAGATCCTTGTCTCGAGTCATGAGACCATGGACGAGAGTCGGAATATGATGAAACGACTGCGAATGATGAAAAACAAACAAAGCATGAAGCCCCCTGGACAGACCCTGCAACGTCAAAGTAATAGAGTATGGAGATAGGAAGCCTTTGACCGGTCTAGTCGGTGGTAAGGACGGGCTATACCAGGTGGCAGAGAGGGAAAATATTTCAAATTCAAAAGCGGTTGATTCTCAGGTCGATGAAATTAATGCAACCTTAGTGGGCAGTGCCCAGGGAAGGGATCATTACATTGATCTATAGATTAATCTAAACGAGCATGCAAATCATGATGTGGCACTTGTGGTTGACCTCGGTAGAGGTGTTATGTTGCACGATGAAGGTTTTTGTTTGGAGGATCTTGGTAAAAGGGATGGATGGTCATATATGACTAAGAAGAAAATAAAATATGGCCATCTGCCCTTAAGCTTGACTCGAGGATCTCATTGGGGGAGTTCTTTGAGGGTAGGGCTGCACTTTTGTTAAACAACTTTGGCTGTTGTGGGGGTGTGCTCTTCTCCTCTTGTGCCTCCTCCCCTTTGGTTTCTGTTTCTTCGGTCTGTTTCTCTTTGGTCTTTACGACCTATTTCTTTTCTTGTTTCTTCTTTATGCTTCATTGCTTTATCCTTCGTTTTTTGTACAGGGTTTCCGGTTCCCGTCAAAATCTGTTTTTACTTAATTTAATAAAATAAGATATTTTTATATAAAAACACTTTCCAGGTCTATAGAAGTTTTAAACGCACATAGCCAAGTAAACATTATTAATTAGATTCTAAGATTAGAGAAACCTTCTTGAAAACCCTGGAGCCTTCCATAAATTTGCAAATTTAACATTAACTTAGACAATTTCGAAGACAAATTAAAAAATAAAAATAAATTGCAACAACATTGGTAGTTTAAAAAGGAAATTCATATCGTAACAATAACATTCAAGCGGGTTGTGTATCACCATCTTAACCCGAACGTCGCTTCACACTTATATAACTGGGGAAAACAAGATGACCATTCTCTGAGATCAATACACAACGAAAGATGAGTAGCCAAGGAGGAAGATATGCCTCTCTCAGACGCGCACAGAGAAGAGAAAAATAGCAGCAGAAGAAGCTCTGCATCTGCAACTTACAGACATACACAATCGTGTCCTTCAACTCACACAGGAAGCCCGCCAATCAGCAGATGCACGCCACCATTCATTTCTTTTATCAAACTACAATAGCTTATATATGAATTATTTAGGGTTACGACCTCAAGTGAGAGCGAATGCCAACCTTACAAAGCTTGGGTTATCTAGATTAGAAAGAATTTGCAAAACAACCGAGCGCGTTATAAAGGAATTTCACGCCCAGCTCGATCTGTTGAGTGCTCGTGTTGAACAACAGCTTCAAGATTATCGTAACCAGTTTAACAACCTCAAAAACAGCGCGGCTGAATGTGTTGAGCAAGCTCGCATCCTTGAAGACGAAAATCATTACACCGTGCTTAAGGCCAGGTTGAATTCGTTTTGGGAGGAATATAATAATTTGGAGAGCTCAGCAGGAATTCCTGAACTGCTTGACGTAAGGAAGCAGACATTTGATTTATTGGTTAAATTTCGTTCGAAGATTTGGAGCCGCAGTTACGGGCCTACGTTTACATTTGAAGAAAGAGAGACATTACATTCGATACCTTCTGTGATTATTTCACCTCATCTTATTAATACAGTAGAGGTATGTGTGATTTGTACTCTTGAATTTCAGGTGGGAGAAGAGGCAATAAAATTGCCATGCCATAGCACCCATATATTCCACCCTCACTGCATTGGAAAATGGCTTGGAAGAAAGCAAATTTGTCCATTCTGCAACAAGCCCGTTCCAGATCGAAATTGAATTTCTCACCAGAGAGGGTTAAATGAAAAAATTTCACCACTTTGCAAAGATTCGATTCTTCCACAAAGAAATAAAATAAAATTGAAATAGTGGGGTTACCTGAATAGATTTATAAATATGGGTTTTTTTGGGGTGTTACGCACTTTTAAGTCATGATTCTGATTTTCTTATTATTAATTGTGCCCTTTCAAATTAATCAATTAATTTAGTAATTCTCAACAAATTATATTTTTATTTTTTTATTCATGTCAATTTTTCTAATATATAGGTATGATGTCACAAATTCGAATAATAAAATTTCAATATAAAATTATTTATCTTTATAACTATTGGTGAAAATGTAGTAATTTAATATTTTAGGGCTTTTAATTCATCACATTTTTTTGCAATTTTTTTAAGTGTAAATTTTAAAATTAATATATGTATTCTATTAACCATATATGTGACAATAATATTATCTATTGATTTGATATGTATAACGTCTACAATTTTGCCCCACTAAATCGAAGACAAAACATAGGTTAAAATAGAAAAAATTATTGAATAATATTTTTTAAAACAATTTTAGTTACAATGATTTAGTAAAGGTCTCCATTAACAATGATCATTTCAAAAATAATAAAATATTAATATTTAATCTTTAGTTAGGTTTAAAACTTATCTCTAAAATCCCTAATTTATTTAATAATGTGGTTCCTAAAGTCATTTAATAATTTACTATGAAAAGTTTAGGTCTAATGATGATCTCACCTAATTCCAACACCACTTAAGTGGTCCCATTCAAATTTGACCCATGTGATTAAATGATGATCTCACCTAACTCCCACCTAACATTTGTAGGGAGGAATCTTGGCCATTGGATGAAATAAATCTAGGCCGTTGGATTTAAGTATTCCAAAATAACCCTAAACATCTCTATGGAGTCTTTTATTCATTCATTTTACTCATTTCTTCATTTTTTTGCAGGTTAAGGGAAGGAGGAAGAGAAGGAAGCCATGGAAGAGAAAGAAAGAAGCTTGGGATGGATACACACAACCCATGCTTATTTTATTTTGTTTTCACCTTACTATTTTATTCCACCCTCTCCTAGGGTTTGGTTGTAAATTTCATTATTTGTTGTAAATTTAATTCAATGAAAATACCCATTTGGGTATATGGCATTTGCCCAATAGATCTAGTTTTCTTCAAAAAAGTATACACTCCTTTTCATTGAATAAATATACTTGTTACCCCCACCCACACACATACTTGTGTGTGTGTATATATATATATATATATATATATATATATATATATACAATTCTTTTTTTTAAAAAAGAAATAGAAATCCGAAAATAGATTATTTAAAAAAATCTAGGTATGCCGATATATATATATATACCTTTAAAAAAATGCGGTTAAACGATGTTCTACAGTCCGTCAAATTACAGTGAAAGGGGTTCAGTTGGTAGAGTTTAATATATTAATAGAGTTTGTGGGTTAGGGAGGGGGCATTCAAATTACCTTTTATTACCACATGGCCGATTAATCCATTAAGCAAAAAAAGATAGGGACCTTACCCACTTCAACTATAGTCTTAGTTATATATATTAAATATTAGAACTTTATATTATATAATATAATCATAACAATTTATTTTTAATTAGGAAATTATATTTATAATATATATAAATTTATTTAATTAAGTGTGTGTGTGTGTCTATATATATATATATATATATATATATATATATATATATATATATATATATATTTGCATGTATACTTTTATGATTTTGATTTATTTAAGTAATCAACAATAATTCATTTAGAGTAGGGTAAGAAAAGGCAAGAATTACATAAATTTCCACCTATACGAAGAAGAATGAATAATTGAACAATTGATAAGGTTGCTTAATCATTTTAAATAATTTGCAAGGAGGAGATTCTCTTTTTTAATAAGCAAGATAGTTAATACACTACTTACTTCCCTTCATCAAATCTAGGAATACATTTATAGTTTAAATCTTCAATATACTTTTATGCAATGAAATAAGAGTAACTATTCTTTTTCTTTTACAAGATGAGTGTTTCTTTCCACCAAGCATACAACAAGGCTCTTTCACCATTCAACTAAATCACAATAATTAGGAATAAATAAAATACACAAAAATTTCCTTCCATCACACCTTTCTTTTACAAATATATCTATCTTACAACTTGGGATAACATAAAAGTTAAGAAGAGTTCCATTTCATACAACTCATCTTTGTTCCTTTCACTACAATACCTAAAAACTTACACAAATGAGTGTACAAAATTTCTAATAAGCATATAATTTTACAACCTTCCACTCAAAGTTGAAATAATAAAATGAACAATTTACAACATAAGGGCTATTAACAATGCCAAAATAGAAGTCTCCAATTTGCATGTCTTCTCTCAACGTAGTTCCAAACTAGCTCACTTCAATATTCACAACAAGAATCAAATTACAAAGTAAGGGGATTAGGCAAATCTCTCTGCCCAACCTTTAATCCATTAAGCGGAGAAGCTATCCCCTTAATGGACCTCGAGCCCCAACCAAGTAACCGGAAGGATCTTGAGCAACATTTGACAACTTTTCAACAAACAATGGCTTTAACAAACAACATACATTTCACAATACACAACTAACATGAAATAATCAAACAAGTTTTTAAATTCACAAAAACACAAATGTTTGAAACCAAAGAAAATGGAGGAAGGAATATGGGCAACCACCTTCTTATGTCTCCCACGTTAACGAGAGTTTAACCTTAAGCCTCCAAGTGCACAAAATAAAGAACACAAAATTCTTATCTCTCCCTTGCAAGTATGCATAATATAACCATGATTTCATTTTCACTCCCCATAGGTGAAACTCCCAATCACACTCCCATCAAATGCATGCCTCACAAAACTCCCTTTTCCCCCAATGGCCCCATGAGTCTTTCTTCCACACCCAAACTAAGACATGTTACCCAACCACACAAAATCACATTCACAATATTCAAACAAACTTAAAAAGCACAATATTTCCACATCAACAAACATAATAAACAAAGAAACAATAGTGGAGAGCCTACCTCTCCATCAAGTTTCAAGAAAAATTCACATCACTAGCCTTTCACACCTCCAGGCTAAACAAATCCCAAAATCACACTAAAAAGCTCCCAATTTATAAAAATGACAAAGGAAGAAAAGAAGAATTAAACCCCATTCCAACAAAATCCATCAATAAATAGAAATAGAGTGTGAGGATGATGAGGTGGCTCTATGTAGGATTCTACTTCATCATTCATCCATTCCCAAATTCAAGTTAAAGCACCATCCCCAAGATAAGTAATGAACTTGTAAGAACTATGACAACCAACATGGCACACAAATTTGCACACCATGTCTTCTAAGGACAAGATTATTGTGAAAATAAGGTGTAATTATTTTCACCCTTTTATGCTCCAAAAAACTTAAATAAGTAAAAATTGAACTCCCAACCCATAGTGTACGGTTGGGTAATTTTAAGATGCATGGGACAAGCTTAGCTTGTCCCAAAAGCCTCCAAAAAGGCCTCCCAAGTCAAAATCCAAATTTTGAAGTTGGGGTGGAGTAAATCACACACAAAGCATCAAAAATATCACTTACAACAAGGACCACCTAACCTCGTAATTATCTATTTGTCACATCTCTATTCTAATTAACCAAATAAGAAGGATTAGCTTAATTAAGACACAATTATAAATATTAATAAAGTGACAACCATTACGTAAATTTAAAATACATAAAAAATAATTAAAGCACATACAAAATCAAAAGAAAAGGAAAACATATTACCCCAAGCCCACACATGTGAGGTTACCTCGCATGGTAAACCTCCTAACTAGGCATGCAACAACAATATAACATAACATTACAAAAGTTGTAAAATTTTGGCCACATTGCTCAACACCTGACATCCTTCTATGGGTAATCCCCTATCCCCTTCATTGTATGTGACAAGATGTCTTGCAACAAAGACAAAATACCCCTCTAGCCTGTCGACCATATTAACAACATCGCAACAATATACATATAAAATCAATAATCATCATCCGACATTATAAGTTCTATCATCTACCATCATACAATTACTTTGATTTTGGATTTTATAAAAATCACAATAATACTAACAATGACCCAACCACAAGAAACATGACTTCAGAATGGCAAACCCACAATACATCATTACTTTAAATGTATTTTAGTTACGATTAACATTCCAAGAACATTATTGAGAAAGGATAAATTTCTCGTTTGTCCACCCACATATTCTTAAGTTTATTCCGTGGTTAAAATACAGTTCGACCATCTTATGTTGGCTTCTTATACTTTATAAAAATTTCCAAAACTAACATACTTATTTGGCATAAATCAAATTGCATACAAAGTACTTAATTATCTTATTATTATGTTAAGAATATTCTCCTCCAACATTTATTCGATGTCAATAGTTTTACCCTTACAACTCAAGCGAAAGTGACTTGATATCCAGAACGCAATAAAAGGATTTAACGGAGATTTAGATACAAGGTAGCTTTTTACCAAAAACATTCCTCGATCACGAAATAGTTATTTCCCTACCATATTTATTCTAATTCAATGACTTGAGAAATTCCATTTTGATTTATATGTGTATTTTGTTTCTCAAAGGTTGACCACACCAAGACAATTCATATTCTTTGAAACAATGAATATATTTAATTGAGTTATAAGGTCTTCAATGGTGGCCTTATTCTGAACCTCAACTTTTGTATTTTCTCTTATATACTTTATTTTCTACGTCACAAAAAGGTCTTATTATTAGCATTGTCTTATAAACGGAGTTACGAAGTTCGTGTGTCTAACCTCTTGAAGACAAGAATGATTAGAAGACTTGTAGCCACACACATGAACCCTACGTTGACATCCAAATCAACCGAGGGTTTGGATTAATTCTAACTTCACCTAAGGGTCTACCCCTTAACTATATATGTGTTTTAAGCAAGAGGACATATTTATGCTAAACCACTTTCAGAAAGGACCAAGGTGTAATGTTGAGAGAAACCAGGTAACACATTTAGCTGAGTAGAGCTAAGGGGTTCATTAACAAGAGATTAAGACCTAGAGAAACTAAGTCACAACCTCCTTCCATGTCATCTAGATCCAACAGGTTTTCACTCGATGAAGAACTTTAATTTTAAATCTAACTTTGAAAGACAAGGTAGTCCGCTAGGCTATGAAGGAGGGGTTAGCTCTACACACTCAAGAAAATTTTGACTCACTCCTATCAGATGGGTTAAGACAATGTCACTAAACCTACTGACTAAGACGATAAGTCCATTCTTGAGCTCTGATTTTCCTAAATTAGGACATTCCATCGAGAGAAAAGATTAAGTTCATCCTATGGTTTTCAATGTCTTCTACGGTAAGGAGTATCACACATGAAAAATAAGTTATGTCCCAATGTTGAACAAGGGTAGTGTGTTTCGATTAAATTCTCTTTATTACATTTACAAAGTAAGAATGCACAAGATGACTCATTAATCATTTATTGAACACTAAATATACACTACAAGATATTACTTCAAATTCATTTACCTTATATAAATATCAACCCTTTTAACCATGTGTTCTATAAATCAAAATTGAACCTATGATTAAATGCACATTTCCTAGATGTCCTTGAAACTAGCATTTCATACATATCAACAAATTATCCAATATAACCTTATGTATCAAGAGACTACATTATACATTTATTCTTTTAACAATGAACTATATAAATTACAATGATAATTAATGAATTACACATCACCTTTTCATCGTCATCATTCTTTCATCCTGCAAAGACCACGTGAGCATGATATCAATGATAAATCACTGGCATGGCATCCACCCTAATCTAACATAATTATCATTTTTCAGTTTTCCCATTTACATATAATAATAATTACAATTTGCAAGCGAAAGAAAAATTTTAGAGGCATGTATTTCAAGCATATCATTTCACTTCATTTTGTAACCCAGGAGAGAGAAAGAGAAGGGAAGAGAGAGAAAACACCATTTTGTCAAAAGTTTTATTTCACACAAAAAATCACACTAGAGATTTTTAAATAGTTATTTACATGTGTCGAATGTTTCCACGGTGGTTTGGCAACCCGACGAGGGTCCCACAACTTTCTATTTTTAACTTTTCTTACTAGCTACAAAAATGTTCAAAATGGGCCCAAAGGGATAAGAAACCACTTCAAAAAATTTCTTTCGAGGAGAACACATACCATGATTAAATTATACATGTCCACCTATATACCAGAATTCATAGCAACTTACGGAATTTGGAAATAATGAGCGGTTTTTTTTGGCGACTAGTTTTCCAGGGCTACTGGTCGTAGTTGACCCAATTGCAAATGAACAAACGTTAGCTCGAGGGCTCAAAAAACCACGTCCATAACTGACGTTTGATGGATGAGCACGCAACGAGACACTTCCTACTAGTTCCCTATATAAGGAGAATTCATCAAAGTCAACGGGACAAAGAACTAGAAAACCCATTTTCAAATGGCGACAAGTTTTCTGGAGCGACAAGTCAAATTGGTCTAGTTTGACCTCGTCACACTACGACCAGGAGGCCTACAAAATGGCTTTGCCAAACTATCTAGAAAAGTGATTTTCCCTAAACTGAATGTTTCATGCAATTTTCTAGTATAAACACTAGAGGTTTGTGAAGACGGGAAATAATTTCTCTATCCAGTTTCAAATGGTGTTTCAAAATGAAAGCCAACTTTCTAGATTTAACAACTTTCTACTACTGTAAAATAGTGTAATAGGGCTCCTATAAGAGCGTCAAAAGGGTCTCATATGTTTGTTCGGGTCAAACCAAAGGTCAAGGTGACTCCTCGCATACCAAAGTACATGAATGAAGCTTCACACATCTCATTTTAAAGTTACGAAGGGTACTTAATGAGTCTCTAAAAATGCAAAAATTAACTATTTAAATAGGGTGATGATCAACGTTATTACTGGAAATTCAATTTCGTCAGTCGATAAAACAATGTTGTAGTGATCCAGTTGGGTAGGAATTTTCTACATCACCTCAAAATGAGGGTGGAAGTTCATGTTTTAATGCAAACGGGTTATTTTGACTTCGTGAGTTTCGACACGACATTTCATTATTTTTGCAACGAGTTAAAAAACATTTAACGGTATTAAAATCCTAATATTTTAAAATTTTATTAAGTTGTAAAAGATAACTAAAAACATGAGAATTATGAGAGGTAAGGGAAGATGAACCATGCCTGGAGGAATGGAGTATAAGGGGGCAACCCGTTTTCTTCGGTTCAACATCTTGCTTGGACACTTCATCAACCATTTCACGAGCCTTGATCTAACCTTCACAACGTCACACGAACTCCCAATCACTTGAAGTTCTCCAAAGAATACGTTGCCCATTATGTTCGACAATTTTCTAGGCCTGCACCTCAAGGCTCCATTCTTACACATGAGCTGAGAATGTAATCAACGGACATGAGGCTCTACACTGCGAGTTTCAGTTGCTTGAAAAATCATTCTAAAGCCTTTTGAAAGATCCATTATGTGCATAACTTGAAATCATGGCATTCCCTGAGACAACATTTCTTTGAGGCATTTTATCAAATATTTCTCCTAACCCTTGTGTATATTTTCTCCAACTGAAAAAATGTCAAAAGCCCTTTTCTATAATTCTTTGAAGGATGTCCATACCCAATTTAAAACACTTATTTTAGCACAAATGAAGAGGGGTTGGAAAAAGGTTGTTAAGTGTTTCTTTATAACTTTCAAATACATCTCCTTGAAAGTTTCGAAGGCCTTTACAACAAGCTCATATATGAATACCCTGAAACCAATACTCATATCATGGCAACTACAAAAAAGAACTGGTAAAAAGATCCCCATTTTGGTGCATATTGGGAGGAGCTAGCAAGGTGACATAAAAAATCATATTTCCAATACGCTTTGATGGGCATCCTTAACCTTTTTTTTGCACTTGCCACATCTAACAAAATTCCTCTATCTTTTATGCATTGATGGATGTGCATACCCTGCTTCAAAGCTTCCATTTGGCACAGGCTGGGAGCATGCTGGAAAAAGAAAACTGATGGGGTTGGAACCCTATTTGCTTGCACACGTGAAATAATGTGATTGTCTCTTGAGGAAACCCACACCTTCTGTATGCTGCAATAATCACATTCCAGAGAAGTTGTCTCATTTTTTCATTTGGTCAAACATTAGTATAACCACATAATCTACCAACCATACAAATCCACCAACATGCTAAGCTATGACCACGTGGAAGGAGGTGAAGCGGTGTAGGGGGCATTATGCCATGCGTGGATGTCTCCATAAAGTAAAACACGGCCTCCCTCATGCTTGGTGGTGTGCGACTAGCTAGAGCTCCCCCCAGTTCCTCCATGGCGGCGGAAAACTCTCCCTCTCTCCATTCAACAAAAACAAAGGATGAAAACAAAACATAACCCATGAAACCCAAGCCCCCTTTTTCCCTAAAACCGCCCCAATTTTCATGCCCCTTTTTTAAAATTCTATTAATTAATTAATTTATTTCTTTTTGTTTGTTTTAATCTAAAAAGGTCATAAGACCCTAAAACAAAGTAGATAAATAAATAAAATATAGCTTAAAGTTAATCCATTACCAGTGATAAAATTTCGACACAAAAGAAACTAATCATAAGTCGGTAATATAAATTATAATATTATTATAAACATTATTTTAATGATTTTACGGCTAAAATAATGATAATAATTATTAATCCTGTTAATGGCGATGACTAGGCAAACTCGAAGGACCGAGAACCAAATTTTCCTTTAACCAGATAGTCATCCATGACGCTACGAGGTCCATAGTTTGGGGTGTTGACAACGACCCGAAAGGCAAGAAGGAGAGGGAAGGTGCAAAATCTTCATTGCGACAAGAAAAAAGTCAACAACGGTCAACAAGAGCACATGCACACAAATCTCCCATGCTTAGCAAATAGGGTCATCATTCAGTGATTGGGGAACATCGAACGGGGCATTACATTCTCCTCCCCTTAAGAAAGCATCGTCCTCGATGTGACATACAATGAAGAAAGAGAAATGGTAAGCAACAAGGAACAAAATGGGCGAAGGTAAGCTCTAAGGTTAAGATTTTAGATACAAAATCATGGTTACGGGGTGGCCCTAGGAACATTTGGTAGAAATTTTAACTTTCAAGGTTCTGTGAAGATTGGTAGTTCCCTCTTATTCGTTATTTCATTAATCTCTTTCTATTAACATTATTCTTAATTCAAGTCCTTTAGAATTTCATTTTTGTAGAATTTTAGTTTATTCATTCCTGTGGGTTCCCATCATGAACTACAGTCACAACACCCTACCAGGGTCATACACAACACTAAAATTTCACAAGCATACTTTTACATACTTTCACGACTGTATCACATCACAAGGGTTTCACCAAACCATGGAATGACAACAAGTAGACCACATAGCAATTAATTTCCAACAATTACGTCCTAGACATAGATCTAGTACACACATATGATGAAAAATGGGTCAACACATTGATACATATACAATGGGTATCACATGACCCAAAACAATCCATGACTATAACAACATAGTTCCAATCCAATATCCAATAGTCAATACAAATGGAAATGTCAATCCTCAACCATAACAAGGTGTCAAAAAGACTCACAAGGGTACACATAACTCACTATACCAATCTCCACACATCTCAAAATATTAAGAAATAACTCCATATATCTCCTGAAGTATCATAAAGTAACTCCATATACCTCCCAAGAGAAATAATCATAGTGATATAACCAAGCCTAGGTCACTCAACAATAGAGCCCCACCAAGAATATCAGGTCACTCAACCATAGAGTGCCATAAGGAATATCGGGTAACTCAACCATAGAGCCCCATCCAGAATATCAGGTCACTCAAGCATAGAGTGCCATAAATAATATCGGGTCTCTCAAACATAGAGGCCAATCTCCTTTCTCCTTTTAAATGAGGTCGGGTCACCCTATGGCCCTAGGCACATAGAGCCCCGTCACCCCCAAACCCAAGTGACATAATAACTCGTGGTTCAACAACCCACTAGTTATCTATAACTCCTTGGGCGTACCCCCATACAATGAAGTGGGTCCATAGGTTCCACCACTCCATGGTGAATCCCATGACCCTATTCCAACACATTACGACATTAGAACCAACATAACAATCCATTCAAATGCCAAGTGGCAAAATCAAAAGCCTTGGGCTAGGCTACAAAACTTTTAAATATGAAAAGAAAGTTTTAAAACTAAGAAAAACAAATGGCTAATTAGCCATGGTTAGTGCAAAATCCAAATGTTAATGCAACAATCAAATAAATGCCCAAAATATAAGAACATGTCAATCAAGAAAATGGTTGGTTCTAGCTAAAAGAGATAATGATCAATTTACGAATAAAATACGTATTGAGAAAATAGCACATTACAATCACTATGTGGCCTCATACCACCACCAAAGGGGTACTCATCGAGTTTTGGCACTCGGACATCGAGCCTCAGCTCATAAAATATACATGTAACTAGAAATGAGTATATCAAATAATGTAATTGTCATCATCTCTTCCTGAATCATCCCTCCATACTCCCACAAGGATCAACATAGTCAAAATTACATAGGATTATTCAATGAATAATCCAATAGGAAAGAGTAGGGAACTCTAGTTGCATAAGTTGAGCCTAAGGTGGTGCACACCCACAATATACTGAGCAAGCTCGAAGTATACTAAACAGATAGAAGTGGGTTTTCAATCTATATAAGACTCCACTTCCTCACTCGTACTCAGCTCAAGATTATGAAAACCTGGTCCACACCTCCTCTCTCCACACATACACTCTTGACAGTTTATCCCCTTAGGGTCATCTAGTGTAAGGTTCACAACATACACATAACTACATCACTAACACAATGGTGATTCACACATTTAACCATAATGTCTTACACATGGTATTTATATATAGGGTATAACACAATCACTACTTTCACGGGTTACGATACATCACATTACCACATCCTGCACCCAGTGTAATCATTGTACACTAGGGATCATACTCACCATATGCCCCTAAATCATGACATGAACCATTACATATTACACAAATCATAAGTATGATGAACACAATGTCTAACATTACAACATATAGTCAATTACAATACAACACGACGATGCACACAACTAATCACAATATGGTGATGACATCACGATGAAATGTGATTCACTTTACATCAATTTTGTCATGCAACACATCAATACACCTTCACATCACATAAATCCAACATGTTTTAACCCTCTGCAATCCACAATAACATTTCATTCACAAACAACAAGGCGGTACATCACACACGGATTCCTCATTGAATCAACAACATAGAGAGTGAATACTCTCATCACAAGCACATCAATATGATAACAAATATGCACTAAGTGACATGCACCACATGTGCTTCCATAAGGTCACAATTACGACATAGTTCACATAACAACATATATCACATTACTCTTCCAATATCCACCACCATCATGCGAATCATCACAACTCCAATCCATCCCAGAGGTTCGAGAGTATGAACCTCCACTCTGATACCATATGTAATGCCCACATTTTACGCACCCAAATACAACAATAAAATACCAGGATAATTTTTTTTTTGACTTACATTGCTCACTACACACAACACACACAAGGGCTCCAAGTATAGAAACTCGACTCACATACGAAAATCACATAAGTCATCGACTCACATAGACCCATGAAAACACATAGGCATGTCGATGCCACACTTTTCCCAATGAACAAATACTAGCAATGACCCAACCACAAGAAACATGACTTCAGGAATGGTGAACCCACAACACATCATTACTTTAAATGTATTTTAGTTACGATTAACATTCCAAGAACATTATTGAGCAAGGATAAATTTCTCATTTGTCCACCCACATATTCTTAAGTTTATTCCACGGTTAAAATACAGTTCGACCATCTTATGTTGGCTTCTTATACTTTATAAAATTTCCAAAACTAACATACTTATTTGGCATAAATCAAATTGCATACAAAGTACTTAATTATCTTATTATTATGTTAAGAATATTCTCCTCCAACATTTATTCGATGTCAATAGTTTTACCCTTACAACTCAAGCGAAAGTGACTTGATATCCAGAATGCAATAAAAGGATTTAACGAGATTTAGATACAAGGTAGCTTTTTACCAAAAACATTCCTCGATCATGGAATAGTTATTTCCCTACCATATTTATTCTAATTCAATGACTTGAGAAATTCCATTTTGATTTATATGTGTATTTTGTTTCTCGAAGGTTGACCACACCAAGACAATTCATATTCTTTGAAACAAATGAATATATTTAATTGAGTTATAAGGTCTTCAATGGTGGCCTTATTCCGAACCTCAACTCTCATATTTACTCTTATATACTTTATTTTCTACGTCACAAAAAGGTCTTATTATTAGCATTGTCTTATAAAAGGAGTTACGAAGTGCGTGTCTAACCTCTTGAAGACAAGAATGATTAGAAGACTTGAAGCTACACACGAACCCTACGTTGACATCCAAATCAACTAAGGGTTTGGATTAATTCCAACTTCACCTAAGGGTCTACCCCTCAACTATATATGTGTTTTAAGCAAGAGGACATATTTATGCTAAACCACCTTCAGAAAGGACCAAGGTGTAATGTTGAGAGAAACCAAGGTAACACATTTAGCTGAGCGGAGCTAAGGGGTTCATTAACAAGAGATTAAGACCTAGAGAAACTAAGTCACAACCTCCTTCCATGTCATCTGGATCCAACAGGGTTTCACTCGATGAAGAACTTTAATTTTAAATCTAACTTTGAAAGACAAGGTAGTCCGCTAGGCTACGAAGGAGGGGTTAGCTCTACACACTCCAAGAAAAGTTTGACTATGTCACTCCTATCAGACGGGTTAAGACAATGTCACTAAACCTATTGACTAAGATGATAAGTCCATTCTTGAGCTCTGATTTTCCTAAATTAGGACGTTCCATCGAGAGAAAAGATTAAGTTCATCCTACGGTTTTCAATGTCTTCTACGGTAAGGAGTATCACACATGGAAAACAAGTTGTGTCCTCGATATTGAACAAGGGTAGTGTGTTTTGATTAAATCTCTTTATTACATTTACAAAGTATGAATGCACAAGATGACTCATTAATCATTTATTGAACACTAAATATGCACTACAAGATATTACTTCAAATTCATTTACCTTATATAAATATCAACCCCTTTTAACCATGTGTTCTATGAATCAAAATTGAACCTATGATTAAATGCACATTTCCTAGATGTCCTAGAAACTAGCATCTCATACATATCAACAATTATCCAATATAACCTTATGTATCAAGAGACTACATTATACATTTATTCTTTTAACAATGAACTATATAAATTACAATGATAATTAATGAATTACACATCACCTTTTCATTCATCATTCTTTCATCCTGCAAAGACCACGTGAGCATGATATCAGCGATAAATCACTGGCATGGCATCCACCCTAATCTAACATAATTATCATTTTTCAGTTTTCCCATTTACATATAATAATAATTACAATTTGCAAGTGAAAGAAAAAGTTTAGAGGCATGTATTTCAAGCATATCATTTCACTTCATTTTGTAACCCAGGAGAGAGAAAGAGAAGGGAAGAGAGAGAAAACACCATTTTGTCAAAAGTTCTATTTCACACAAAAATCACACTAGAGAGTTTTAAACAGTTATTTACATGTGTTGAATGTTTCCATGGTGGTTTGGCAACCCGACGAGGGTCCCACAACTTTCTATTTTTAACTTTTCTTACTAGCTACAAAAACGTTCAAAATGGGCTCGAGGCTAAGAAACCACTTCCAAAGGTTGACTTCTGATGAGAACACACACCACGATTAAATTTATACCTGTCCACCTATATACCAGAATTCATAGCAACTGACAGAATTTGGAAATAGTGAACGGTTTTTGTTTGGCGGCTAGTTTTCCGGGGCTACTGGTCATAGTTGACCCAGTTGCAAATGAACAAACATTAGCTCGAGGGCTCAAAACCACATCCATAACTAACGTTTGATGGATGAGCACACAATGAGACACTTCCTACTAGTTCCCCTATATAAGGAGAATTCATCAGAGTCGATGGAGACTGAGAACTAGAAAACCATTTTCAAACGGCGACAAGTTTTCTGGAGCGACAAGTCAAAATTGGTCTAGTTTGACCTCATCAAACTGTGACCGAGGCCTACAAAATGGATTTTCCAAACTATCCAGAAAAGTGCTTTTCCCTAAACTGAATGTTCCATGCAATTTTCTAGTATAAACACTAGAGGTTTGCGAAGACGGGAAATAATTTCTCTATCCAGGTTTTAAATGGCGGTTCAAAATGAAAGCCAACTTTCTAGATTTAACAACTTTCTACTACTGTAAAACATTGTAACAAGGCTCCTATAAGAGCATCAAAAGGGTCTCATATGTTCATTTGGGGTCAAACCAAAGGTCAAGGTGACTCCTCACATACCAAGGTACACGAATGAAGCTTCACATCTCGTTTTTAGAGTTACGAAGGGTACTTAATGAGTCTCAAAAATGCAAAAATTAACTATTTAAATAGGGTGATGATCAACGTTATTACTGGGAAGTCAATTTTGTCTGGTCGATAAAACAATGTTGTAGTGATCCAGTTGGGTAGGAAATTTTCTACATCACCTCAGAATGAGGGTGGAAGTTCATGTTTTAATGCAAACGGGTTATTTTGACTTAGTGAGTTTCGACATGACATTTCATTGTTTTTTTTGCAACGAGTTAAAAAAACATTTAACGGTATTAAAATCCTAATATTTTAAAATTCTATTAAGTTGCAAAAGAGAACTAAAAACATGAGAATTATGAGAGGTAAGGGAAGATGAACCATGCTTGGGAGGAATGGAGTCGGTCACACCCACAGGCTTCGGTTCAACATCTTGCTTGGACACTTCGTCAACCATTTCACGAGCCTCGATCTAACCTTCGCAACGTCACACGAACTTCCCGATCACTTGAAGTTCTCCAACAGAATATGTTGTCCATTATGTTCTAACAATTTTCTAGGGCCTGCACAAGGCTCCATTCTTGCACACGGGCTGAGAGAATGTAGGCAATGGATAGGAGGCTCTACACCTGCGAGTGTAGTTGCTTGAAAATTTCTAAAGCCTTTTGAACAGATCCATTATGTGCATAACCTTGAAATCATGGCATTCCCTGAGACAACATTTCTTTGAGGCATTTTGTCAAATATTTCTCCTACCCTGTGTGTATGTTTTTCTCCAACTGAAAAAATGTCAAAAGCCCTTTTCTATAATTCTTTGAAGGATGTCCATACCCAATTTAAAACACTTATTTTGGCACAGCTTAGAGGGCGTTGGAAAAAGGTTGTTAAGTGTTGCTTTACAACTGTCAAATACATCTCCTTCAAAGTTTTGAAGGCCTTTACAACAAGCTCATCTATGAATACCCTGAAACCAATACTCATATCATGGAAACTACAAAAAAATAGGTAAGAAGATCCCCATTTTGGCACAGATTGGGAGGAGCTAGCAAGGTGACATAAAAAATCAGATTTCCAATACACTTTGATGGGCGTCCTTAACCTGTGTTTGCAACTGCCACATCTGACAAAATTCCTCTATCTTTTATGCATTGACAGATGTGCATACCCTGCTTCAAAGCTTCCATTTAGCATAGGTCGGAGCACGCTGGCAAAAAGAAAACTGATGGGGTTGGAACCCTGTTTGCACGCACACGTGAAATAGTGTGACTATCTCTTGAGGAAACCCATGCCTTCTGTATGCTGCGATAATTGCATTCCAGAGAAGCTGTCTCATTTTTTCATTTGGTCAAACATTAGTATAACCACATAAGCCACCAACCATACAAATCCACCAACATGCTAAGCTATGACCACGTGGAAGGAGGTGAAGCGTGTAGGGGCATTATGCCATGCGTGGATGTCTCCACAAAGTAAAACACGGCCTCCCTCATGCCTCGTGGTGTGCAGACTAGCTTAGAGCTCCCCCCTTCCTCCATGGTGGCGGCAAACTCTCCCTCTCTCCATTCAACAAAAACAAAGGATGAAAACAAAACATAACCCATGAAACCGAGCCCCCTTTTCCCTAAAACCACCCCAATTTTCATGCCCCTTTTTTTAAATTCTATTAATTAATTTAATTTTTTTTTGTTTGTTTTAATCTAAAAAGGTCATAAGACCCTAAAATGAAGTAGATAAATAAATAAAATATAGCTTAAAGTTAATCCATTACCAGTGATAAAATTTTGACACAAAAGCAACTGATCGTAAGTCGGCAATATAAATTATAATATTATTATAAACATTATTTTAATGATTTTATGGCTAAAATAATGATAATAATTATTAATCCTGTTAATGGCGATGACCAGGCAAACTCAAAGAACCGAGAACCATATTTTCCTTTAACCGGATAATCGTCCATGACGCTACGAGGTCCACAGTTTGGGGTGTCGACAACAACCCGAAAGGCAAGAAGGAGAGGGAAGGTGCAAAATATTCACTGCGACAAGGACAAAGTCAACAATGATCAATGAGAGCACATGCACACAAGGCATTACAATAATACTCAAATGTTTAAGTATAATTCCAACAAGTATCAACATCAAAATGAAATAATTTCAAGAGGAGTTGGCACTACAAGATGTGAAAATGATATTATTAACTATTCACATGATGTTAGAAGCATTCATTTCCACCCAAATTTAGAAATTTCTGGAGAACCACTTTAAAATATTTTCTGAGACATCTAGAGGTTTCTACCATTTAATACAAAATGGTTTATTGTTCTATAAATTCTTTATGAGGAGCATTTTTATTATTTGGATCCTTTCACTCTATAAATAATAGTTTCTTTACCTATAAACTGTTGAAACATGCAACAAGCTCTATCTTTTCTGTGATACTAAAGTTGCCCTCATCATTTTCTCTATAACTTAACATGAACTTGATGAGTTTGGTAGCCCTAGGTAAGTAATAAATTTTTATTTCTCATGAAAGCTACCAAAGAAGTATTGATATTTCGATGAATTAGATGTAAATATTTTAACATGACTGAGAATACAATTTATTAATTTTCATTTACTAAAAGGAACTGGTATTTACTCAAAAATATTAGAAAAACATAGAATAAAAGACAACAAATTATTAAAAAATTATCTCAAAACAACATTGTTGTGCATTTATTTTATTCCTTTCTACCATCCGGCTTCCGTTGTATTACATAAAGGTGTTCCATTGATCACATTTTCTAAATATATTACATAACCCTCAACTTTATAGAGGCCTTCAAATCTAAAAGTAAATTGTTTCAAAAATTAAATGATGTTACAAAAATGTTAGCCATGCATAAAACATAACATCCAAGATTTATTTGTTTTTTTCTAAATTTAGGAATTAAATTAAAACTAATAATTAGCTAAGTGGATGTGTGAAAGGCAACTCGTTATTTTCCTAAAAATAGATTTTTCTAATTTAATCTAAAAATAACTAAAGCATGAATGAATGCACAAAAAAAAATTACAACTTTTCCTATTTTTTTACTAGGTGAGAAGTTTGTTTTGAGAGGACCAAAACCCTCTGTTACAAATGGAGAACATATATAGAAATAGGGACCACAAGGACAATCCTCTACTAGCGGAAAATTAGATAGAAACCCTCAACAACACAAATATGGTCACAAGCGGTCACTACAAAAACCAGGATAAAAATCTTGAAGGAAACAAGTTCAAACAAAAGAAAGCAACAATGAAGACCCATGACCTATAAAAATGGAAAAACCGATTCAAGACTCTTCGCCAAATGCATGATGACTCCTACTCACTCATTTTGAACTCCAAAATTTGAGTTTCTTGAGTTGGACCATAATTCACCCAACCCCATCATTCAAGGATAGAGGATCACTCATGCCCAACACAAGGTCCACATTGATCTTACCATCCAAAGTATCCATTATACATAGGTCACCAATATTGTTGGACACTCTAGTAGTGTCACCACACATCATTTTTTAATTCATTAACAGTGACATCAATGCTTTTTTAGTATTTGAAATTTGAACGGGCTTATCTCACCTACAGGTCCCCACCCATCCAACCACCATTTGAATGGTCACCGAAGGTCATGGATCCTTCTGCTAAGTCGGATCTAATGTTTGAGTTTTGAATAGGACCTCCTGTCCACAATCCCCGCCCCTCAACTTGTCACCCTTCCAATGGTCTTTGCCCACACTCACCGCCACCTCCTCCAAGACGATGCTAGCACCAACCAAGTCAGTGACACTAGAACCATTCTCCACATATGTCATATGAAAAATATAGATTGGGGAAAAATTATAAATTTCCAACACTCCCATTTAATTTCAAGATTCTAATTTTTATCATTCGAGAGATGAGTTTGAAATTGTATTTATTTTTTATCATAGAAACATAAACTTCTCAAATACTAAAAAGTGCCTTTTCCTAAAGATTTTGTAAAGATATCAACAAACAGATATTAAGATATATTTTATTTTTACATATTTCATTGTAATTAACAAACTCCCTGTGTAATGCCCCAATTATTCCAGGGTCTTTGCAACAGTGCTAAAATATGAAAATTTAGATATATCTGTTTTAGTTGATCTAACTTGTTATATATATATATATATATATATATATATATAACTGAATAAAATAAATCAATAAATAAATTAAATTAAATTATAATAAAAATCAAATGGATGTGGTTGGTGAGGATTTTATACTTATCCGTGTGAAGTGAAGAGCGAAGTGATGAAGTTTGGTGGTGGTCGTAGTGGGTAAATGACTGTGGAAGGAGCTCTGACAGAGCATGGGCTTCCATCCAGACTTGTCACATTTCTTACATAGTAAAAATTTCACTTTATTTTGACTAGAGGCGGTAACAACGCTAAAATCCAAGTTAACGTCGTAATTTAGAAGTAATTGGATAGATACTATGAGTACAGAGTAAATTCTCTGATTTGTAAACAATGCTGAAGCATGATTTTGTACTCATATAATTACATAAATAGAATGAGGAATTGAAGGGTCTAAAACGTAGGTACAATTAATATCCATCCTAATATCAATTCATTTTGGTCCAAATAAGTCTTGTAGACGGGATAAATCTGCAATCCTAATGCCTCCTCATTTTCTATATACAAATTGTTCATCTAGATCTGTATTTGGACTGAACTGATTTTAAAAGTCTTTGAGGGGGAATGGGACTTCTACATGTAATTGTTTGTTTTTTGTCAAGAGAAGAAAAAGAAAATATTGAGGATCAAAGATTCCGTTCAGTCTAGGGTAATGTTTATCTGAATTATTTTGGCTTCTCATGCTTCTGAGAACTATTGCTATGTGTACTATAACATGGAAGCTACAATCTTCAACATCTTCCACACGTTTTCCTGCTCCTTATCATTTAGTAGTCATTGTATTGATTTAGACATTGAAAGTACCCCTCTTATTATCCCACATATGTCTCTGCAAGATTTTTCTCTTTCACTCATCCTGTAGGTATTACCCTAATTATTCCCATTTGCAACTCTATGGAGAGAAAGGCTGGTTCAAGGAGTAAACGAGATGTTGTATATACAAAAAAATGTTCCTCATTATTTAAATGACACAGAAACTTTAAAGCCAATGAAATTAGTTGGGGGAAACCATTTTTCCACAACCGTTGTCAATATCCCCATTATTCTATGCCAAATGAGGGATTTTGGAACAACTTAAAGGTATGCATAAGTATATGAATTGATGTTTCTTCTCCCACTCATTCATTATATTGGGACCACTTAACCACTTAAGTTGGAAAGTTCAGCTACAAAGATGCGCTAAAATTAGCAGGAACTTGAAAAGGTCATAACTTGTGCTTTGGGTGTCCGATTGGGTCCATTTTTCCGAGACCACCTATTTCGATGAGATGAACATACTTGTCAATGTGAACTTCAATTTAGAGTATGTTTTGGCACATTTTCGGGCCTGAATTCCACCATTTGAGGGCCAAAAATTAGGATTTAATTTGTAATTCAATTTTTTCCTATTTTAGGGAATTAGTTAATGTTAGTCTCTTATATTTGTTGTGAGCTAGAAAGTTGGGAATTCTTCTAATATAAGAATGTAGAAGATGCGTTACAATTTTTGTGCCCATACGAATAGGCATGCAAACTTTCTAAGAATAGCAGTTCTAGTAAACTACTAAAAAAATAATTCCGCCACCTATATTCGATTTAGTCAAAGTTAGATAGATTTTGTTTGGCAACTCGAGTTGGGATTTGTTTTCCTATTTAGGAAACATTGTAATTTCTGATTGAATAATGAAGAAGGAGATCTATTTTATTTTGAGTTCAATTTATTTGGAGTATATTGAGTGTGTTCATAATTTGGCTACATTATCTAGTATGAGAGTAAGTTCAAATTTTGGAAAAAAAATGGTAGGAAGAGGAAGAGGAGACGGTATTTCCTAGATGAATAAAAACATGTAAGATATGCAGAGGTAAGTTCTTTGTGCTTGCTGCAATTATAACCCAAAGAGAAAATCAAGGTGGAGATGACACTGATAAAGAAGAAGTTTGTGAAGAGGAGAAAATGCAAACGCCACCCTTATATTTAGATCAAATGATAATTCAAACATTATAAGGAAATATTGAAGGGATAAAAGTTAATGTTTCAGAGTATGGAGGTAGTCTAAAATATGAAGAGCTGATACAATAGTTGACTAACATGGGAAATTTTTTTGAGTGAAAGGAAATGTCGGAAGAAAAGAAGGTAAAATTTGCATGCACGAAATTAAAATGATCATCCTATGTTTTGGTGGGATCACCTACGATAATAGTGGTCAAGAAAGTGGAAGGAAACAATTAGGAATTGGAGTAAGATGGAGAAGAAGATAAAAGAAAAATTTATCCTTGTGGATTATGCACAAACCATTTTGAGGAGGTTTCAAGTATCTTAGATAGAACTTACAATCTATGCAAGAATAAAGAGATGAGTTCTACAAGTTGTCCATTCATGTAGAGGATGAAGAAACTAAGGAAAAAAATGGTTGTAAGGTACGTTAATGAAATAAAATTTTCAATTCAAGATGAAATAAGCATGTCCAAGATTAACAATATGAAGGATGACTATTAACTAACCTTAAAGGGCAAAGAAAAACAAAGATGTCAAAGGAGATCACCTCGATAAATAGGGAGGCTGATCCTCCTTTCGGGATGAGCTAGTTTAAGTCAAGGTAGGGGAGAACCACCTCGTGGAATGAAAAATAAAGAAGATACAAGAAAATATTCCTCAAATCAGCAAAAAGGTAGAGAATTTCATAGGAGCAGAGGATATGCTGGTGGTAGAGGATGTGAGGCTCCAAAAGTACCATTTGTTTATTACGAGATGTGGTGAAGAGGGGCATAGGTATTTTTAATGCCCGCATTATTATACCAATGATAAGAGGCAAGAATAATCTCCAAGGGTAAATCTTGTTGAAGCTAAACAAGACGAAGATAAAGACAACATAGAAATTAAACTAGATGTGGGAGAAAATCTTATGATCAAAAGGTTGATGATTGCTCCAAGAAAGGATATCAAGGGGGATGCATGACTATGTAAAAAATATCTTTAGAACAAGATGCACTTCAGGAGGAAAGGTATGTAATTTTATTATTGATGGTTGTAGTTGTGAGAACATGGTTTCAAATCAGATGGTTGGGAAACTAGGTCTGCATTGTGAGAAGAATTCTAACCCTTAACGTATTGCATGGTTTAAGAAGGCTAACGACGTTACTTTTGATAATATATCTTTAATAAGTACTTATATTAGGAAAATTTCAAAGGATGAGATTTGGTGCGATGTATTGGCGAAGTAGTATATTGGAGGCAGCAAGTTCCAAAAGAAGAAAGATGAAGTGGATCGATTCTAGACAAGAAAACAATACACACCGACATGGGAAATACAACAAATATTTGGTAGATTGGAAAGGATTGGAATAATAGGGAAACAAAAGGGTCATAGAGTGGGAGATTAAAAATATGGATGCAAATAAATGGCATGAATTTGAAGAAGAAAACTTACGAGGAGTTGTATTTTTTCAACCAGGGAGAATGATGCGCTAAAATTAGCGAAAACTTGAAAAGGTCATAACTTGTGCTCCGGGTGTCTAATTGGCTCTATTTTTTAAAACCACCTATTTCGATGATAAAAATGCACCGTTCAACCCGACTTATAAGTTATAGCACGTTTCAACACATTTTCGGCCTGAATTCCACCTTTTGAGGGAAAAAAATTATGATTTAATTTGTAATTCATTTTTTTCCTATTTTAGGGAATTAGTTAATATTAGTCTCTTATATGCATTATAAGTTAGAAATTTGGCAATTTGTATAATTTAGGCATGTAGAAGATTTGTAGAAATTTATGTGCTCGTACGAATAAGCATGCAAACTTACGACTTACGAAGAATAACAAGTTCTAGAAAACTACTAAAAATAGTAATTTCTGCCACCTAGGTTAGATTTAGTCAAAGTTAGTTAGGGTTTTCTTGGAAAATAAAGTTGGGATTTCTTTTCTTATTTAGGAAAAATTTTAATTCATGATTGAATAATGAAGAAGGAGATCTATTTTCTTTTGAGTTTAATTTATTTACAGTGTATTGGGAGTGTTCTGAATTGCACTACATAATATGTTATTAGAGAAAGTTCGAATCTTGGAAAAAATAATGGAAGGAAGAGGAAGACGAAGAGGGGGCGCTATTTCCCGGATGAATAGAAACATGTAGGATATGCAGAGGAATTTTTTTCACTTGTTGCAATGATAACCAACAAGAAATCAAGGTGGAGCCGACACTCGATGAAGAATAATTTTGTGAAGAGGAGGAAATGCAAGCACCACCCTTAGCGTTTTAAGAAAGGATGCTTTGAGCATTTGAAGGAAATAATGATGGGATAAGAGTTGATTTTTTAGAGTATGGAGGTAGTCAAACACCAAAGGAGCTTATATAGTAGTTGACTAGCATGTGAAATTTTTTTGAGTGAAAGGCTATTTCAGAAGAAAATAAGGTAAATTTTGTATGCACGAAATTAAAGGGTCATGCTATGTCATGGTGGGATCACCTAAAAAGAGAAGTCAAGAAAGGGGAAAGAAACAATTTGGACATAGAGTAAGATGGAGAAGAAGATAAAATTAAAATTTCTCCCTATGGATTATGCACAAACCCTTTTCATGAGGTTTCAGAATCTTAGATAGAACTTATCAACGGTCAAAGAATACACCGATGAGTTCTAGATGTTTTCCATTCATGTAGAGAAAGAATAAACCGAGGAACAAACGGCTGCAAGGTACATAAATGGATTGAAATTTTCTATTCAAGATGAAATAAGCATACACAAGATTAAGAGCATAGAGGATTCCTATCAGCCTAACCTTAAATGCTGAAGAAAAAAAATCATCAATGTTTTAGGAGATCACCTGGGATGAATAGGAGACCCTCATCCTCCTTTAGGGTATGAGCTGGTTTCAGAAAGGTAGGGGATAACCACCCGATGGAGTGAAAAATAAATAATATACAAGACACGATTCCCCAAATCATCGAAGAGGTAGAGTATTTCCCGGGAGGAGAGGATATGCTTGCATGTAGAGGATGGGAGACTCCAAAAACACCATTTTTGTTACACCTTGTGTAAGGAGGGGCATAGGGATTTTGAATGCCTGCATTATTATACACATGACAAGAGAAAAACATACTCTCAAAGGGTAAATCTTGTTGAATCTAAACAAGAAGAAGACGAATAGAACCTAGAAATTCCACCAGATGTGGGAGAAAATTTGATGATATAAAGGACGATGATTTCTCCAAGAAATGATATCAAGAGGGATGCATGGATATGAAAAAATATCTTCAAACCAAGATTCACTTCAAAAGGAAAGGTAATTAATATTATTATTGATGATGTTAGTTGTGAGAACATGGTTTTAAATGAGATGGTTAAAAACTAGGTATGCATTGTGAGAAGAATCCTAACCCTTACTATATTACATGGTTTAAGAAGGGTAATGAAGTTACTATTGATAAGATATGTTTAATAATATTTTCTTTTGGGAAACGTTATAAGGATGTGATTTGGTGTGATGTTATTGGCACGAAGTAGTAGATTGGAGGCAACATATTCCGGTGAAGAAGAAATAGGAAGTGGATCGATTCTAGATAAGAAAACAATGCACACATGACATGGGAAATAAAAAAATATTCGGTACATTGGAAAGGATTGGAACAAGAGGAAAACAAATGGGTCACATAGTGGAAGATTAAGAAGATGGATGCAAATAAATGGAAAAAATTTAAAGAAAAAAACTTGCAAGAGCTGCATTTTTTTGAACCAAGGAGAATGATGCGCTAAAATTAGCACAAACTTGAAAAGATAATAACTTGTGCTTCAGGTGCTTGATTAGGTATGTTATTTTTAAACCACCTTTTTCGATGAGACAAACACACCGGTCAACATGCCTTACCAATTGTTACATGTTTTGGCACATTTTTGAGCCTGAATTCCACCTTATGAGGGCTGAAAATTAGGATTTAATTTGTAATTCGATATTTTCTTATTTTAGGAAATAGTTGATTTTAGTATCTTAGATGCATTTTGAATTGGAAAGCTGAAAATTCCTCTACTTTACGCATGTATAAGATGCGTTACATTTTTTTGCTCATAGGAATAATCATGCGAACTTATTAAGAATAATAGGTTCTAGTAACTTGTAAATATAGTAATTTCCGATAGCTCGATTAGGTTTACTCAAAGTTAGTTAGAGTTTTCTTGGAAAATCAAGTTGGGAGTTGTTTTCATATTTAGGAAACATTGTAATTTATGATTGAATAATGAAGAAGGAGATCTATTTTATTTTTAGTTTAATTTATTTGCAATGTATTGAGTGTGTTAAGAATTTGGCTACATTATCTTGTATCGTAGAAAATTTGAGTCTTGGAAAAAAATGCCAAGAACAGGAAGAGGAAGAGTGGATGGTATTGCCTAGATGAATAGAAACATGTAGGATCTACAAAGGCAAGTTGCATAGTGATTGCTACAATGATAACCTAAAAGGAAATCAAGGTGGAGATGAAACTAATGAAGAAGAAGTTTTTGAAGAGGAGGAAATGCAAGTGCTACCCTTAGCTTTTTAAGAAATGTTTCTTCAAGCAATATAAGGAAATAATGATGGGATAAGAGTTTATGTTTCATAATATGGAGGTATTCTACAACCGAGAGGAGTTGATAGAATGGTTAACAAGCATGGGATTTTTTTTTGAGTGGGAGGCTATGTTAGATGAAAAGAAGGTAAATTTTGCATGCATGAAATTAAAGGTTAATGATATATTATCATGGGATCACCTACAAAAAAATTATTCAAGAAAGGGGAAAGAAATGATTAGGACCTAGATTAACATAGTGAAGATGCTAAAAGAAAAATTTCTCTTTGTCAACTATGCACACACCCTTTTAAGAGGTTTCGAATCTCGAATGCACATAAAAACCATGCAAGAATCCACATATGAGTTCTACAAGTTTTCCATTCGTGTAGAGGTGGAAGAAACTAAGGAAAAAATGGCTATAAGGTATGTAAATGGACTAAAATTTTCTATTTAAGAAGAAATCAGCATGCACATGATTAAGACTATGGAGGATTCCTATCTCACTAGCATTAAACTCAAGGAAAAAAAAATGTCAAAGTAGGGGAGAACCGCATCCTCCTTTCGTGGATGAGAAGGTTTTAGTCAAGGTGGGGGAGAACCACCCTATGGAGAGGAAAAAACGTAAGATACAAGATAATATTCCCTAATTCAATAGAAACATAGAGGATTTCATAGGGGCGGAGGATGTGCTAGTGGTAGAGGATGGGACGATGCACGAAGACCATGTTTTTATTAGAGGTTGTGAAGAGGGCATAGGGATTCTGATGCCCACATTATTATGCACATGAAAAGAGACAAGAAGACTCTCCAAGGGTAAATATTTTTAAATCCAAACAAGAAGAATATGAACTGAACTTAGAAATTCCACCAAATGTGGGAAAAATTTGATGATCAACAGACAATGATTACTCCAGGAAATGATATCAAGGGGGATGCATAGCTACATAAAAATATCTTCAGAACAAGATGCACTTTAGGAGGAAAGGCATGTAGTTTTATTATTGATGGTGGTAGTTATGAGAACGTGTTTTCAAATGATATGGTTGAGAAACTAGGTCTACATTGTGATAAGAATCGTAACTCTTAGCATATTGCATGGCTTAAGAAGTGTAATGAATTTACTCTTGATAAGATATTTTAAATAAGTTTTTCTATTTGGAAAATTTATAAGAATGAGATTTGGTGTGGTGTTATTGATGAAGTTGTACATTGGAGGCCACAAGTTCTAGTGAAGATGAAAGAGGAAGTGGATCGATTCTAGAGAAGAAAACAATGCACACGCAACATGGAAAATACAATGAATATTTGGTACATTGGAAAGGATTAGAACAAGAGGAAAATGCATGGGTCACAAAGTGGAAGATTAAGAGTATGGATGCGGTTAAATGGCATAACTTTGAAGAAGAAAAATTGGAGGAGCTGCATTTTTTCAAGTAGGAGAGAATGATGCGCTAAAATTAGTAGGAACTTTAAAAGTTCATAACTTGTGCTCTAAGTGTTTGATTGGGTCTGTTTTTATTTAAACCACCTATTTCCACGAGTCGAACGTACTTGTCAACCTCTACTTCTGGTTGGATGATGTTTCAACAAATATTTTGGCCCTACTTCCACCGTTTAAGGGCTGAAAAATTAGGATTTAATTTATAATTCAGTTTTTTACTATTTTAGGGAATTAGTTAATTTTAATCTCTTAGATTTACTTGTGAGTTGAAAATTTGGCAATTCCTCTAATTTATCCATGTAGAATATGCATAGAAATTTCGTGCTGTACGAATATGCATGTGATTTTACTAAGAATAGTAGGTTCTAGTAAACTGCTAAAAATAGTAATTTTTGCCACCTAGATTAGATTTAGTCTAGTTAGATATTTCTTGGATATTGGAGTTGGGATTTGTTTTCCTATTTAGGAAACATTGTAATTCATGATTTAATAATGAAGAAGGAGATCTATTTTCTTTTGAGTTCAATTTATTTTTAGCCTATTGAGTATGTTCACAATTTGGCTACATTATCTATTATTAGAGAAAGTTTCAATCTTTAAAAAGAATGTAGGAACAAGAGGAGAAAGAGGGAGCGGTATTTACCGATGAATAGAAACATGTATGATCTGTAGATGCAAGTTGTTACACTTGATGCAATGATAACCGAGAGAGGAAATAAAGGTGGAGATGACATTAATGAAGAAGATGTTTGTGAAGAGGAGGAAACACAAGCGCCACCCTTATATTTTGAAGAAATAATGCTTCGAGCATTAGAAGGAAATAATTACGGGATAAAATTTTATTTTTTAGAGTATGGAGGTAGTCTAAAACATGAGGAGTTGATAGAATATTTTACTAGTATGGGAAAAAAATTCATTAGAAAGCTATGTTAGAAGAAAAAGAGGTAAAATTTGCATGCACAAAACTAAAGGGTCATGCTATGTTATGGTGGGATCACCTACAAAAAGAGCGGTCAAGAAAGGGGAAAGAAATAAATAAGATCAAGTAAGATGAAGAAAAAGATAATAGACAAATTTGTCCCAGTGGATTATGCATAAACCGTTTTCAGGAGATTTCAAAATCTCAAATAGAACTTACAAACCATGCAAGAATACATAGACGATTTCTACAATTTGTCCATTTGTGTAGAGCATGAAGAAACTAAGGAAAAAAATTGCTATAAGGTATGTAAATGGATTAAAATTTCCTATTCAAGATGAAATAAGAATGCACAAGATTAATAGCATGGAGGATTCCTATCATCTATCCTTAAATGCTGAAAAAAAAAGCCGTAAAAGTTTTAGGAGATCATCTCGGGATGAATAGGAAACCTCATCCTCCTTTCGGGGAAAATCTAGTTTCAATCAAGGTAGAGGGGAACCACCTCTGGAGTGGAAAATAAAGAATATATACAAGACAAGATTCCCCAAATCAACAAAGAGGTAGAGGATTTCCTAGAAAGGCGGAGAGGATATGCTCATAATAGAGGATGGGAGGCTCGAGGAAGACCATTTATTTGTTACAAATGTGGGGAAAAGGGGCATAGGGATTTTGAATTCTTGCATTATTATACACATGTCAAGAGAAAAAAAATTCTCTAAGGGTAAATCTTGTTGAAGCTAAACAAGAAGAAGATGAACATAACCTAGAAATTCCAATAGACGTGGGAAAAAATTGATGATCAAAAGGACGGTGATTTCTCCAAGAAATGATATCAAGTGGGATACGTGGCTATGTAGAAATATCTTAAGAAAAAGATTCACTTTAGAAGGAAAGGTATGTAATGTTATTATTGATGGTGGTAGTTTTTAGAACATGGTTTCAAATGAGATGGTTAAGAAACTTGGTCTACATTGCGAGAGGAATCCTAACCCTTGCCGTATTACATGGTTTAAGAAGGGTCATGAATTTATTGTTGATAAGAGATGTTTAATAAGTGTTTCTATTGGGAAAAATTATAAGGATGAGATTTGGTGTGATGTCAATCCTATGGATGCATGTCATATGCTACTAGGAAGACCATGCAAATTTTAAAGGAAATTTATTCATGATGGTGAAAATAATACTTATAATTTCTCGAAGGATGTCACAAAAATTGTTTTTCTAAGTCTTAAGGAAGAGGGAAGGATGAAAATATGATTTCTACGAAGAATTTTGAATGAGGAAAAGGAAAGTGGGATTTTTATGCACTTGTAACAAATAAGGATGAACCTCCAAATGCACGAATACCAAGAGAGGGAAACATAATTATTAGAATAATTTTATGATGTTATTCCTGATGAGCTACTAGATGGATTACAACCAAAAATAGATATTTAGCCCCATATTGATTTTATCCTAGGGTCTTCACTCCCAAATCAAGTGGATTATAAGATGATCCTGAAATTAAATATAGAATTGAATAAGCAAGTGGCAGAGATCGTGAGAAAGGGGGTAGCAAGGGAGAGCATGAGTCCGTGTACAACCCATAATTTATTAACTCCAAAGAAGGATGAACATGAAGAATGTGCATGGATAACAAATCAATCAATGAAATTACAATGAAGTATGGGTTCCTAATACATCACCTTGATGATATGATGGATGTGGTTGCTAGATCTAGGTATTTCACAAAGATTGATCTTCAAAGTGGTTACCATCAGATTTTGATTAGAGAAGGAGATGAGTCGAAAACAACATTCAAGATACGAATGGAAAATATGAGTGAATGGTGATGGCATTCTGTTATCTAATGCACCTAACACTTTTATGAGGTTGATGAACACTATGATGTGGGAGTCCAATAGTAACTTTATTATGGTTTATTTTGATTATATACTTATTTTTCAATAAAACTAAAGAATAACATTTCAAGCATCTGAGGGTGATATTTTAAGTACTAAGGAAAGAGAAGATCTATGCAAATATGAAGAATTGCACATTTATGCAAGATATTTTGGTATTTTTGGGTTTTATTATTTCAGCATATGGGGTACATATGGACTCAGAAGATAAAGGAAATTATTGAATGGCCTACTATACAGAGTATAATAGAGGTAAGAAGCATTCATGGTTTAGCAACATTTTACGTAAATTTTATTAAACATTTCAATGGTATTGTAGCACTTATAACATATTTCACAAAAGGAAGGGAGTTTTTGTTGACAAAGGCAACGAGGATAAATTTTAGTTCTTGAAGAAGAATAAGGTGACAGATGTGCCTATTTTTGCACTACCATACTTTGATAAATTTATTAACGCGTTGATTGTGACGCCTCACATTTGGGTATCTGTGATGTCCTAAGTTAAGGAAAAAATCTAGTAGATTTCTTTAGTGAGAAACCTAATCAAGTAAGAAAGAAATACTCTACCTATGATGTGGAATTTTATGTAATTGTACAAGCATTGAGGTATTGGAGGCATTACTTAGTGCCTAACGAGTTTATGTTATTTATAGACCACATAACCCTGAAATATGTGAATACACAAATGAAGTTGAATAGTAGGCTTGCAAAGTGGATCTCATTTTTGAAGGGTTATATTTTTAATCTAAAGCATAAATCGGATAACAAAATCAAGTTTCGAGATACATTAAGTAGGCGTGTGACTCTATTGACAACTACAGAAAATGAGGTGGTTGGTTTTGAAGCAATAAAGGATTTTTATTCTTATGATACTAATTTCAATAATATTATTAAAAGGTTAAGTCATCCATTAACAGACATGATCGCAGGTTATGTCCGGGATGAGTATCTTTGATAGGAAGGTTATCTTTTCAAGGAATGCAAACTATGTATTCTAGTTGGGTATATGAGAGAGAATATAATGAAAGAGTTGCATAAAAAAGGATTGGATGGGAATTTTGGTAAAAATAATACAATAGCCTTAGCAGAAGAGAAATAATATTGGATGAAGTTGAAAAGCTATGTGGTAAGATATGTTGTATCCCAGGAAAGTATATATCCAATTGGACTTTCCTTTTTATGTATATCCCCAGAAAGTATCCATTTTATATTGTGTATTGAATTCAAAAAGGTGTTAGATTTGGTAAAACTACGAGTTGATGGCGGAATCGGTGATGATGCAATAGCATTTGGTGAACATATACAACAATTGAAGGAAGAAGTGCGAGAAGAAGTTGTAGAATAGTAATGAGAAGTATAACGAAATAATAGATGTGCACAGACAGAGAAAGGTATTTACAATGTGTGAGTTTGTTATGGTATGCTGCATGGAAGGAAAGGTTTCCAAAGGAACCTATAACAAGCTAAAATACAAAAAGATTACTTCTGCAAAATCGTGAAAAAAATGATGATGCTTATGAGGTAGAGTTGGTAAGGAAATTTGATATTTCTCTAATTTTTAATGTTTCATAACTATATTATTTTCATGGGGATGGTGTAGAAGGGGATGTTATTGAAAAAGTAGAAGATTGGAGGTAGCAGGTTCCGATAAAGAAGAAAGAAGAAGTGGATCAGATTCTAGACAAGAAAATAGTGCACACGCAACATGGAAAATAAAAAAAATATTTGGTATAATGGAAAGGCTTAGAACAAGAGTACAACACATTGGTCCCAAAGTGGGAGATTAAGAATATGGATGCGAGATAAATGGTAGGAATTTGAAGAAGAAAAATTGCAGGAGCTATGTTTTTCAACTAGGGGAGAATGATGGGACAAAATGAGCAGGAACTTGAAAAGATCATAACGTGTGCTCTGGGTTTCCCATTGGGTCCAATTTCTTAAACCACCTATTTTAATGAGACAAATGCACTAGTCAACTTGGCATGTCAGTTAGAGCATGTTTCAAAGACATTTTTGGCCCAAATTTCGTCTTTGTAGAGCCGAAAATTAGGATTTAATTTATAATTCATTTTTTTCTATTTTAGGGAATTAGTTATTGTTAGTTTCTTAGATTAATTTTGAGTTGGAAATTCTTACATTCCTCTAATTTAGGCATGTATAATATGCATGGCAATTTCTATCCTAGTACGAATAAGTATGCTAACTTACTAAGAATAGAAGGTTCTAGTAAACTGCTAAAAATAGTAATTTTTGCTACCCATATTAGATTTAGTCGAGTTAGTTAGAGTTTTCTTGTAAACTTAAGTCTGTGTGTTGTTTTCATATTTAGGAAAATTTTTAATTAATGATTTAATAACAAATAAGGAGATCTATTTTATTTTGAGTTCAATTTATTTAGAGTGTCTTGAGTGTTTAAAATTTAGCTACGGTATATGGTCATTCCATGAAAGTGTTGTTGGTAAGGTGATTTGGATTTGGAATATGACAAGAACTATGCTAGAGGGGAATAATGTGTAGAAAGCAAAACATATATTATGTTGAAAGAACACCGGTTTGAAGTATATATCGAGATGGTTGATTTTATGGGAAGTTCATTTGTGTTGTGGAGCTCTTCGTGCTTAGAGGGTTAGCGTATATGTGGCCTTGGAAATTCTATTCAATGGTAAATATGGATGGGTTATGCATGCAAGTGAACTATTTGAAAGGATTCCAAAGAGGGATGAATCCTCGTGGAATACGGGTGAACACACTTGGAGAATCTTGTACACTATAGACGCTAATATTTCTAGGCATGGTCACCTTAATTGCATCTTTTATAATTTTCATATGGTTTTGTTTTTCATTTGCAGTATAAAAGAAATATTAAAATATTATATACTCAAACAATTAGATATTTTAATCAGATGGTGTAACACCCGTTAAAACAACCCACTTGAGACCCAAGAACAACCTCGATTGGTTAGGAAAATTATGGAATAATTTTGTTTTATTAAAAAAATCTAAAACTAGGTTACAAGACAACAAATGATTGTCACTAATAGGTTCTAGAATAATTCTAATCTACTAGAATATAAATTTTTTTTATTTACAATTGTTATAGGTCATAACGTCCAAAATTTGAGTTAGAAGTTTCAATTAGGTTCAGAGGGTAATTCCTCACCATACCCACTCCTTAACAGGCTTAAATTTTTAACTTGATTTTTATCACCATTAACGCATTACAAATTTCCCTAAATCAATCTCATTAGATAGGAAATTTCCTCACCTTTCCAGTGATATAAATAAGTCCTCTTAACTCCTCATATTTTTCAAGTTTTGGGATGGCGAGCCTTGGCGTGAAAATTTTCCCCATGGCTGGCCTGCGGGCCCAGGGGTGAAAATTTTCCCAAAGGGCGGGTTAGTGGGCTGCGGGGAGAATTTTGGAAAAATTTCTATGCAAGGGAAAAACCACATTCACACCTATGCTTCTACGGGTTCCCAAGTCCACAAGGGACATGTGGCACTCCCTAAGCCAACACGGGGAAAAGCGGGGTGGCGGGAGACATTTTACAAATTCTCTTGCACGGGGTGAAGAGTCGAATTGCACCTACACTCCCACAATACTGCAAAGGACATGTAGCATATACTAGGCCAATGTGGTGAAGGTGGGGTAGTGGGGATAAAATTGACTTAACGCCCAAGGGCTAAGAGGGTACATAGACCCGCGCCTCCGCCGACACCTCGCGATGCCACGTGGCAACCCCGATTGGGCGTGGACCGGCGGGATAGCGGGTAAACATGGAAAATTCTCCAAAAAATTTCTGAGATGCAAAAAAA
Organism: Taxus wallichiana var. yunnanensis; assembly: GCA_018340775.1. Classification (NCBI taxonomy): domain Eukaryota; kingdom Viridiplantae; phylum Streptophyta; class Pinopsida; order Cupressales; family Taxaceae; genus Taxus; species Taxus wallichiana. The sequence continues at coordinate 343,501,072 of CM031238.1, forward strand.
AAAAAAAGGGACCCATTCCTCTATCAATGCCTTGTGATGTCACGTGGCATCACCTGATTGGTTGCGGGCCGGCGGGGAAAATTTGGAAAATTTTCCCAAAATTTTCCAAAGCGCTAAGTTAAAAAGATCCGCCCCTCTGCTAACATGTCATGGTGCCACATGGCAGCCTCTGATTGGATGTGGGGTGGCTGGAAAAATATGGAAATTTTTTCAAAAAGTTTTCCTAAGTGGTTAAGGGAAAAATTCGGGCCACGGGCCCGCCAAGGAAAATTTTCCCAAAATTTTAACGCCAAGTAAATAAAACTTCAAAAGGCCATAACTTTTGATAGAGAGCTTGGTTTTGGGATAACATGGACTTCCCGAAAATCTCTCTACGTCCTATTTACTTAGTGATCATTAATTTTAGATTTTGATAAAGTTAAACAGTCAATTTTAAGAAAAGCGGCTGCAGAGCTTATACAATGCAACCGGTGAATTTTAACTTGTGAGATTTATTCAATTTGATCTTCCTCCTCTCTCAACATGTAAAATAGACATGGAGGATTGTTCCTAAATGGATTTAAGGAAGGATTCAAGGTTCAATTTGTCTGATTGACTTGCAATTTGAACATTTACATTTCTTGATAGCAAAATGACTGTAAAATGGTTTGAGCCCGATTTTGCTAAGTTTTGACACATTTCCTTTAAGTGTTTTTGTCTATTTGAACTCGTTTAGGGCCTACTACTTCAATTCAATCATTTAATTTGTTATTTTATTATTGCAGGTTTGAACTGTGCATTTTTATTGAGATAATTGCCAGTTTGAAATTACAAATAACAAGGATCAAATTTTAATGGGTCTATTTGTCATATCTTCTTCCAACTAGTTAGAATATGTTCCAATTCGAATCTAACACATTTTAGCTGATTCAAACAAACCATTCAAGACTAGAATGCAATACTATTTTCCAATTTTTACATTTCAAATAGAAAAAATACTGTATTTATCTCACATGCATTTCTTCCTTTCAAACAAATATTTCAATACATTGATATGATCAGATTCAATACAACAATGCAATTTTAGAAAAGCATTACATTCATTTATTGATTCCAAAAGACAACTTTACAACTTCTTTCTTTTATTCCTTCCAAAATCATTTATTTTATATAGGCGAATAATACATTTTCTTTTCACGTGCTCCACTATACCACTTTCCAAACAAGGATTTCATAGAGTATGCTAAACACATATTTCCAATGGAAAAACATCATATGGAGAAGACAAAACCATTTTCATTAATTCAAATGAACTCTTACAACTTCCTTTCCATTTGATTACAAAATACAATATACCAAACACGTATCATTGTTTCACATTCTTTCTAAACAGAATACAAAGTATAAATCTGTTACACTTCAAATTTCACTTGTAAATCTGTACAACATCTTTCCATTACAAACATTTACAATATCATCCACTTCAAGTGGGAAGGTTACAAAAAGAATTCATCTCACAAGGGATTGCCAAACTATATTTTCTCAGCTCCAGAACAACAACATGCATTCTTCTCAGTCATCCAATTTGATCACAACAGGAGTAGGGGAAAGGAAACACTCTCCACCCAACCAATACATCCAATGAAGAGGAGAAGCCATCCTTCTTCACTGGCCCATGAACCCCAACCAAAAATCAATAAAATATTTGATCCAACTCATGGCAACAACAGGCTTCCACAAAACATACAAGCAACATTTTAACAATAAAACATAGTCCAAATAGAATGTAGTTTTACAACTACATTAACACATGACAAACAATACTAAGCCTTCATCAAGCAATCCAAAGGAGCAAGAAGCTATGGGGATGCTACTTATGCCTCCCAAGGGGGAAAATGGGTATCACCACCTGAGTACAACCCACCAAATATATATATATATATATATATCATTTCAAACCCTATCATGCCCTTATGCCTCCCCCAAGTACCCCTTATTCCTCACATTTTCTTATATCTCCCCAACCTCTTATGGCACCCCATAACGAGTAAAGAAATATTTCTTTGTAAGGTGGAACCCAAATCCCCAACTCCCTCTACCCTTATACCTCCATAAAATAACTTGCGCCTCCCACAAAATAACCCCGTAGTCTTCTCCTACACCATTCCTAGGCCATCTACCCAGCAACCAACAATATATACAAAAACATTCATACAATAACATTTACATAAATAAAAGAAGATCATTTCAAGAGCCAAGATCTTACCTCTCTATGATGGATTTGTTCCTAGTTCAAAATAGAAAGCTCCTTCCAATGCAAACAATCCAAAAATCAACCCAACACAAGCATGAGCTCCCAAACAACAAGAAAATTTGCCAAAAATGAATTCTCCCGAAAGTGAAGCAACCCAAAACAAGGAAAGAAATTCAAATTTTATAGAAGAGGGAAGAGAAGAGGATGAGGTGGATCCATGTAGGATGCCACATCACACATCCTCAACCCCAAACACAAAGTCAACTTCATTCTCCAATGCATAATAAATAGGTGGGTGAATAATATGACAAATTTACTTACACACTCAAACAAGTCCATACCCCATAAGGACTGAAATTAAATTATGTAAGAAAATTGCAATTACAACATTCAACTTGACTTGTAAAAATGCATAAAAGGTCTAAATTTAACCCTCCAACCATAGGCAAGGTTGGTATGTAAATTTAAGAGGTATGGGACAAGTTTAACTTGTCCCACAAGCCTCCAAAATCAGCCTCCAAGGACAAATTTGAATTTCCAAGAAGGTGGAGTGTTTCACACTCAAAATTTAACTTACACATCACTTACACATTACTTACACATTCTTACAACACTTTAAAACATGGCCAACAACTCTATTAATTACATTATTATGACATATTTTAATTAATTAACTTAACAATATGATTACTCACAATATTTACACACCATTAAATAAATAATGAAAGGGGTAAGTGCACCAAAAAATAAACACATGCAAAAATTAAACAAAAGGGACCAAAAATAAAAGAAATACATAAAATCCCTTGGTCACATTTAAAGGTGATCCCCCCCATGGGAATCCCTAACACTAACAAACACACACACAAACAAAACTAGTTGCCATGGTGACCTTATTGAATTCATCTAGAATTCCAATGTGGTTGGTCTCGATCCCTCAATGTTTGTGTCATATTTTAACTTGTAAAACAAAAATACCTCCTTCGGCCTCATGGAAATATAAGAACGTCCAAAATAATATAAATATAATTAAAATTCCAAAATCATCTAGATATATGAATCAAAAAAAAATCAAAGCAATCTAACGATATCATTTACGGTTTATCAACAACTATATCATCATCCAATAATTTTCCATTTCTACGCTCGCTCACAATATCCAAATATCACAATTCCGAACAACTTCCATCGTATAACCATGTCCAACAATATATCATCATCAACGTATAAAATGCCTCTAATAATCACCATGAATCATATAAGAATCAAATTCAACAATAATCAATGATCAAATATCTAACATCATACTAAATCAAAACTATAATAATGTCTATAATATAGTCGATAAAGCTGTCATGCTCGGTGTCAAAGGTGTCAAGGGAAGTGGGCACTACATCCCCCTCCCCTTAGACTCGACTTTCTCCTGGAAGTCACTAGAGAAAATGTGGGAACTGAAATCGTAACGGCAGTAGCATCCTCCCATGTAGTTGTAGTCTACATGGACAAGTAGCATCATATCTATCCCACTGCACCTGAACCTGATCAACCTCTCTGCCTCAAAGGCCAGGGGTCTTGCGATCTAGGATGTGAATGGGCTCCACCATCACCTTCCCCTGATCCTGCACCTACAATGATGTCTAATCTAACACATGAGAAGGATCTACAACATATCTCCTACGACGAAACATGAAACACATCATGTATGCGAGACAAGTGGTGGTAATGCTAGACGATAGGCCAAAGGGTTGATACGCTCCAAGATCTCAAAAGGACTTATGAATCTAGGATCTAACTTAGAACCTTTTCCATAATGGATAGGGATCTTATGTGGCCTAACACAAAGGAACATATTCATGCCCACATCAAAACTACGATCAGTCCTATGTTGATCTGCATACTTCTTTTGTCTTTCATGTGCCTCTTGTAGTCTCTGTCACGATCAGTACCACTTGTTTCTCCATGTCTTACAACAAATATGGTCCAAGAGAAACCACTGTCCTCTAGCTTTGTCTCAGCTAAGAGGTGTCCTACACTCTCTACCATACAAAGCCTGAAAATGAGCCATGCCTATAGAACTCTGAAAACTATTATTATAGGAAAACTCCACCAAGTATAGGTACTCCTCCCATTTAGACTGTTGATCCATCACATACATCCTGAGCATGTCCTCTAAAATCTGATTCACTCGCTTAGTCTATCCATCTGTCTCAGGGTGATATGCTATGCTGAAATTGATCTTTGTCCCGAGGGCATGTTGCATGGTAGTCCAAAAATGAGAAGTATACAAAGGATCGCGATTAGTAATGATCTTACGTGGAATTACGTGCAATCGGACAATCTCATGGAAGTATACTCATGCCAATACTCATGCCACTACTGATCCATTACCACTTTTGTCAATTTATCAACCATTACCATGATGGCGTATGGTGATATCTCAACATCGGTAGCCCAATAATGAAGTCCATGGAAATGGTGTTCCATTTCCACTCCAAAGATAGCATGAGGGAAAATAAGGTCGGTTGGATGTTGATGCTCAACCTTAACTCTCTGGCACTCTAAACATCATGACATGAATCGGGAAATGTCTCTCTTAATTCCTCTCTAATGATATAACTATCTCAAGGTTGCGTGCATCTTATTCACCCCGGGATGGGCTGAATAGGGTGCATGATGTGCCTCTACCAAGATGTCCTACCTCAAGCCTCCATCTCTGGGAACATAAATCTGGCCTCTGTTCCTGAGAAGACCATCTACCTCTAAAGAAAAACCATCAAACTTCCCCTCGAGGGGTCTCTGAGACTCGATCTCTACTTGAACTACAATGTAGAAGTTGTCAAGAGGAAGCTGTTGAAGAATCCTGCTCTGCAAATTTGTGCTCACTGAGGTGGCCATAGCCACATGTCTTTGTCTGCTAAGAGTGTCTACCACCACATTATCCTTCCCCTTCACATGCTCTATCTCCATATCATACTCACAAAGAAACTTCATCCAATGCTGCTGATGGGCGTTGAGATTGGGCTGTGTGAAGAGGTGGAAAAGACTCAAGTGATCTATCCTAAGTGTGAATCTCCAACCAAGTAGAAATTTCCTCCATCGAACCAAAGTGTGCACAACTACCACAAGCTCAAGATCATGAGTCGGATAATTAAGCTCGTAATATTTGAGTTTGTGAGACTCAAAAGCCACTACTCTGCCCTCCTGCATCAACACTCTTGTGGATCTAGCACTATAAGAATAGGTGTTGTAGTGAGACATTCCTTCAGTGTACTTAAGGCCTACTTGCACCTGTTTGACCAAAAAAATTCTTCCCTTTCCTCTGATGGGAAGTGATGGGGTGTGCAACCCGAGAGAAGTCCTGAACAAATCTCTGGTAGTACCCTGCTAATCCCATGAAGATGCACACCTCAATCATAGTAGTAGGTGTTGGCCAATCCATAATGGCTCTAATGTTGGAAGGACTGACGGTGATACCTTCCCTAGAAATGATATGACCCAAATACTACACCTCCGTCTGAAATAATGCACATTTCTCCAAGTTCCCGTAAATTTGATGCTCCTGAAGACAATAAAGAACCTGGCAAAGGTGCCCCTCGTGCTCCTCTCGCGTAGGTGAGTAAATCAAAATTTCATCAAGGAAGATGAGCATGAAGTGATCTAAGAAGGTCCTAAATACCCCATTCATCAAACTCATAAATACTGCTGGGGCATTAGTCAAACCGAAAGGCACCATTGTGAACTCATAGTGGCCATATCTCGTATGGAAAGTAGTATTAATAATGTCCACCTCTGAAATCATCAGTGATGGTAACCTGACTTAAGATAAATCTTAGAGAAAATTATGGCTCCCTTCATCCGATCAAACAAATCATCAATACGTGGAAGGGGATAACGATTCTTGATTGTTACCTTATTCAGCTGGCGGTAATCAATACACAAGTGTAAGGATCCATCCTTCTTATTCACAAAAATCACCGGTGCATCCCAAAGGGATACACTAGGATGGATAAGGCCTTTCTCCAAAAGGCCCTCAAGCTATAACTTGAGTTCACAAAGCTCTGGGGTGGACATCGATAAGGTTCTCGTGAGATAGGCTCTACTCACGGAACTAGCTCTATGTGAAAATCAATCTCATGTGGAGGTGGTAACCCGGTAGCTCCCGAAAATACATCTAAAAACTCTCTCAAAATGGGGTGATCATCTAGCGATGGTCCACTAGACCCATCCTCTGATCCGTCACTTGACTATAAAAGCATATATCCTGCAACCCCGTCATATACACTGCTTAAGCTGCATAGTAGAGATGGTGCAAATAGAAACAGGTATCCTGACCCCTGAAATCACTAACTCAACTCCCAAATCATCTGCACAAGATATAACCTTGTAGTAATAATTCATTCTAGCCATATGTCCAGACAACCAATCCATACCCAAGATGACTCCATAAGAGCCCAAAGAAAGGATACAAAGATCTGTGGTAGTGGTGAAAGGTCCTAAATCCACCACATACTCCTTAACTAAGGAGTCTATAGAGATCTTGGCTCCAAAAGCCATCTCAACATCCCAACTATGACCCTACCTAACTCGCCACCATCCCATCGCTCTACTAAAGATGGTGCAATGAAAGAATCGAGACGAAACAAAATTAAACAATATGGAGGTAGGAATACCACCAATACTACCTGCAGATCAATAATTATACTTTGATGCTCTTCCTAATGGTTCTCAACCACCGCGTACATCCTATAACTACACCCCATATCACCAAAAATAGAATTTGATATCTTTTTCTTACCCTTGTTAATAGTGTTTTGTGGGAAATCTCTCCAAAAATGTCCAAAGAACACCACAACCAAAACAACCACTTGATCCTCTCCCCCATGTATTAGGTCCAGTTGGTACTCAGTAAGTCTATTGTGTGGATCCTAATGATCCAGCTATGGTCTGCTTAAGGTCTTTCTTTGGTGAGCTCTGCTGAGTGAGCTCTCTGGCACCTGTGTCTGATGGGACCCCTAGGAGGAGGCCCCATACTTCAACCTCTCTCGTGAATCAAACCTCGAGGAGGTATATAAGTTGGGTGGTACTCACTTTATTGCTACTGCTTGAGGGTCTAAAAGATGACTGTGTTAAACCCTGTCTACATTTAGGCTCTGGATGAAACTATGTATCCACACCTACTTATCCTACATGTAACCAACATACTAGAGTAGATCCATAAATCTACTCTCATACTCAGCCACTGTAAGAGATGCATGTCGGAGGTCATGGAACTCATCTATCCATTGTTTTATGAACCTCCATGACAAATATTTGTTCCTAAAATGCTTCTCAAAGAGATCCCAGGTAATTGTTTTAGAATAAACATGGAGCTTCTACTCCTCTGTCCTCCACCAGAAACCACCTTCATCACTCAATAGATGGATCACAACATGAGCTTTCATGTTGCTAGAACAAGGAAAGAGCTTGAAGCATCCGCTCAAGCTCACCAACCAGGCCTCTTCCTGAAATCCACCTATGTCACTAGAATAATGTGATGGTCGAAGCTTCAGGATCTCCCTGATGTGATCTCGCACATGCGGTTTGGCGACCTCTAGGTGTGTCTGCATGTTTATCCCTAAGCCTAAGGCTCTGAGACCTCTCTCTATGTCCTGAAACTCAGTCACACTGTTCCCTCTATGGTGACTCTACCCTGGCTGACTCTACATGGGATTTCTCTCCTCCATGCTCCTCGCTGGTCGAGGGGATACACCACCCTCAATGGAAGGGACTCTGTCATGTCTGGCTACATGTCCTCCTATTAATCCTCCACGTAGAGTGGCATTAACATCTGAAGAGTCTGCAAAATGTGGGGTAGGATGGCTGCTATAGCATGATCTTGTGGTGGTAAGTCAAGGTCTATGTGAAAATACTACTCATTTTGTATGTGCCTCATGCACAAAAAAATGAGAGTTATTCCATCTTTCTAAGTTTTATTCGGTTTCCATGTTTACTAAAATATGTAATTTCTAAACTAAGTTGTTTTATAGATTTAAACGTGTGATAGGTTTAAGTTTCATGTCTCAAGTTTTTAGTGTGCCCAATGGTCTAAGATTTTGAACCACTTGCTCTCGATACAAGTGTAACACTGTTAAAACAACCCACTTGAAACCCAAGAACAACCTACGCTTAGTAAGGAAAATTATGGAATAATTTTTTTATTAAAAGAATCTACAACCAGGTTACAGGACAACAACTTTCACTAACAGTTCCAAAAAATTCTAATCTACTAGAATATAATTTAATTTTATTAACAATTGTTAGAGGTCATAAGTTCCAAAATTTAGGGTTATAAGTTTCAATTAGGTTCGAGAGGGTAATTGTACGTACCCAAAATTGTAAGGTCTTGTACTACCTGAAACAATGTAACAGGTGCCCCAATGATGACACAGGTCTCCTCACAAGGTGTTCGGAATCCGAAAAAGCTCTCCAAGTGTGTGTAACATCCCGCATGCCCCGCTTAGCCCCCGCGTACTTTGTTTTTCCCTTTTCCCCTCTTTTCTTGGCCTTTTGCTCTTGATGACGAAACCGCTGCCCTACCGGCGGCGGTCTATGTCGCCACCTGCTAAGGGTGGCGATCCTTTACGCATTTTGCAGAAAGCTCTTTTAACATGACTCACGTAATTTCAACATTTTACCAGCTTTCTTTCACCGCCATAAGCTTGCATTTATGATTCTGGTTCCCTGGAATAGTGTTTTTCCCTTGTTTATAGTTTAAGAGTTCTATTTGGTTTTTACCTTGGGTAAATGCAAATGCTATAAATAGTTGGCTTGTGCTCAAGAAAATGGCCCCTCAAATTTGCCTCTAAATTTCTCTTTGCAATAGATTAGCCTTTCATTTTGCTTAGAGTTCTTAGTTTCTTTCATTGCATGCTTAGTTAGTATTGTTTTGCTGTTAGGAAGCCACATATCCATCTTGTGCAAGTGTTGTTGACATTTTATCCAATCCATTGGAATAGAATAGTTTGTTTTCAATAGGAAGCCATTAAAGTTGTAGGTTTTGTTCTCAAGCGGGATAGTTTCGGTTACGGACGCTTTATGTTACATGAACCGCAATAAATCCCGCTAGGAATTACATAAGCCAAGCTCTATACTCTTGTGCTATCCCTCTCCTACTCGCATTGCATTCGGTATGTATCCTAAGCTGCCTTTATCCCAATATCTACTTGTTGATGCTGGCATTACACGCTTTTCGGATCCACGTGAACACGAAGGAACGAGGAGATCACACCGAGGGGAAAGATCACACATACCATCGGATTCGCAATTGTTATGCAAAGATCCGGGTTCTAGCTTTCAAAGTTCTAGTTAGAAACATATCAAATAAAGTAGCCAATCACTTTATTTCGATCAATTCTACTCTCGATATTTCCGGAGAAGTGTGGGGATTGATAGTTTCGAGAAACTATGATTCACTCCTCACTTCTAAGGTAGGATCGATCTTGAAAATAGATTAATTCAATTATTTCATTGTTTAGAATAGGTTCAGAATTACACAAACAAATAGCTACACTCGGTTATCTTGTTTGTTTTAATGTCGTCATTAGATTAATTTTCAAATTCTAGGTATGTTAAAGTTTAAAATTCCTTCATAAAGTTCATCGTAAAATACAAAAAAAAAGGGAGAGAAATCATATATGCTATAGATATACTTCACGTAGTTAAATTTCATTTTCTTTGCGATTCGTTTTTACATTGTTGCTTTTATATGACAATCACGGGACCTAGGGAGCGCAGAGAGAATACGTATTCGACCCAATCATGCCCCACCCCAATCTCATCTCTGCAATAACTAATATATATCAAAATCTTAGGATCCAAGTCTTCCGAACAACGGTAAGCTTCAGCAACAAATCAATTCCCGGTTGAGCGGATTAAACATAGAAGACGACCAAGGGCACACGTTTTGGTCGAATCAACCAAACTACTGATTACCCTAGGAAACATCCATATGACTATAGGTGGGCTTGAAAGAGAGCAGGAGAAACTCTTACAGATATAGATACCAGCTTAAGGATTCGGGTTGCATGAACGCCTATAAGATATTCCGAGAAGATTACACAGCTTATTAATTCTAAATATAGAAGATGAGAAAGCATACGATTCTTTGGGTGTTAGGGAATAGGGACTAATTCTACGAATGACCATAGTAGAACCACAACAAATACGAATATACGGTTGTGACCCACAAGTCCCACAGCCCAACGAGCCTATAGGTGAATTAGACATAGACGTTAGCCTACGTACACTAGTATTCCAGTCTACTCCACTTCCACCTATCGTTATTGAATAATTATCCTTGTTAGACATAGCAGCTAACGAAGCTAGGGAATTGTGGACTAGGCTAGAGAATCGCCCATAGAGTCGATTATATTTACCATCCATCTTATGACCTTATCTCGAAGACATACACGAAACATTCCCGAGTCATTTTCCACGTATTCCACAACCTATAGACTAAATCACGCCGAGCTCGATATTGATTGGAGCCTTCGAGAATTCATCCTTGCTGATCGATCTATCACACCAGTTCAGGTTAGAAGGGCCTTCATTCCCTTAGATTCATAATTTCCACTAGTGAGTGTAGAAGACATTAGATTTCATAACTAGCTTGTCTGCATCCCACACATATTCCATCCCCACCGGCTATCTCGGCACGACCTCGGGAGGTCGGGTGTGAGGAAGAGTTACTTGTAGATTCCCACGCTCGCTTGTCACTTTTCCATCGTACAAAATTGGTGAACCCAACGTGAAGTTCCTACTTCTTGGTTCGAGTCATATTTCTACTTGCTCTTTCAAATAACATTTATTTCATCTTATCTACCTCATTATCTTTCACCACCACCCCTTCACTCCTTTCCATTATTCTGTGGGTATTCATATACCCCCTAACATGTCGGGATTCGATGCATATGGCAGAGCCCTCTTGGGTCTTGAGGCATACTACGCCCAACATAATAGACAATCATCACCCTCGCTCTCAGTATGGGGCGAAAACTATTCAACTAATCAATTTTCAATACAAAATCCAAGGATTAGATATAGCTCGTCCTTCCAAACAGAGGAGTTAGATCAACTCGCTCAAATGCAACAAATAGGGCCTTCGAGCTCAAACAATATGACGTTCACAGAGAATGAAGTTCGTCTCCTCGTACTACTTAGACCACAAATTAGTAGACAATCGACTCATACCTGGTTTAGATGATGAACATTCGGTACATTATGCCAGAATGACCAACGTTCTCAAAGTATGTACCCACCTATAGGAGGTCTACAAACGCAACTCTGAAATCTCTTTTCAAGAAAATACCTCCATACCACGTCATATAGGAAATACCCTCGGGGAAACTTGGCAAGATAATGATCAATTTATAGTAGGATATCACATGCCTATACAACATCATGATATACAACAAACGCCACCAAGGAAAAGTATCGTGACTTCACCAAATGAAGTCATTTCAACTCTAGTAGAAAATGTTAGAGGGTTAGAACTTGCTCAAGCAAGTCAAAATTCTCAATTCATGCAAGCAGGAAGTTCCAATCCTCTACACCATCCTAGCCAAGTAGACCTCCTCACAGGAGTAGGCACGTTAGGCATGACTCCTCAGTATTCACAACAAACCCCAACAAGAGCTGCCATTTTTAACACCGTTCTGACACCTCCCGGTCTAGTACAAAGTAATCCCTTCCTGGATAATACCCGTCATACTTAAACATGTACTCCAAATCACCTCAAGGGGATATGTTCTCCTCTCCTGGCGTGGTTCCTCAAACACAGGGGTTTCCTTATGCTCCTACCAACACATATGCAACGCCATGTCAACAACCCATTCCACCTCCACTCCCTCAACAGGCACCATCAATGGTCGAAACCTATGCGATAGGGACCTACTCAGAATATTTGAAAGAGCCCTTATATTTCACCATACGAAGCATCATGCTTCCAAGACCTCTTCCCGACTTGCCCAAATACAAAGGTGAGGGAGATCCGAATGCACATATCAAGGCTTACGCAACAGCCATCCGAGAACTACTCCCATGGGATGGGGTTGTTGCTAAAATATTCCCAAAAACCTTGGAAGGCATCGCTCTTGATTGGTATTATAGAATACCTGAGGCTTCCATCCATTCGTTCAAGCAACTCGTGTCAAAATTCATCAAGGCCTTTGACATGAACAAATTATTAAGGACAGGAATAAGGGAATTCTTACACATCAAGCAAGAACACAATGAATCTGTCACCCATTTCATCCAGAGGTGGCGTACAGTTCTTTATTCTTTGGCAAGTGCTCCAAACATGGATCAGATGGAACTATATGATTTATTCCTTCATTCCCTTAGCAGAGAGGTGAAGGAAGAAGTCTAGAAGTTCCCACTAAGAACTTACGATGAAGTACTTGAGAGTGCTCTCCAAATAGATCAAGTGGCAATTGATAGTGGTCGCAGGATGTATGGAACAAACGGGAGGTTAATCACCTCCAACCAGAACACTACAACTTATCCTACTACCATGAACATCAATCAAGGACCTAAAATCCTAATAAAAATCGGGGTGTAACAATAGATGGAGTAACCGACCAGCCCAAGAAGTTAAATATTGTCAATACTCCATCACAAATAAACAACAAACGAAACAACAACTTTACCCCGAAAATCAACGCAGTGGATTTTAATCATCCACAGCAACAACAAAAACAACGACAACAATGGCGAAGCCCTACACAGGGCCCAAGCCAAAATTCAACTAGGTACCAAAACCAGAATTCAAACCAAAGACAACAAACACAAAATTTTAATCCTAATAAGCAACGGTTTGATCAAAATTTTGGGCCACAATACACACCAAACGAACATACTAGGAATTACAATCCTGATTCGTATTGTGGTTTCCATTAAGTTCAGGGCCATGACACTAGAACGTGCCGTGACTACAATAAATTCATGCAACGCTTGCAAGATGAACAAAGAAAACTTTTCATGGATATGTTCTTGGCAGATCCTATGTCACCAGCTTCAAATACTTTTTCAGGGGCAGTTTCCCCTCGAAATGCACCCCTCAAGATCTTCAATGATCCGCTCCCAAATCAAAACAATAAAAATCCAAGTGGGACAAACAAGGGTGTAATGACAGGAAACAATGATCATGAAGCCTCGACTTCGCTAAATCCATTAGTCAGTTGCGCCACAACTAGGAAGTCAGCCACGACCCAAGATAGTCGGTTTAGTAGAGTTAGACGCCGAACTACCAATCGAAGTTGTAACAAGGACACGAGAGTATTTCTCTCAGCCAAGTCCAAGACACCCGCCGAGACAGATAACATCCAAAAATAGTAGCAAAACTTTGGGTGCCTATGATTTAATTAACGACCTAACAAAAACCTTCTTGCACATTTCATTTTTAGACTTACTAAAGAACTCTCCCTGCCCATAGGGCTGATATTTTAGAAGCATTAGGGTTAGGTCATTTAATTAACATCACTCCACCTCCTAAAACACAAGTAAATCATATATACTTTGATGTTCATCCTCCAGGTAGGTGGATAGAGATGTCGAATTCATATTCGAAATAGAAAAAATGCCAACAGATCTTTGAGATCGCACACCAAGGTGATCTAGCCTTACATTTGCAAGTATGAGTTTATAACAACTATGTAAAGCGTGCAATGGTAGATGATGGGGCAGCGGTCAACATAGTCCCCTTCTCTTTCCTTCAAAAGCTAGGGTATGGAGAAACCAATTGTTCCATAACTTGAAACACACTAAGAGGCTATGATAGCCTTAAAGCTACCTCGGTTGGAACTATAATATTACCGGTCACCTTAGGAAAAAAACCATATTGACTGAGTTTTATATTATAGATCGGGAAACCAACTATAATATGATCCTCGGCCGACCATGGATACACCGCATGAAGGCAATCCCTTCTACGCTATTTCAAGAAGTAAGGTTTTTACACTTAGGGAAGATATTCGTAGCCAAAGGTGATCCAAAACCATTCGATGTACACCTAGCTGACTTAAAGAAAAGACCAGGCATGCACTCGGAGTTTGAACTCCCAACAAACCAACTTAATAAACCTACCGACGCAAAACCAGAAGAAAAGTTGGTACCTATGACAGATCTTGAAACTATGAGCCTAGCCAAGGCAACCCCAACCCCCAAAGATGAGGCTAACACTATAGAAATAGTATCATTAGGAACTACTGCAAAAATCGTTGAATTGATAGAACAAGATCTACCAATGTTCTTACCATTTGATTCTGTAGGCATAGGATATTCCCTAGGTGTTGGTTCTCTCCCAGCAGAGGATCTCTGCATGGTGGAAGTAGAATATACAAACACAACAAATATCCCAACATCCATACTCCCAACTAAATATTGGACTCTCCATTTTGATGGAGCTAGATGTCGTTATGGAGCTGGGGCAGGTATAATCCTTACTTCTCCCGAGGGAAAAGTCCTACCATTTTCCTTTAAACTAAATTTCGAATGCACAAACAACGGCGCTGAGTACGAAGCCCTCCTCCTTGGCCTCATCTTAGCCAAGAGAATCGGTGTTGATAACATCAGAGTCTTAGGAGACTCACAATTGGTAGCAAACCAAGTGTCTGAGATATATGAAACCAAAGCCGAGAACTTACAGCTTTACAAAATAGTTGTATTAGATTTAAGCAAGGAGTTTGACTTCATATCAATTGAAGCAATCCCACGAGAGAAAAATCTTCTCGCTGATTCAATAGCAACTTCAACATCACGCTTTACTCCAAACAGTAAGTTAGAGGATACCCGTTTCATGGTATCCCTTCGTGATGAACCATTGATAAAAACAATGCCAAAACCTCTTTTAAACGGAAGTGAAAACAAATCTACTATCCTAGACCACATTGATAGTGATACAACCACTCTTGATTACTTAAATGCCTATGCGGCGTTACATCTCTCCCATCACGTGATAGATTTGTCCTTAGTCCCACATTCGTCTTCCTACTTCGAGAATCCTATGATGGATCTTCCCTCACAAATGGAGCCTAGCATAAACACAGTAAAAAATGGGGACGATTTGGACTTACCTCCAGCCATGCCTGAGTTTGAAGAAGGTAACGCCTCTTTGATCGAAGAAACAATTGATGTTAACATCGGAACAGAGGATGAACCAAAGATCTTAAAACTAGGATCCTCGTTAACCCCAGAAGAAGTAGAAATACACACTCAAATCCTCAAGGAACATCAGAAGGATTTTGCATTTAATTATAAGGAAATGACAGGAGTTGCACCCCACATCGCGGTGCACAACCTCGTCACTAAATCTGATGCAAAGGAAATCAAACAAAATTCGAGATCAATGAAACCTATGTAGCTCTCATGGTGAAAGAAGAAGTAATAAAGCTCCTCCAAGTAGGATTCATCAAACCAGTTGATTACTCTCAATGGGTATCTAATATCATTCCCATTATAAAAAAAAAGGGAAGATACGCATCTGTATAGATTTCTGAGACATCAACAAAGTGTGTCCTAAAGACGACTTCCCATTGCCATCCATTGATGTCATTGTTGATGAAACATCTAGATATGAACTTTTGTCTCTCATGGATGGATTATCGGGATACAATCAAATCAGAATATCTGAACAAGATCAAGCTAAAACCACGTTTATAACTCCTTGGGGAACCTATTGCTACGCTGTTATGCCATTCGGTCTCAAGAACGCTGGTGCCACATACTAGCGAGCTATGACATATATATTTCACGATATGATTCATAAAATCGTGGAATCCTACATAGATGACTTGTTGGCTAAGGCCAAGAAGCGTTGTGACCATCTGGAAGTACTTCGCATCATTCTTTCACGTCTGATAGAATACGGAGTCACGCTAAATCCAGAGAAATGCGTCTTTGGTGTAACAGGAGGGAAGCTCCTAGGATACATCATATCATCGCGAGGGATAGATGTTGACCCAACCAAAATTCGGGCCATCCTCGAAATGGTCCCACCTTCGGATGAATCTGGAATCAGGTCCTTTTCGGAAAGCTTGGCGCAATCCGGCGATTCATCCCGGACTTAAGTTTTGCCATTCATCCAATCAACAACCTACTCTAGAAAGATTATAGCCTTGATTGGACCGAAGATTGCAATGAATCTTTCAACACGATTAAGTGTTTCTTGTTATCACCACCTACGCTAATACCACCTAAGCTAGATCGCATGTTAATTTTATACTCGCGAGCTACCATGTGTTCTTGCTTGTATGCTTTGGCTCAATAATACGATGACAAGAGAGAATGTGTGATTTATTTCATTAGACGAACGTTGCTCGACTATGAAACACGTTATACACAAGTAGAATGATTATGCCTCGCCATAGTCTTTCCAACCAAACGCTTAAGACATTATATGCTAAATCAAGAAACAAGGGTCATGGTAAAAACAGACCATTTACAAACTTTCCTCATGCAAGGGTCCTTGTCTAAGAAGGTTGGACGTTTTATAACCTTAATGGGAGAATTCGAATTAACATTTGTAAATCAGAAATCCATTAAGGGACAAATCATCGCCGATTGGTTAGCTAATAACCCATTAGATGGAGGTGATCTAGTAGATCTGGACTTTCCAGATGAGTGCGTGTACTACATCGAAACCCGACCCTCTATCTCTGAGTGTTTTTGGTACACTGATATCATTAATTATATCGTGGACCATACGTATCTAGAAGGGGCTACACTACAACAAAGAAGGCGGTTACGCATTATCATAGCTAAATACGTCATCATAGAACAAGTGCTCTATCGAAAGGCGTTTGATGGAATGCTTCTAAGATGTGTCGACACAGAAGAATCCAAGAAGATTCTCCATGAATCTCATAGTGGAATGTGTGGAGGCCACTTCGGTGGCCATGCCACCGCTCATAAAATACATCGAATGGGATATTTCTGGCCCACTCTAGAACACGACGCAGTAGAGTTTGTACGCAGGTGTCATAAGTGCCAAGAGTTCTCCCATGAGATCCACATGCCGGCACAAGCTCTACAACCAATTGCTACTCCATGGCCCTTTTCTACGTGGGGCCTAGATTTAATAGGGAAATTCTCTCCCTCGTCTACAGATGGCCATAATTTTATAATCACGGCCACCGAATATTTTACCAAGTGGGTAGAGGCTATGCCTCTTACTACTGTACCGGGTTCTGTAATCACCAAGTTCATCTTGAACCAAATCATTTGCAGGTACGGTATCCCACAAATCATTATCTCAGATAATGGAACTTCTTTTAAGAATGACGAAGTTCATGAATTGTGCAATAAATTTAAAATAAGCCATCATACGGCTTCATTATATTACCCTCAAGCCAATGGACAGGCTGAGGCGACAAACAAAACATTAAAATCCATTCTCCTTAAAACGGTGAAAGAAAACAAACGAGATTGGCACTTGAAGTTATATCCAGCCTTATGGGCCCACCGAACCTCAATAAGAACACCAACAAGAGCAACTCCTTTCTCGCTAGTATTAGGGCAGAAGCAGTTCTCCCGCTTGAGGTTGAAATACCCAGTCTCCGCATTTCATTACAAGGGATCCTAGATGAAGACGCTTATAGAGAAGAACGTCTTTCCCAACTAGAAAGCCTAGATGAAGCTAGGTTAGATGTTGAACAATGGTACAGAGTCTATGCTAACCGGATGTGCCGGCAGTATAACAAGAAAGTCTATGAGCGCGACATATATGAAGGTGATCTAGTTCTAAGGCTAGACAACCGGATCGACAAAAATACTGGCGAAGGAAGGAAGTTCCGGCCCAAATTGTTGGGCCCATACCGATTCATGAAGGACTATGGAAATGGTGCATACCTCTTATGTACGCTAGAAGGTGAGGAATTTGGCGAAACAGTCAATTCCCTACACCTCAAATGATTCTACGTGTAAGCAACTAGCACTATTTATAGCTATATCTACATTGCATCTTCATATAGATTAAGATCATTTTGTCCGCTTGTTTCATACAAAAATTATGATCAAGGAATTTTTTTCTCAAAACAATTCATTAAAAACTCATGATGTTGTTGGCATAAACACTCTAATCATACTTCTCCATTTCCATGATATCATCAAATTATCTCGGAATCATTTCATGAAATAAAGCTAGATATGACAAAGTCTTAACGGTAACCATGCCAAGATCTGCGGGTTTATTCTCATTTATGGTTTCTTCTTAGGATAGGTGTCTTGCCTATGGTCTGTTCTAGAAGCTTCATGGTGTCACATCTATCCCATATATATATATCTCTTTGGAAATAAGAACACACTGACATTTTGCTCAAATAAACAAGTCAAATATAGAATCAAACAGAAAATTTTAAATTTACACATTTCCTTGCCCCACCAACCTTCGGTGATGAGCTTGCATCTCTTACTAGTGACGTAGGGTTGGGAAAGGATGGAAATGCCCTTACTCACCTATGCCTTGCCCACGGTGATAAACCCACGCTTCTTACTAGTAGCATGGGGCAAAGTGTAGGGGGTCCTCTTGACAAACAAACGTAAAAGGTCATAAGCAAACAATTCAAACCTTGAAGCTTTGAGTCAAAAACAAATGAATCAGATGTTCAAAATTCCAAAAGAGTTAAAAGCCTAATAACCCATATTTTGTCTACTATGTGGCCATCTATGGATCTAAGTCTAGATAAACCACAAAGCAAGTTGCATCCAAAACTATGAAGTCACTCGAGTGGAGTGGGCTTGTGGTATCCTAATTTGGTTCCGCCAAAGCTTTGTCTATCTTTCATCAATATCATTTCAACACATTTCATAACTTGTGCCCTTCCCAACTCTCGGTGATGAGCCCTCGCATCTTACTAGTTGCGTGGAGTTAGGAGTAGGGGCAGGTTTATCTGCTCATCATACCGGTTTATATTCATCACTTTGCCAAAACAAATATGAAGTATCCAAAATTGCTTACAGAAACTAAGACTCAACATCACATTATATCTACATTATCATATATCAGCATCATGAAATACAAAAGAAAGTAAAACACTTGCATCATTTGTTCTCCATTGCATACATTTTAAAGAGCATACAAGTATAAACATCATAATCTACATGAGGAAACTGAAAGGAAACAAAGCCATGAATGCCAAGGGTTTGATCCAAAACGAATATATATATATATATATATAAATGATCAAAGTTTATGTACAATGCCATCATGCACTAAGCATGGTCAAAACGCTCAAAGAGCCTGGGATATACAAAAGAATATATCATACAAAATCTAGAGAGCCAAGTGGCTTCTCAATCCCTACGAGACCACTTTGAAGGAAAACGCCCATGCCTAGGACTCCAGCTATGTCGGCGCTCACGAGTGTACGGAGGGCTCGAGATCCCGAGGGGCAGCCGCAGTCTTGCCACAAGAATGACTCCTAATCAAGCGATCGGCCGTCCTATACCCCGCTAGCTCACGTGCGAAGATTCGATACCATCCCGGCCACATGCCATGCTTCAGGGCAAAGACATCGGTGTGTCTACCAGCTTCGAGGGCTCCCGAGCATCCACAGATAACTCGGCACGGGTCCTCTCCATGGGAATCATCGGGGTATCGGTGCATACCACTGCGAAATCAAGTCCCGCACTCATCGGCGGTCTCTGTAAACAAAGGAGAAAACAACTTAGAAACCAAAAATACATTAGAAATACAAGATTAAACAAAAGGAGAGATAACAACTAAGAAGATCCTAACTAAAAACAAACATTAAAAGGAAGGATGGTAACTTACTCGGATCACCAGGCATCCAGGATGGATCGCTAGGGTCAGCACCTGCCACGCATGCCACCACGCCCGAGCGAGGGGCTGCTACTGTGACTTGAGCAATGTAGCGCCCCACAACAGACTCATCCTCCCCGCCATGGCCCTGGGAGAGTGGCTCCTCTGAAACTAGAGTCACTCTCTCTGCACTCTGCTCGGCCCTCGCTGCCTACATAATATCCTGAGTGTCATGCCACTCAGGATCGCTGTCCTCCTCTGTCTCTCCCCTGTAAACTCCTCGGACTCGAGTCTATGTCAATAGGGTCATTGCTGCTATGGGCAGGACCCACGGCAATCTGAAGCAAGGGTGCCTGAGGCGCACCGACTCTCCCTCTGGCACGTACTATCCTCCTGGCCGCAATAGGAATGTCGGGAGTAACCACTATCCAACCCCGACCTCTAGGACCCCCTCTGGCCTCTCTGACTGACTTGTATACTGGCGCTACCAGGGGAAGCATGCCCATGTAAGGTAGGCCAAACTGCTAAGGAACTCGGCCAAAGGGGTGTATCTCCACTCGCCCCACTCTATCAATAAGCTACCCTGTGGTGGAGCAGGAGATCAAAGTAAGAGCCTCCTCACCCCATATACCCCCATAGTACGATACAGTGTGGCCTCCATGTCGGCAGTGGTTAGAGAAGCAACTGCGCGATGAGGTGCTCGAACCACCGACATATTTTTCCATCTTGCTGCCCTCACAGCTCCGGGATCTGTCACCTCTACACCTTTGCCATAGGGGATGAAGTGCTCATAGACCCAACTCATGACCAGGGTCGGGTGGCTCAAGGACTGCCCCTGTAAATGGACTACCTTGTATAAATCATGGTAGGTAGTCCCAAGAATATCTACTCCCCAGGCATATATACGGCCATGTCCCTCTATCTGTGCAATGATGGGGGACCAGCAGTATAGCAGTGTGTGTCCTCCCTTGTCCCCGATCAATCTCGAGGCAAGGATCCCCATGATATCCTGGCGAAGCAAACGGATGTGCAAACTTGGAATGGATCGAACTTTGACCCCCTTCTTCGAACCCGTGGATATGAATACATCTCCCATGTATGTGTCCCACTATGCTATCTCGGCCCACGAACTGCTGTCTCAAGGGTCGGGCGTCTCCCAATGATTGGGACCCCGGGATGCGATAAACATCCTCCAAAGTGATGGTCCACTCACCGCGGACCCACTGGTAATCGAAAGGTGTTCCGATCAACATCCCAATATGAGAAAAAGTCACAAAGAATGTGATTGGATGGAGCAAAGTGGGGCACGCGTGATATACGCAGATACCACCCTACGAAGAGTATCCTCCTCGTCTGTGAGAGGGCATCTAACAACTCTTTGCTGGAGCCAGTCCACACTCCCTCTCTCGGTTCCACCTAATAAACTCCTCTCTCGCTTTGCATACACCCAAAAATACACAAAATATAGCAAGTTAGCATCCAAGTAATACTTGGAAAAATCATG
The DNA here is from genome assembly GCA_018340775.1 of Taxus wallichiana var. yunnanensis. Taxonomy (NCBI): domain Eukaryota; kingdom Viridiplantae; phylum Streptophyta; class Pinopsida; order Cupressales; family Taxaceae; genus Taxus; species Taxus wallichiana. The sequence goes on from CM031238.1 coordinate 343,522,603, forward strand.
AAAACACGTAGAAATGCTAAAAATGCAAAAACAATCTCAAACGAGATATTCTTTTGGCATTCTATACGAAACCATGCCGCCCTGAGCGGGGAGGTAATTTTATAACCGCCGCCTTTCAGGCAAAGCGCTCGTAGTAGTGCCAAAACCCACGCAGGTTTTGTAATTTAAAAAGCCTAAAAATGCAAAAAAGGACCGTTTTAGCTAAAAACAAAGCCTACCCAGTAGGCCCCCTAGATGGATCCTTTAAACCTAGCATTTTCGAAAATAGCCCCCACAACAAATATTTTAGCATTTTAAAATTAAGTGGGTAAAAGGATAAATTGAAGAAAACTAACATGTGATCTCGTAGGTCGATGTTCCAGCTCATGCGAGGCATTAACACTATCACGTCATGAACATTTTGACTCTACTCGTGCAAGAAACCATCACCGTGGGTTCCAGGAGCTCAAATCAATCAAATCAACTTCCGCAAATGAATAGGAAAATGGGCCCACTTTCATATATACAAAGACTTTGATTCGCTTTTAAATGTCTTTTCCACAGTTTGGGCGCCGATGGAGGTAAGTTATTATCCCCGCACAAATGGTACGTTCTCATTTCCTATTATTTTAGCTTTTATTTTCCAAACTATTGTGTCTATCTCGCACTTGATTCTCTTTTTGTTTTGCGAGTAGCGAGGAATTTTGGACGGCGTCATTTCAACACACGGACGTATCAGTATAACTTGCTAACTTCCCATTTCGGGACCGCCATACTGGACCCACCATTTTCACCTCTTCATGGCTAAAATGCTTCTACGAGGGGGAAATATATCTCGGCTATGGTCCTGCTAAGGTCTTTCTTTGGTGAGCTCTGGCTAAGTGAGCTCTCTGGAGCACCTCCAATGTCTTGATGGGACCCCTAGGAGGATGCCCCATACTTCGACCTCTCTCAGTGCATCAAACCTGCGAGGAGGTCTATAAGGTGGGTGGTACTCATTTGCTACTGCTGGGGTCTAAAATATGACCGTGTTAAACCATGTCCACTATGAGGAAGAGGTGCTGATCCCTCAATCTATTCTTCTGCATCTACATATGTGGCTCCAGACTCAGTCTCTATCATATTGGGTCTTTCCTCAAGTCTCCTTTGCTATATAGGCCTTCTCGACGGCCTCAGCTAATGTTTGTGGACAATGGATCCACACTGCTCCTCCAATGTCTACATTTAGGCCCTGGATGAACCTATGGATCCACACCTACTCATCCTACATGTAACCAACATATTAGAGTAGATCCATAAATCTACTCTCATACTCAACTATAAGAGATGCCTGTCGGAGGTCATGGAACTCATCTATCCATTGTTTTATGAACCTCTGTGACAAATACTTGTTCCTAAAATGCTTCTCAAAGAGATCTCAGGTAATTGTTATAGAATCAACATGGAGCTTCTACTCCTCTGTCCTCCACCAGACACCAGCTCCATCCCTCAGTAGATGGATCACAACATGAGCTTTCATGTTGCTAGAACAAGGACAGAGCTTGAAGCATCCACTCAAGCTCACCAACCAGCCTCTTCCTAAAATCCACCTATGTCACTAGAATAATGTGATGGTCGAAGCTTCAAGATCTCCCTGATGTGATCTGCAGCTGTGGTCTGACGACCTCTAGGTCTCTCTGCATGCTCATCCCTAAGCCTAGGGCTCTGAGACCTCTCTCTATGTCCTGAAACTCGGTCACCCTGTTCCCTCTATGGTGACTCTACCCTGGCTGACTTTACATGGGATTTCTCTCCTCCATGATCCTCGCTGGGTCGAGGAGATACCTGACCCTCAATGGAAGGGACTCTGTCATGTCTGGCTACATTTCCTCCTACTAATCCTCCACGTAGAGTGGCATTAACATCCTGAAGAGTCTAAAAAATATGGGGTAGGATGGCTGCTATAGCATGATCTAGTGGTGGTAAGTCTAGGTCTATGTGAAAATACTCCTCATTTTGTCTGCGCCTCCTGCATAGAACAAAACGAGAGTTAGTTCATCTTTCTAAGTTTTATTCAATTTCCATGTTTACTAAAATATGTAATTTCTAAACTAAGTTGTTTTCTAGATTTAAACGTGTGATAGGTTTAAGTTTCATGTCTCAAGTTTTTTAGTGTGCCCAATGGTCTAAGATTTTGAACCACTTTGCTCACGATAACAAGTGTAACACTGTTGAAACAACCCATTTGAGACCCAAGAACAACCTACGATTAGTAAGGAAAATTATGGAATAAATTTTTTTTATTAAAAGAATCTACAACCAGGTTACAAGACAACAACTTTCACTAACAGGTTCCGAAAAAATTCTAATCTACTAGAATATAATTTAATTTTATTAACAATTGTTAGAGGTCATAAGTTCCAAAATTTAGGGTTATAAGTTTCATTAGGTTCGGAGGGTAAATGTACGTACCCAAAATTGTAAGGAACTGTACTACCGGAACAACGCAACAGGTGCCCCAATGATGACACAGGTCTCCTCACAAGGTGTTTGGAATCCGGAAAATCTCTCCAAGTGTGCATTAACATCCTGCATGCCCCGCTTAGCCCCCGCTTACTTTGTTTTTCTCTTTTCCCCTCTTTTCTTGGCCTTTTGCTCTTGATGATGAAACCCGCCTTCCACAGGCGGCGGTCTCGTGTTCCACCGCCACTGCCCGAGGGCGGCGGTCTGTGCTACCACCACCTGCTCAGGGCGGCGGTCCTTTACATGTTTTCCAGAAAGATCTTTTAACACGACTCACATAATTTCAACGTTTTACCAACTTTCTTTCACCGCCATAAGCTTGCATATATGATTCGGTTCCCTGGAATTGTGTTTTGCCATTGTTTATAGTTTAAGAGTTCTATTTGGTTTTAACCTTGGGTAAATGCAAATGCTATAAATATTTGGCTTGTGCTCAAGCAAATGGCCCCTCAAATTTGCCTCTGAATTTCTCTTTGCAATAGATTATCCTTTCATTTTGCTTAGAGTTCTTAGTTTCTTTCATTGCATGCTTAGTTAGTATTGTTTTGCTGTTAGGAAGCCACATATCCATCTTGTGCAAGTGTTGTTGACATTTTATCCAATCCATTGGAGTAGAATAGTTTGTTTTCAATAGGAAGCCATTAAAGTTGCAGGTTTTGTTCTTCAAGCGGATAGTTTCAGTTTCGGACGCTTTATGTTGCATGACTCGCAATAAATCCTGCTAGGAATTGCATAAGCCAAGCTCTGTACTCTTGCGTTATCCATCTCCTACTCACATTTTATTCGATCTGTATCCTAAGCTACCTTTATCCCAATATTTACTTTTGTTGATGCTAGAATTACAAGCTTTTCTCGGATCCTCGGGAACACGAAGGAGCAGCGAGATCACACTAAGGGGAGAAGATCACACACACCATCGGATTTGCCATTGTTATGCGATATCCAGGTTCTAGCTTTCAAAGTTCTAGTTAGAATTATATCAAATAAAGTAGCCAATCACTTTATTTCGTCATTTCTACTCTTGATATTGCCAGGGAAGTTTGTGGGGATTGATAGTTTCTGAGAAACTATCATTCACTCCTCACTTCTGAGGTAGGATCGAGAGTCTTGCAAATAGATTAAGTCAATTATTTCATTGTTTAGAATAGGTTCACAATTGCAAAGACAAATAGCTACACTCGGTTATCTTGTTTGTTTTAATTTCATCATTAGATTAATTGTCAAATTCTAGGTATGTTAAAGTAGTTGCTCTTTTAAAATTCCTTCATAAAGTTCATCAGAAAATACAAAAAAAGAGAGAGAGAAATCATATATGCTATAGATATACTTCACGTAGTTAAATTTTATTTTCTTCTGATTCGTTTTTACATTGTTGCTTTTTTATGAAAATCACGGGACTGAGGAGCCCGGAGAATACGTATTCAAGCCAATCTTGCCCCAGCCCAATCTCATCATAGCAATAACTGATATAGATCAAAATCTTAGGATCCAAGTCTTCCGAACAATGGTAATCTTGCAACAAATCAATTCCCAGTTGAGCGGATTAAACATAGAAAGGCGACCAGCGCACACGTTTTGGTTGTATCAACCAAACTACATATTACACTAGGTAAACATCCATATGACTGTAGGAGGGCTTGAAAGAGAGCAAACCTTTGGTTGTGATCCTTTGGTCCCACATCCGGACGCAACGAGACACTCTTACAAATATAGATACCAGCTTAAAGATTTAGGTTGCATGAACGCCATAAGATATTACGAGAAGATCGTACGAGTTATTAATTCTAAATATAGAAGGTGAGAAAGCATATGATTCTTGGGTGCTAGGGATTAGGGACTAATTCTCGCATGACCATAGCAAGACCGCAACAAATACGAATATACGGTTATGACCCACAAGTCCCACGGTGCCAACGAGCCTATAGGTGAATTAGACATAGACATTGGCCTACGTACACTAGTATTCCGGTCTACTCCACTTCCACCTATCATTATTGAATAGTTATCCTTGTTAGACATAGCATTAACTTGAAGCTAGGGAATTCTGGACTAGGCTAGAGAATCGCCCATAGAGTCGATTATATTTACCATCCATCTTATGACCTTATCGAAGACATACACGAAACTATCCCAGGTCATTTTCCACGTATTCCACAACCTATAGAACGAATCACACCAGATCTCGATATTGATTGGAGCCTTCGAGTATTCATCCTTGCTGATCGATCTATCACACCAGTTTAGGTTAGAAGGGCCTTCATTACCTTAGATTCACAATTTCCACTAGTGCGTGTAGAAGACATTAGATTGCCTAACTAGCTTGTCTGCATCCCACACATATTCCATCCCCACCGGCTATCTTGGCACGACCTCGGTAGGTCGGGTGCGAGGAAGAGTTACTTATAGATTCCCACGCTCGCTTGTCACTTTTCCATCGTATAGTAACTCCTCACCATACCCACTCCTTAACAGAGACTTAAAGTTTTAACTTGATTTTTATCACCCTTAACACATTAAAAATTTCCCTAAACCAATCCCATTAGATAGGAAATTTCCTCACCTTTCCAAAGTGATATAAATAAGTCCTCCTAACCGATATTTTTCAAGTTATGGGCGGCGGGCCTTGGGATGAAAATTTTCCCTAAGGGCGTGCTGCGGGCCCGAGGGGTGAAAATTTTCCTAAATGGCGGGTTGGTAGGCCGCGGGGAGCCTTTTGGAAAAATTTCCACATGGGAGAAAAAACAACATTTGCACCCATGCTTCCACGGGTCCACAAGTCCACAAGGGACATGTGGCTCTCCTTAAGGCAACGCGGGGAAAAGAAGGGAAAAGCGGGTCGGTGGGAGACATTTTACAAAATTCTCTCACGCGGGGTGAAGAGTAAGCTTTGCTCCCGCGCTCCGTGAGAATACAAAGGACACAAGGTGCATCCTAAGATAATTTGGGGAAGGCACGACGGTGGGGAGAAAATTGACTTAACGCCCCGAAGGGCTAAGAGGGTACATAGACAGGTGCCTCTACCCCCACCTCGCGATGCCATGTGGCAGCCCCTGATTTGTTGCGGGATGGTGGTACATTGGGGGAAACTTGGAAAATATTCCCAAAATTTTTTGAGATGTAAACGATAAAAAGGGACCTGTTCCTCCACTGATGCCTCGTGATGCCACGTGGCATCACCTGATTGGTTGCAGGCCCACTGGGGAAATTTGGAAAAAAATCCCAAAAATTTCTGAAAGCGCTATGTTAAAAAAAGAATCCGCCCCTCTGCTGACACCTCATGGTATAATGTGAAAGCCTCTAATTGGATGTAGACTAGTGGGACAGTTGGGAAAATTTGAAAAAAATTCCCAAAAAATTTCCTAAGTGCTTAAGGGAAAAATTCGGGCTGCAGGCCCACCAAGGAAATTTTTCCAAAAATTTTAACACCTAGTGAAGAAAACTTGAAGGCCATAACTTTTGATAGAGGGCTTGGTTTTGGGAAAACGATGACTTTCTAGAAAGATCTCGACGTCTTGTTTACTCGAGAGATCATTAATTTTTATTTTAATAAATATTAAGGGTTGAAGTTTAAGAAAATGGCCTAAGCTTATATAGGGTGAACTAGTGAATTTTAACTTGTGAAATTTATTCAATTTGATCTTCCTCCTCTCTCAATATGTCAAATAGACATGGAGGATTGTTCCTAAATGGATTTAAGGAAGGATTCAAGGTTCATTTGTCATATTGACTTAAAATTTGAAAATTTACATTTCATGACAACAAAATGACTGTAAAATGGTTTGAGAACAATTTTTCTATGTTTTCACACATTTAATTTAAGTTTTTGTCTATTTTAACTCGTTTAGGGTATAATACTTCAATTCAATCATTTAATTTGTTATTTTATTATTGCAGGTTCGAACTTTGCATTTTTTATTGAGATAATTGCCAGTATGAAATTATGAATAACAAGGATCAAATTTGAATGGGTCTATTTGCCATTTCTTCTTCCAAGTATTTAGAATACATTCCAATTCCAATCTAACACATTTTATTTGATTGAAAAAAACCATTCAAAAAAAAATGCAATCTTGATTTCCAATTTTTACATTTCAAAGAGACAAAATACTGTATTTTTCTCACACACATTTCTTCCTTTCAAACAGAGATTTCAATACATTGATATGATCAGATTCAATACAACAATGAAATTTGAGAAAAACATTACATTCATTTATTGATTCCAAAGGACAACTTTACAACTTCTTTCTTTTATTCCTTCCAAAATCATTTATTGTATACAGGTAAAATAATACATTTTCTTTTCATGTGCTCCACTTTACCACTTTTCAAACAGAGATTTCATAGAGTATGCAAAACACATATTTCCAATGGAATAACATCATATGGACAAGAAAAAACCATTTTCATTAATTCAAATGAACTCTTACAACTTCCTTTCCATTTGATTACAAAATATAGTATACCAAACATGTATCATTCTTTCACATTCTTTCTAAATAGAATACAGTATAACTCTTTTACATTTCAAATTTCACTTGCAAATATGTACAACATCTTTCCATTACAAAAATTTACAAGATCATCCACTTCAAGTGGGAAGGTTACAATGAGATTTCATTTCACAAGGGACTATCAAATTGTCTTTTCTCAGCTCCAGAACAACAACATGCATTCTTCTCAGTCATCCAAATTTATCAGAACAGGAGTAGGGGGAAGGCAATGCTCTCCATCTAAAAAAGACATCTAATGGAGAGGAGAATCCATCCTTCTTAATTGGCCCCCAATCCCCAACCACAAAGCAATAACATATGTGATCCAACTCATGGCAACAACAGGCTTCCACAAAACATACAAGTAGCATTTTAACAATAAAACATAGTCTAAAATAGAATGTAGTGTTACTGACTACATTAACAATACTAAGGCTTCATCAAGCCAGCCAAAGGAGAAAGAAGCTATGGGGGATGTTGTTTATGCCTACCAAGGTGAAAAATGGGTATCACCACCTAAGTACAACCCATATATATATATATATATATATATATATATATATATATATATATATATATATATATATATATCATTTCAAACCCTGTCATGCCCTTATAACTCCCCCAAGTACCCTCAATTCCTCACATTTTATTATATCTCCCCAACCTCTTATGGCACCCCATAATGAGTAAAGAAATGCAAGTTATTTCTTTGTAAGGTGGAACCCAAATCCCCAACTCCCTCCACCCTTATACCTCCCTAAAACCACTTGTGCCTCCCACAAAATAACCCCATAGTCTTCTCCTACACCATTCCTAGGCCATCTACCCAACAACTCCACAATATATACCAAAACATTCACACAAGAACATTTACATAAATAAAAGAAGAGCATTTCAAGAGCCAAGCTCTTACCTCTCCATGATGGAGTTGTTCCTAGTTCAAAATAGCAAGCTCCTTCCAATGCAAGCAATCCAAAAATCAACCCAACACAAGCATGCAACAATCTTCCAAAGCTCCCAAACAACAAGAAAATTCACCCAAAATGAAGTCTCCCAAAAGTGAAGCAACCCAAAACAAGGCAAAAATTCGAATTTTATAGAAGAGGGAAGAGAAGAGGATGAGGTGGATCCATGTAGGATGCCACATCACACATCCTCAACCCCAAACAAAAATTCAACTTCATTCTCCAATGCATAATAAATAGGTGGGTGAATAATATGACAGATTTACTTACACACTCAAACAAGTCCATACCCCATAAGGACTGAAATTAAATTATGTAAGAAAAGTGCAATTACAACATTCAACTTGACTTGTAAAAATGCATAAAAGGTCTAAATTTAACCCTCCAACCATAGGAAAGGTTGGTATGTAAATTTAAGAGGTATGGGACAAGTTTAAGTTGTCCCACAAGCCTCGAAAATTAGCCTCCAAGGAAAAATTCGAATTTCTAAGAAGGTGGAGTGTTTCACACTGAAAAGTTAACTTACACATCACTTACACATTACTTACACATTCTTACAACACTTTAAAACATGGCCAAAAACTCTATTAATTACATTCGATGACATCTTTTAATTAATTAAATTAACAACATGATTACTCACAATATTTACACATCATTAAATAAATAATGAAAGTGGTAATTGCACCACAAAATAAACAAATGCAAAAATTAAACAGAAGGGACAAAAAATAAAAGGAATACATAAAATCCCTTGGTCACATTTAAAGGTGATCCCCCCCATGGGAATCCCTAACACTAACGAACACACACACAAACAAAATTAGTTGCCATGGTTACCTTGTTGAATTCATCTAGAATTCCAATGTGGTTGGTCTCCAATCCCCCGATGTTTGTTGTGCTATTTTAACTTGCAAAACTAAATTACCTCCTTTGGCCTCGTGGCCATATCAGAACGTCCAAAATAATATAAATATAATTAAAATTCCAAAATCATCTAGATTTATGAATAACAACAACATCAAAGCAATCTAACAATATCATTTATATTTTTATCAACAACTATATCATCATCGATAATTTTCCATTTTGAGGTCCTGCTCATAATATCCAAATATCATAAGTCCGAACAACATCCATCATATAACCATGTCCAATAATATATCATCAACAACATATAAAATGCCTCTAATAATCATCATGCATCATATAAGAATGAAAGTCAACAATAATCAATGATCAAATATCTAACATCATACTAAATCAAAACTATAATAATGTCCATAATATAATCGGCGAGTGTCATGCTCGATGTCGAAAGGTGTCAAAGGGAAGTGGGTGCTACGGATGGCTAGTACAATCAATAAAACAACACCTCATTATTTATGCTACAAACTTACAATTTCACCATCAATCATGTTATGAAAACAACCTTATGCATTGCTAAACCCAAGGCATCAAAATTTTGTGCTTTTGTCCATTGGTATTGGGACGAGAGCTCGATGATTCTTCAACTAAAACAAGCATTTCTATATACGTTGCAAAGTTAGAAAAATATAATTTCTAGAAACATATAAAATAAAGTAGTGTGGCCCATAAAAAATATGTTGTAATGCCGCACATTTCCCAGAGTTGTTTACAAATTTTGATTATATAAAAATAATTAAAAGGAATAAAATTTAATATATATATATAGAGAGAGAGAGAGAGAAATATATGACTAAGTGAAATTTTGAAATGAATGTCAAAGGGGCATATTTGTGCAAGTTGAATAAAGGATGTTCGTGGAGGAGTAAATAAGGTTAGTGGAGACGTGTGGAAAGTATTCTGTAAGCGGATGACCACCTTGTCTAACATGTCACTTTCCTTGGATAATAATACAAACACTTTATTGCGGTTCAAAAGTACCAAATAAGCTTAAACACATGCTCGCATCATAAATTTAGTATTTTTAGATAGTTCAGCGAGGGTAGTGTTGACTAAATAAAAGATCAATGTAGCTTCCCATGGATGGTTAGTGCGGTATATAGGATACATGGATTCCTTAAAGAGAAAGTGACATTGTTTCAACTATGGAACAAAAGAAAATAGGTCTCCAAGAAGATCAGTTTAATTTTCTAGTATCCTCCTATCTTGTGTCAAAACATGAGCTTTCTAACAAGGTATGGACGTCTAGAAATGGAAAATATAGAGAAAAAAATTTCCAGGTGTTGTAGTTGTAGATGCTTCAGTAGATATGTAAGAAAGTGTGGAAGCATGCACTTGGGATGTGAAAAATTCTACTGAATTCCTAAAATAAATATGGCCTCATGGAATGTAATGGAAGCAGGATATGCACAAAATAGAATTGTTGAAAATGTTTTAAAAACTTTCAAGAAAATGCAATTGTCAGGGGGGAAAAGATAGGCTCGAAAAATATTCAAGTAACCTCCCTACCTATGCCATAAATAAGAGTTTGAACCGGGCATAAACGTCCACCACAAGAAAAGGTGTGTTGATGTTGTACAACCTATTCATTTCATTTTGTGAAACACTCGATCCAAATGCATTTATAGAGTATTTAAATAACTGGGTCTGTAGTGGGTTGTAGAAAACTACATCTCTATGTGGTTTTCGATACCCTAACAACAGATAAAGCGTATTGGATGTCATGTGAGGGAAAAGAAACAGTAAATGCCTGATATATTACACAATGTTTAAAATACTAGATTTATTGTGGGTTTAAAGAGACTACATATACGAGAGGACTTGAAAATATTTTAGTATTAGAAAAGGACATCCTGTGCACATTATAGACGTAATTTTGAGAAAGAGTATCAAAATATTATTTCCCTGATCTATGGAGAATTTTTTCCAGTGTTTTCCGAAATGGAGTAGGACGTGTGTGTGGAAGGTCGTTGCACTATTTGCATTGTATTCTTTCCCATCGGCCACATGTTGGGAACTTTTATGAGGGACTATCTCTTCATAGTGGTGTGGCACATGAAGATTGATCTTTCAAGTGTAATTTATTTCTATGCTTTGAACATTAGAAGAGCCCATTTTCTCATCAAACATGGGACACACGAGTTTGAGATTAAAAATTTTGTGGGAGGAGCTTAGTAGAGTCCATGAGAGGATTTTTCAGGCTAATAGGAAATTGTTTGGAGTTGTAGGGCTCTATCATCTCTGTTCGTCACCCGGGATTTGGGGATTGTGAATAGGAAGTTTGATGTAACTTCAAAGGATTATCTTTCTACTATCATTACCAAATGATTTTAATTCTAACCCCCTAGTGATCAAAGATCATTTTTGGAATGCGTATATGATATTGTAAGGAGATGTAAATGGCAAAATCATGGACGTGTGCAAACCGCTTACAAAATGTCCATTATAGATGAAGAACCATATCGTGTAATTTTGACTAGCTTAATTCCTCAAGAATAGTCTCCTAACCTTCATCTTGTATAATTTTCATATAATTAGGTTTTGCAATTGCAATATAATAAAATGTTAAGACATTAGATGCTTAAACAATTATTTTAAATAGATTTGTTGCAAAACAATAAAGTGTCATACCTTAACTTGCACATTCAAATAATCCCTTGGTAGTCAACCATGGACTTAAACCCTCATTTTGAGATGATCTAACAAAATTCATAACCAAACTAGATTACTACAACACCCTTTTCATTGAAAAGTTGAATTTGAGTTCCTTGTAAAGATGTTGATCGTTTCCTGGTAAACAAACCAGTAAATTGTGAATTTTAGACACTCACAAAACCACCTTCAGAACCCTATAAAAGAGGTGTCAAGATTCGTATGTGATCTTGTTATGAGGAGAGTCACATCAAACTTTAGATTGATTGTAATTGATCAATTGTACTCTCTTCGTCACTCCTCTAGGATCCCTGTTACCCCGTTTCGCACTTTTAGGAAGTTATCAAAATTGAAAAGTTGGGTTTCATATCGGCTCGCCATGTGGGGCTGTCAACAATGAAATGTTTTTCCACCTTCAAAATCCTCAAGTATTTTTACTTGAAAAATTACAAGAATCTTCAGTTCAAGAAAAGTACATTCCTTGTTAGTTTGGCAAAGAGGTTTTGTAGGATCCTGGTCACTATTTGACTAGGTCAAAATTGGCCAATAATGACTTGTGGCTATGGAAAACCGTTCACCAGTTTTACACTATTTTCCAATTCTGAACATTGTTCGTCCTTGTGGATTCTTGGTATATAGGTGGACACATATGAATTCTGTCATCATGAATTTGCTTATCGGAAGACATTTTTTAAATGTAATTTCTTTTCCTATGAGTGGAAATTAGAAATTTCACAACTAGGATGGAAAATCTTAAGGATGATCATAAAACCCTAACCAAGTTAGTAAATAGGAAATAAAACCTTGTAACACTTATAGATAATTGTATGAAACTCTATCTTGTGGCTTATTGTGTGAAATTTGACTTTTAGAAAAATAGTGTTTCTCTCTCTTCCCTATCTCTTTCTCTCTCCTTAGTTAAGAAATGAAGTGAAATTAAATTAAATGAATACATATGTGTCTAACCCTCTCTTTTTGAGTGCAAAATATTATTATCATGTAAATGGAAAAGTAAAAACATTAATTACTCTAAATCTACGTGGATGCCATGCTAACGATTTATAATTGATTTCACACTCACATGGTTTTGTAGGATGCAAGTAAGATGGAAAAAGGACATGGTTTTGATTCTTTGTATATTTTTATAACTCATGTATTCTAATGCAAATAAATTTTTATGTATTGATATGTTACAGTAAATACTTATTATTGAAATTTTGTAATATGAATGAGATGCTAAGGAAACATTCATCTAAACATGGGTGTTATTTGATTCCAAAATTGTATTATAAAAGTGGGATAAATGTGTTAAATGAAATTGACTTTAATAGTTTATAGTGCAATTCCAGTGTGTAATTGATGATTAAATAATTGGTGTGTGGTGTTTCTTACTTTGAAAATGTAATAAATAAATCTAACCAAAATAGTTAGCCCTAGTATAAAATTCATGCATAACTACCCTTCATGTGTGTTTCCTTTCAGCATAGAAAACTAAGACCTTAGAATGAACTTAATCTTTACACTCAATGACACCTTCTAGCTTAGGTAAATAATATCTCAAATATGAGTTGTCATCGTAGTCTATTTTCTTAATGACATTTTTAAAACCCAATGGTTAGGAATGACATGGTCAAACTTTATCTTGAGTATGTGGTCCCCTTCTAGGTTTGGTAATCATGTGTGTAGTAAGGAGAATGTGTTCTCTTAAGTAGTACTCCTTGGGAAACCTACATTAAACATAGTATAAAATCCTCTTGGACCGACATACATGTTGAGTGGCAAAGATGGCCAACTAACCTTGAAAGTCACCTTTAAGAGTTGGGATCATAAATGAACTCAATACCCAATCTCATTTTCATTTGGGTTCTATGGTGCAATACTAAGAAGCTAATTTTGAAACTTAACAACATTTTATATGTATGATTAGTTTGTAAAAATGTAACCATAAGGTGATGTTCTTGGAGAAAGGTGAAATTTTAGGTCGTTCTTATATCGTGTATAAACCATCTTGTGGTGAGAAATGATACCCACATGGTGCAAACTCTAATGTGAACTTTAACCCCTTAAAATGATGATCTAATCCATCTTTCTCTCCCATTAGTCCTATTAGGTAATAGATGTATGATGTGAAACTATGTGATCTTGTCCTTATAGAAAAATCTCCTAAGAAAAGGACTAGGGGTCTCATTGAGGATATAAATGCCTCTATTAACAAATAGTCTACACAATTCATTAAAAAAGTATATGAACCTAGTTAGGGAGAAATAAAACCTCTTAAGTCAGACATAAAATGATACTTAGGAAACCTAATCTAGAAACAAGAAAATAAGGAAGTATGTTGCCATGGTTAGAGCCTTCGAATCCTTAATTAATTTTTGGAGCATAACTATAGTAATCTTATAATTGATGTTTGGCCTTGGGAAGTGTATTCATGGGATGTTATTCCACAGGAAAGTGAAACATTACCTTCTTTGTAATGTGATTAAACCATCTTACTATGGATGAAGAACCTAATTCCTAAAATGCTTATTGTTCACTAACTCAATTATCAATTTATAAATGAATGAAAGAAACACAACCCTAATTTCTTAAATAAAAAAATGAACTTTACTTTCTTTGAAATTACACTTGTTTTGTTGTGTAATAGAGGTACAATATAAGATTAATATGTATGCCCTTTCGGGATGAATCCTAGGGATAATACCTAGTATAATTTTGTGTATGTAAGTAGCCATATGTGTAAATAATTATCACATGTTAGCGAACGAACGAATGAAACAAGTAATTTAAATAATGTAGATGATCCTTATTTAATGAGATACACCATATAAATGTTAAAGAGTATAAATGAAACATAAAAAGGTAAAATAAATGCATGATTCACATATTATGAATGTTTCTAGAATCTTGATTCAAAGATTGAAACATGATTCTAATCAATGTGTAATCCTATAAATATCATGTCGTGGGAAGACCCTATCTATAAGTTTGAACTGTGGTTGTAACGTTATTTTGTAGCTTGTCATTTGAAAAAGAAAAAGTGACATTATTTTGCATCACATGTTTTCATGTTAGCTATGTGGGTTATTGTTTGTGCAAACATATCTTGTGTTGTGTGTTGTCCTAAGTGATATCCTATAGTGTCATATGTACTATAATGTAAGTCAAGAAAAAAATTATTCTTGTATTTTAGTGTTGTATTTGTGTGTGTGTAAAATGTTGGCGTTACGGATGTCAAGCATCTTATGGGTTCCTTGTTATTAGGAGAGTCACATTTGGATTTAGATTGACCTCAATCGACCATTTTTACTCACTTCACCACTCTAGGAGCCTTGTTACTCCATTTTGCACTTTTAGGATGTCTTGTTAATAAGATGGGTTTCATTTAGACTCACCATTTGGACCCTAAGCAACGAAATGTTTATCTTCCTTCGTAAACCTCTAGTATTTTTATTAGGAAATTTCTTTCAACCTTTAGTTTAGAGAAAACACTCTTCCAGGTAGTTTGGAAAAGGAATTTTGTAGTCTCGGTCTTTGTTTGACTAGGCCAAACCGGATCAACTACGACCAAAGTGGGTCCAAAACGATCCTGTTTGTAACCCCTTTGTCGGTTGTTAGTTTTGTTAACTCCAAAGAATTCTCGATATATAGGAGAACATGTAGGAGTCTTCTCATGGCGATTCCATCCACCGAGAGTTAGTTTTGGGTGAGGTTGCTTATCCTTCAAGCTAAAATTGGTTGTTGTTTGAACTATCCCAATTACGACCAATGGCCCCGAAAAACCATTTTTCACTTCTAAATTCCATAAGTTTGTTGGAATTATTCATATGTAGGAGGAAAATTAGAAATTTAACTATTGTGAATTTTCTCATCTCAAGACATTTTTGAATGTGGTTTCGTAGCCTCCGAGTCTAAATGAGACATTTTTGCAACTAGTAAAACAATATAAAATAAGGTTGCAGGACCCTACCCAAAACAATAAACCATCGTGAAAACTTATTGAAACTTATAAATAACTAGATGAAACTCTCTCTTGTGGCTTGTTGTGTGAAATGTGACTTTTGGAAAAATAGTTTTTCTCTCTTTTCTCTTTCTTCCCTATCTCTTTCTCTCTCCTCCCTTAGTTAAGAAATGAAATGAAATGAATATATTCCCCTAACCCTCACTTGTTGCATGTGGATTATTAATATAATGTAAATGGAAAACTAAAAATGATAATTATGCTAGATTTATGTGGACGCCATCTAGTATTTTGCTGACTATGTGGTGGTTGTAGGTATTGAGACTTGGAAGAGGTGAAGTGACACTAAAATATCATTTTGGCATGATATTTGAAACAATGTAATTGTAGAGGCTAATAAATATTTTTTTATGTATTGAAATAATTATTACTCAAATTGGGTAATATGTATGAGATGATAGTTTTAGGCGTGCTTTAGAAAATGTGCATTGAGCCATAGGTGTCATTTTGATTTAGATTCACATATGGTAAAAAAATGGGGGTTTGGATTTATATTTAAAATGAAATTGAATTTAATATCCTACAAAGGCATTTCAGTGTGTAATTGATGATTAAATCATTGTTATGTTATGTTCCTTACTTTGAAATGGTAATAAATAAATATAAATGAAAAAATCAACCCTAGTATAAACTTCATGCATAAATATTCTTTGTGTTATTCTTGTAGCGTAGAAATAAAAAACCTTAGGATAAAATTAAATATCTACACTTGATAACACCTTCTATATTAGGTAAGTAAGAGCCCAAGTTTGACTTTTTATTTATATCCTATATGCTTAGTGATATTTCCACTGGACCCAAAAATTAGGAACGACATGGTAAAACTTTGTATTTGGTAGAAGGTCCCTCCTAGGAATTATAGTTGTGTGTTAGTAAGGATAATGTGATTTTATTAAGGTATTACTCTATGGGTATCCAAACTTCATCATAATATAAAACCCTTTCTGCTGGGCATACGTGTAGAGTGAAGAGTGTTAGGTGGAAAAGATCACCAACTACCCTTGAAAGTCACCCTTAAGAGTTGTGATCATAAATGAACCCGATACCCAATCTCAATTATCATTTGGGTTTATGGTGTAATATTAAGAGTTAATTACAAAACTTATCAACATTCTAACTTATGATTAGTTAGTCAAAATGTAACCGTAAGATGATGTGCTTGGAGAAAGGTGAATTTTAGATCATTCTTATATCGTGTTCAAACTATCTTGTGTTGAGAAAGGATACCCACGTTGTGTAAACTCTAATGTGAACCTTAACCCCTTAAAATGATGATCTACTGCATCTTTCCCTCCCGATTGTTGGAGCATAACCATAGTAAATTTATAATTGATATTTGGCCTTTGGAATTGTAATCGTATGATTCCATAGGAAAAGTGAAATATGGTCTTGCTTATAATGTGATTAAACTCTATTGATGTGGTTAAAAAAATATTTCATATAACACTTATTGTTTATCAAAAAAAGCTGTCACTTTATAAATGAATGAAAGAAACGTAAATCTAACTCCTAAAAATAAATGAGTAAATGAATGTGAATTTTAATTTCGTTTGGACTTGCACTTCTTCTCTTGTTTAAAAGAGCTATGATATAAGATCAAGATGCATTCCTTTAGGAGTGAATCCTAGGGATAAGATCTATTAGTCATGCATATATGTAAATAGCCTTGTGTGTAAATAAATACCCTATTAATGAATGATCAAAATAATAAACTAATTTAAATAATGTACATGATCCTTATTAAATAAGATACAACATAAGTTAAAGGTTAAATGATATAAAGTAAATCAAGAAAAAGGAAAAGGAATGTATGATTCACACATTATGAGCCTTCCTAGAACTTAAGTTAAAGATTGAAACATGATTTTAATAAATGTGTAATCCAAAAATATCATGCCGTGGGAAGACCCTATCTATAAGTTTATACTATAGTTGAATTGTTATGTTGTGCCTTGTCATTTGAAAAAATAATTGGCCTTGATGTGCATCACATGTTTTCATGTTATCTATGTGGGTTAATGTTTGTGCAAACATATCATGTGTTGTGTATTGTCCTAAGTGATCCCATTTAGTGTCTTGTAAACTATAATGTGAGTCAAAAAATAATTATTCTAGTATTTTTACTGTCATTTTTGAGTGTGTAAAATGTGGGCATTAAATTTTGTATCGGAGCAATGATTCAAGCTCTTGAACCTCTGGGATAGATTGGAGTTGTGATGATCTTGCATGGTGGTGTTGGAGATGGAAAGAGTAATGTGATATTTGTTTGATGTGAACAATGTTATAATTATGATATTATGAACGCACATGTTGTGCATGTCACTTAGTGCGTATTTGTTATCATGTTGATGTTCTTGTGATGAGAGTATTAACTCTAGTTTTTGTGATTTAAATGAGGAGTTCATAGGTCATGTACCTTCTTATTGTGTGTGAAAATAATATTATTGGAGATTGCAGAGTGTTGGAGTGTTTTGTTATTCTTTGATATGTAGGTGTTCTAATGGGATATATATAAAAAATAGTGTATAGTGAATTGGATTGTATCGTGATGTCACCACCATGTTGTGATGAATCGTGTGCATCACCATGTTGTATTGAAATTTACTATATGTTATAATGTTAGTCATTGTGTTCATCATGTTGGTGCTCAATTTGGTCTTGCCCTGTTTTTCATTGAAATTCTTTAGTTTACTGGCTCTGTCGTGTTTTCTATCTCCTGTATTGATGCATGAAAACTTTTTCCTCCATTTGGTTGTCATGATCAGTGCCTTCCTTTGTCAAGGATCACTTAAATTCCATAAAAAAAATTCGTTCCTCTGTCGATGTGAAAGATTTGTAACTTGGGCATAAACCTAAGTTTTTTCCCTTCCTTCCGTTTTCCATAGTCACGTTTTGTTGTCCCTATCTTTTTTTTTCCCAAGTATATGTGAAAACGTGATTGAATGTGGCTTAGAGGATCATATTTTTGTCTTATATTATTTCTAAAATCTCTGTCCGTGAAGAAGGATTCATTTTCAGGTGCAAATGGTGATTTTCCTCCATTTTCCGGTTTAACGGTTGTATTTTTCCCTGGTCAAATTTATATCTCGGCATCAATTTAAATGTGGCCCTTTCTAGTTGGATGTGGCTCGGTGGGAAATTTGAAAGTCTAAGGAATGATTCAACTCAAATCCTGTCCATGTGGAGGGCCATCACTTATCCGAAAATTCACCTTTTGGTTTGGCCTTGGAGATGCGTCGGGGAGACATGTGGAGATTTCCGCTACCTTTCTCGGACTTAGACAAATTTTTATGCTCTGGTATAGTTTTGGCGACCATGGACACATGGAGGGCTGGTACTCATTTGAGGATCCTCCTCAGGGTCCCACCTTAAGAATTGCGACAAGGACACATGGGGAGGCTTCCGCCTACTCCGCTATATACTTAAACTTTTCAAAGAAATTTTTAAAGGCCTAGGACCCATGGAGGGACCTCGCCTTGTTTGGAGACCAGCCCCTACGTTTAATTTTGAAGAAATGCTAGGAGGACACTTGGAGGCTTCTGCTCACTTCTGCCCTTGCTTGAACTTTTCAACGGCCAAGGAAAACTATCTTGGACCCTAGACACATGGTGCCTTGCACTGATCCTTCAACTTTTTAACAACTCTACCGGACTGAGACACGTGGTGAGCCCATGCTTGTTTGGGGTATTTAATTTTTGGGACCATATCAAAGTGTGCCATTGACACATGTGGAGGCTTTCGTTGGCTTCTTTTTTGTTGATACTTTTTCAAACGCCAAAAGGAATTTTTCTTGGACATAGGGCACGTGGAAGGCCCGCGCTTGTTTGGAAACTTTCCCCTATACTTATCCTTTCCAGTTGTGCCAAGGAAACATGTGGAGGATTATAAACTAAAGTGGAGAAGGGGTAGAATCAACGGTTGTTGTGCATTACGTCTATGTTTCCACCATTTTTGCTCCAAGAATCCTGGAGATATGAATACGCACTTATTTTTTCATAATTTTTGATGAAATTCCTTGTTGTCTCTGTCCTCAGTAAGTGCCATTGAATGGATTCGAACTTAATTTGTGAGTCCAAGGATTGTTAAGGTCAATATTTTGAAGTTGGAATTGCTCAGGAACTTGCAAAAAGGGAATTACTAGAGAAGTTAGATGCGGGAAAAGTTACGAGAGGAAAGAAAGGGAAAAGGATGAAATGATGAAAGTTGCAGGAGCAAAATATGAAAAAGGGTGTTTCCTCGAGAGTGAAAAGAATTACCTTTCGAGATCCAAATGCATGCAGAGTCTCTAGAAAATGATTAAAAATGATATTTCTTGCATGAAATAATCAAAATGATTAGAAGGAATCCCAAAATATGTGGCATGACATCCTAGTCATTAATCGAGGGCACGAGAAATGTGATCATTTCATAATTGGTCCACTGGCATTTCGGATGTCAATTTGTTAAATGTCACATTTACGAGGCAAATTAGTAACAAGCAAAGGTCCCTCGAATATTCTTATTTTTGGAGGAGAAAAATTAGGATAAGTGAGAAAGTGAAATGTATAAATGAAATGATAATACGTTTGCAAATGGTCATGGGGTTAAGTTCTTAAGAGGAAATTTGAGAAATCCATCTTCTTGAGAGACCAATCTGTGATACCTAGTTAATTCCTTCTATGTTATATTTTCTATCATGTCAATTTGGTTGCAGATGTATAGCCATTGGCCACGAGACCGATTTATTTGGAAGCTTTCCCCTGTTGATTAATCTAAGAAATTTGAAAATTAATTTATGTTCAATCTATAGAAATTTGTGTTTGCATTGTTTCAGAATGTCTGCAAATGGTTTCTTTTGTTCTTATTACAATCTTACATTGAAATATTTGTGAAATCACATAGGATCTTGTCCCTATGAAAATTTAGTGGCATTTACAATTTCATTTTAGGAAGAGCCTTCATCCTGTGATAAGATAAACAAATTTAAAATTAGTCCACTATCATTTGTTGATAAATAATGTGTGTAAGTCTTTGAGTGTACCTTAGGTGTGATTGACTCGATATTTTGGTGTTTAATTGAGTCTTTTAACTCGAGCATTCATGCTAGATTATCAAATATTGTGTGAAAACATGTTGATCTGGGCCTCCATTAAAGCACACCTTCTGGTTGAAGGAACATCTTAACTATTCTGAAGCTTTCTATTGTTGAGTTGTCCATTGTTGTGAAGTTTCTCGGAGATCTAGTAAAATCAACTTTATCCCGATTAGTCTCCCACAAAAAATCATTGAAAAACCATGATCCATCCTAAACTACCCTTGTTTTCCACCGTATGTCTACAAATGAACAAAATCTATTTACTAAATTATGTAGAACAATCAAGTATTTCTTAATGTCTTCAATAACCTTAGCCTTGTTTTGAAATTATCTCCATCTTTTAGAAGTGAAAACTCTTGAGAGTTAAATTATGGAGTATTGACTGTAATTTCCCAAGGTTTTCTTCATAAAATTTTTGCAAAAGAAGGACATCTCTATCTCCTTCATCAAACATAGGTTACAAGTAAGGGTCCTCTCGACCTCGTGTAAAATGCACAACCTAAAGTAGTGAGGACAGGTCAAATCCTCTTGAAGGTTCTATCCATCTCTCAACAAATTTGAGTGACAAAGGGCTAGTTAGATCTCATCCCCAGCTACAAAATGACACACACTATGATCTATCTATCTCTAAGCTCCATGTCCAATCTGTGTTGTTGCTCGGCTTGAAAAGGAGAAAAATTTTGGATACCAACACATCATACATATAATTCATGTAATATGTGATGGTCCATGTCATTATTTAGGGACATATGGTGAACGTATGATGACTATTGTACATTTCTTGTGCTTTGGGTGCATTATGTGGAAAGGTGATGTATTATAACTCATGAAATTAATTAATGTGATATACCCTATATATATACCGCTACGCCCTTAACCTATTGCTTGTATTAGGATATGAGTAGTTGACTTGTGGCTTACCATATCATTTTATTATATCATTTATACTTTCTCATGCTTAATATATATAGGGGATTATAGGTAGTATTTCATTATCATTTGAGCATTTGAGTCTTATTATATGGTTTGGAGGTTTCCCCCTCAAAGTGGCGAAGCTATTCTAATTGAATATTTAGATAATTATTCTAAAATATTGTGTTATTTTGTGCTATAATATTTCTCTTAATCTGAATTATACAAGTAATTTCATTACAAGTGGTATCGGTCTTGCGATCTCAGGCCAAAATTAGGGGCAAAACCCTAATTTTTGTTTCCGCCACATATTGCGAACTGTGAGCAAATTGGTGGCGAGATAGTTTTATCGAGTTGGTAAATGTTTCAAGTAAGATTCCCTGACAATTTTAGACTTTTTTGATTTATTTTGCAAAAGTTATTACAAATTTAGGGTTTTTCATAAAATCGCTCCCTAGGGTGCAAATTGTAGAAATATTTTAATTTCTTTACATTTTCGGGAAATCTCTCAAAAAATAGTATCGAGTATCTTCTCTGTGTTTTTTCCTGTTCGGCCGAAATTGTATCGAAACCCTAAACTCTAAGATTTTACATGATGGCGGAGCCTTCCACAAGAGCAAAAAAGAATCCATTTACTCCGAGTAAAACCCCAAATAAAGATGGGGTAGTGATTGAAGAGATGGAGTCAGAAGGGGTAAATACATATTCCAAGATACTAGGGTTTACCTCAGTTGATCATAAGGTTTCCAATTTGAGTATGAGTTGCGAATTGTACAATCTGAGATGGCCTCTAAAGGAGACATAGCCCAAATCAATCATCGTTTGGATGATATCATGCAACATGTAAAGGGTAACCAAGTATGGCCAAAACCCGACCCATATCAACCAAGGAGGACCTTCAGTTCAAAGTCATGGACAAACTAACCATATGGGATCACTTTTCCAGTCCCATCATAATCAAACTTATCTGCAACCACGGAACATGATGCCGAAAGTGGATATGCACAAATTTGATGGTAAGGATCCCCTGAATTGGATAAATCAAATGGAGAAATTCTTTGAGTTACATCAAACACCATCAGGACAAAAGGTGACATTGGCATCCCTATATCTTGAACCCGACCAATTTGTTTGGTATCGTTGGTTATGTGCTCAGAGGCAGAAGAATGGTCTAGGTGTCACTTGGACAGTTTTTACCGAGGAGTTGCAATTGCACTATAGTTGTAGTGTTTCGAAAACTACTTTATTCAATTATCAAAGTTACGGAAAACAGGACCGATCAAAGATTATGTGCATCAATTCCAAAGCCTATCCTTAAGGGTGGAGAATATTCCGAAGATAATCCCGAATGACTTGTTTCTTGGGGTATTAAGTACCACATCAAGCATGAGGTACGATGTTTAATCCAATCAAGTTGTCTCGATTCTATTATCATGGCATGTTGTGCGGAGGAAAAAAATCTTTGTAGTACGAGGCCACCTTTCATTAACATGAGAGACCGTAGTATCTCTTCCCCTTCATTTTCTAGGCCAATTAGAATGACTCCTCAACAAATGGAAGAAAAGAGAGCAAAAGGATTATGTTTTAACTGTGATAGAAAATATGGACCAGGACATAAATGTGCTGAGAAGAAGTTGTTCTATATTGACGGAGGTAATGAGGATGATGAGGAAGCTGAAATTATAGGAGAGGCTGAGGAACCAATAGAAGATGAAGTAGAGGATCACCAACCTACAATTTCTTGCCATGCATTATCAGGTATTAGTACTCCTCAAACACTCAAGGTTATTGGCTATCTCAAAAAATAGAAGGTGACAGTGTTGATTGACTCGGGAGTACTCATAACTTCATAAATAGTAAGTTAGATGCCCACCTCAATTGTTTTATTTACCCAGCTCCAGAAATGCAAGTTATGATTGCGGATGGTGGGACAGTCAAGTGCACAGGAAAGTGCCATAGTATCAAGATTTCCGTAGAAGACTACATGTTAGACTCACCTATGTTTTCTATTTCTATGGGAGGGGCAGATATTTTCTTGAGGGTCCAATGGCTCACAACCTTAGGTACTATTGAGATGAATTTCTAGGAATTGTTCATGCGATTTCATTCAGATGGAAGGAAAATACAATTGAATGGGATGGTAGCTAAGTCTCCACAGATTATTAGCTCTCATTAGATGCTAAAGGTTATCGAAAAGGATTGGATGGAATTATAGAAAATCTATTTTCCATAAAGTATAAAATACGAGTCTTCAATGCCACCCGATCTTCAGAAGATTGTGGATTCTCACTCATCTATTTTTGATGCAATTCCAAAGGGACTACCACCAGTTAGGGATCATGATCATGCCATTCAGTTGATTCCAGGGAGCCAAACACCTAACATCAGACCATACAGATACCCATATTCCCAGAAAAGTGAGATCGAGAAAATGGTGGAGGAAATGTTGAAGGCAGGTATCATCAGGCATAGCCAGAGTGCATATTCTTCACCAGTGGTCATGGTACGTAAAAAGGATGAAACATGGAGGATGTGTCCAAATTACCGAGAACTCAACAAGTACACCATCAAAGATAAGTTTCCTATTCCAATAATTGATGATTTACTTGATGAATTGCATGGTGTTGTTTATTTCACAAAATTAGATCTTCGTTCGGGGTACCATCAAATTAGGATAAAAGAGGAAGATGTTCATAAAACGGATTTTAGGACTCATGAGGGCCATTATGAGTTTTTGGTAATGCCTTTTGGTCTTACAAATGCGCCCTCAACCTTTCAAAGCTTGATGAACACTATTTTTAGGCCTTTTTAAAGGAAATTTGTATTAGTTTTCTTTGATGACATATTGATTTACAGTAAGACATGGGAAGAACACTTACAACATGTAAATAACGTGTTGGAAGTTTTGGAGAAACATACTCTATATGCAAAGCCATCCAAATGTTATTTTGGTGTACAAGAGGTAGAGTATTTGGGTCATATTGTATCCCATGAAGGCGTCAAAGTTGATCCTCAGAAGATCAAAGCTATGGTGGAATGGCCAAGGCCCAAAAATCTCAAAAATCTGCGTGGGTTCCTAGGACTAATAGGGTACTACAGAAGATTTGTGCGGGGATATGGTAGAATAGCAACCCCACTCACTACATTGCTAAAGAAGGATGCCTTCCATTGGACAGACGTAGCCACTAAATCCTTTGAGCAGTTGAAGGAAGCCATGTGTAGCACCCCGCTTTGGCTACTCCTAACCGCTCAAAACCTTCTTCATTGTTGAATGTGACGCTTGAGATCGTGGATTGGGAGCAGTTCTAATGCAGGAAGGAAGACCAATTGCATTTGAGAGTCGCCAATTCAAAGGAAAAGATCTGCTCAAACCTGTCTATGAGAAAGAAATGATGGTTATTCTTCATGCGGTCAAGCAATGGAGGCCCTATCTCATGGGTAGACACTTCAAGGTAAAAACTGATCATGATAGTTTCAAATACTTTTTGGAGTAAAGGTTATCATCTGAGGAACAACAAAAGTGGGTAACAAAAATTTTGGGTTATGATTTTGAAATCATATACAAAAAGGGTAAATAAAATGTAGTAGTTGATGCGTTGTCTAGAAGGGATACATCCGCAGATGCCTTACTATGTGGAATGTCCATGTTGACGACCGATTGGGTGGAGGAAGAAAGATTGGAATGGAATCAAGATAAGGATACACAATCTCTAATACAGAATATCAAGCAAGGATCTATGACATATAACAAATTTTAGTGGAAAGGTAATGCCCTATGGTACAAGGATAGGTTATACTTGAGTAAAGATTCTAAGTTGAAGCATAAGATTCTTGCAGAGCTACATGCCTCACCTGTTGGAGGACACTCTGGGTTTTTGAAGACATATCATAGAATAAAAAGAGAATTCTTTTGGGAAGGACTCAAGGGGGATGTACAAAAGTTTGTATCAAAGTGTTTAGTGTGCCGACAGAATGAAGGGGAAACAATTAAGACACCAGTGCATTGCTGACCCTTACCAATTCCTAGCCAGAGATGGGAGGAGGTCTCCATGGATTTCATCACCGGATTGCCTTGTTCAGAGGGTAAGAATGTTATTTTCGTGATTATGGATAGGCTCACAAAATATTCTCATTTTTGTGCCCTATCACATCCATTTGCAGCCAAAGATCTGACGCAGCGGCTATTTTTTTTTGAGACAATTCAAAGGCTACATGGAACCCCAAAGATAATTGTGAGTGATCGTGATCCTATTTTCACAAGTAATTTTTGGACGGAATTATTTTCATGTTTGGGTACTCGGCTAGATCACGCTTCATCTTATCATCCTCAAACCGATGGGAAAATGTATGGTCAACAAATTCTTAGAGGGTATTTACGTTGTTTTGTATCGAGATAAGCAAGAAAGGAGGATTAAATAGCTACCACTTTGCGAATGGTGGTATAACACATCTTTTCATACCTTTTCTCAAATGACCCCATTTTAAGCATTATATGGTTACCATCCACCTTCTATCACTTCCTCCTTGAGGGTGAAAACTAAGGTCAGAGATGTTGAGGAACACATTCAACATCAACAACAGTTTTGGCTAGTTTGAAGGAGAATTTAGCATTAGCACAAAACAGATGAAACAACAAGTAGATCAACACCGTAGTGAAAGACATTTTGAAATTGGTGACTGGGTTTTTGTATGTCTCCAGCCTTACAAACAGATGTCCCTAAAGCAATAGAAAAAGGAAAACAAACTTGCTCCTAAATATTATGGCCCTTATCAGGTTCTACAGAAAATTGGTAGTGTTGCTTATAAACTAGAGTTGCCTCCATCTTCACACATACACCTAGTATTCCATGTTTCATGCCTGAAGAAGGTTATTGGATAGAAATTTGAAGCCCAGATAGAGTTACCAGAACTTGAAGAGGAAGGAAGAATCATTTTGGAGCCAGAGAAGATTCTACAAACACGTACTAAGAAGCTGAGAACTAGAGACATTAAGGAATATCTTATCAAGTGGAAGAATCTGAGCATAGAAGATGCCACCTGGTATGATGAAGGTTTTCTCGCAGCAACATCCAGATTATTCAATGTTGAGGTCAACATTGGTTTGAAGGGGAAGGGCATGCTACGCCCTTAACCTATTGCTTGTATTAGGATATGAGTAGTCGACTTGTGGCTTACCATATCATTTTATTATATCGTTTATACTTTCTCATGCTTTAAGTTGGCCTTGGTGATGGCCATAGCATATGAATAGTATATATAGGGGATTATAGGTAGTATTTCATTATCATTTGAGCATTTGAGTCTTATTATATGGTTTGGAGGCTGCCCCTCAAGTGGCAAAGCTATTCTAATTGCATATTGAGATCATTATTCTGAAATATTGTGTTATTTGGTGCTCTAATTTTGCTCTTAATTTGAATTATAAAAGTAATTTCATTACAATACCATGTGTAAGACACTATGGTTAATGTGCATGAATCTCGATCATGTTAGTAATGTAGTTATTTGTTATGTTGTGAAACATACACTAACCAAATGAGTAAAAAGTGTATCATTCGGAGAGAGTAATAAATTGGTAAAAAGTGTATGTTTGGAGAGAGGAAATGAGTATCGTTGACCAGTCACTCGAGCCGAGTATGAGATAGGAGGTGGAGTCTTACATAGACTGAAAATCCACCTCTGTTTGTTTGGTATGTATGGCACATTGCCCAATGGGCACCATATATATTATGTTTCATGAACACCTTAGGCTCAGTAGATGGTACCTGTACCTTTTTCTCTCTCCATATATGGTTGTCTTATAGATGACCTATGTGTACCTTAGCATTGGTGTATTATTGACCAGTCCCTTAAGCCAAGTACGAGATAGGGAGTGGATTCTTACATAGATTGAAAACCCACTTCTGTTCATTTGGTATGCATGGCCACCATGTATATTGTGTTTCACGAACACCTTAGGCTCAGTGAATGGAAACCTATACACCCCCCCCTCAGACTATGTTGAGACTATGTTGAGCCTTGTGGGAGTATGGAGGGATGATTCGTAAATTTAAATTTTCTTCTCTCCCTTTTCTCGAACCAACATATTGTTTTATTAAAAAAATTTGAGTTGTTGCAATTTTGGGAAATTTATTTGGTTGTTTCACTAAAATATGGTTTTTTGCACTAACTATGGCTAATTAGACATTTCATTTATTATTATTTAAATTTTAATTTAAGTTAAAGTTCTCCCGTGAATTCTATAAATTTTCTCACTTGGCCCAAAGCGATTGGATTTGATGCCACTTGGAAATTTTTCTTATTGTTTTGGAATGATGATTCTAATGTTGTATGTGTTGTGCTAGCGAACTGGGTTCACCAAGGAATGGTGGTACCTATGATCCTACAATGTTCTATGGGTGTACGACCCAAGGAGTTATAGATAACTAGCGGGTTGTTGAACCATAAGTTATTATGTCACTTGGGTTAGAGGTGTATGGACTTTATCTTCCTAGGGCTATAAGGTGACTGACCTCTTTAGTGGACCTAAAAGGAAAATTTATCTTTATTTTATTGCTTTGGGAGGTATATGGAGTTGTTTTATGATGCTTTTGGAGGTATATGGAGTTATTTTGTGATTCTTTGGGAGGTATATGGAGTTTTTATTATGCTTTGGGAGCTATATGGAATTTTTGTGATGTTTTGTGAGTTATATGGAGTTATTTTGTGATGCTTTGGCAGGATATAAAGTTTTCTTGTGATGTTTGGGAGGTACATGTAGTTGTTATGTGATGCTTTGGTAGGTATATGGAGTTTTTCGGGAGATGTGTGGAGTTGGTATTATGATTTATGTGTACCTATATGATTCGATTATGTTTTGTGATGTTGAGGATTGATGCTCCTCATTGAGGGTACAATTTTGATCCCCTTTTTGACACTATGTAATAACAGTTATGGTTTCAAGTTTCGTGAAACCTTTGTATGCATATTGTTGGGAATTCCATGTTATTATAGTATGCTTATGTTATGAGTACTATTGTGTTGGGCATATGTGTGTGACAACTACTATGTTATGTGGATCGTGTATGTCCATATTCATGGTTTTTTTGAGTTCCTATGATGTGATACATTTGCGTAGGTATGTAGTTATGTCTTGTGGACTATTAGTGTTGTGTTTGGGCCTTGTGTGGTATCGTGATGTCATCTTTTGTTGGGCACCAAAGAACATAAGTCAATTGAGATTCTAAACAATGAATATTAAGAGCTTGAGATTTATAAATACTCTTAAAAAGGATTAACTAAGTAATAATGTAATTGGAACTACCAATATTCACATAACATTATGAAATTGTCAAACATTTCTTTCTTTCTTGTGATCATGTTTTAACAACATGCCTTTTGGGCTAGTGACATGAGTCGTCGATTAGCTCCTCCTTGCTTAGAGTTACCTCTTTTAAACTTTGTTTTGTGTTACATTAGGGATGATGTTCTCTTAAGGGGAGAGAGATGTAATGCCCTAATGTTTCTAGGGTCTCTTTTCAACCATGTTCAAATACGAAAAATCAAGATAATTGAAATTTAACAAAATATATATATATATATATATAAAAGAAAAAAACAAGATAGATCAACTTATATATATATAATTTAAAGAAACTAAATAAAATAAACACATAAATTAATTAAATTAAATTATTAAAAAAATGAAATGGATGCGATTGGTGAGGATTTGATAGTGGTCCGTGTGAAGTTAAGGGTGAAGTGATGAAGTTTGGTGGTGACAGGAGTGGGTAAAGACATGTGGAAGGAGTTGTCACAAGGCATGGGCCTCCATCAACATCCATTCAGACTTTTCACAT
The DNA here is from genome assembly GCA_018340775.1 of Taxus wallichiana var. yunnanensis. NCBI lineage: Eukaryota > Viridiplantae > Streptophyta > Pinopsida > Cupressales > Taxaceae > Taxus > Taxus wallichiana. The sequence continues at coordinate 343,551,969 of CM031238.1, forward strand.
TCCTTTAATAATAATAATTTCACTTTATTTTGACCAGAGGCATTAACCACGCTAAAAGCCAAGTTAGTGTTGTAATTTAGTAGTAATTGGATAGATACTACGAGTGCAGAGTAAAATATCTCATTTGCTCATATAATTAAATAAATAAAATAAAGCGTGGAAGGGTGTAAAACACAGCCACAGATAATAGCCATCCTAAAATCAATTCATTTTGGTCCAAATTAGTCCTGTACACAGGATAAATCTGCAACCCTGATACCTCATTGTTTTCATATATACAAATTGTTGATCTAGATCTGTAGTTACACTGAATCAATTTTAAATTTATTTGAGCAAAAATGGGACCTCTAACTGCCGTTGTTTATTTGTTGTCCATAGAAGAAAAAGAAAAGATTGAGGATCAAGGAGGAGACTCAGTCAAGTGTAATATTTATCTAAATTATTTTGGCTTCTCCTGCTTCTGATCACTCATGCTATGTGCACTGTAACGTGGCAACTACTTTCTCCAACGTCTCCCACATGTTTTCCTGCTCCTTATCATTTAGTAGTAGTTGTATTGATTTATACATTGAAAGTGCCTCTCTAGTTATCCCGCATATGTCCCCAACAGATTTTTTACTTTCACTCATCATCTACCTACTACCCTCTTTATGCCCATTCGTAGGTCTATGTAGCGATAGTTTGGTTCAAGGAGTACATGTGATGTTGGATATACACAAAATGGTCCTCCTTGTTTAAATGTCATAAAAACTTCAAAGCCAATGCAATTAGTTGGGGGAAACCATTTTTCCATGACCATTGTCAATATCCTCATTATTCTATGTCAAATGGGGGATTTTGGAACAACTCAAAGGTATGCATAAGCATATGACTTGATGTTTTTTCTCCCGCTCATTATCTTGGGACCGCTTAAGCGCTTAAGTTATAAATTTGGGCTATGGTCATGCCATGAAAGTGTTGTTGGCAAGGTGAGTTGGATTTTGAATATGACAAGAGCTATGCTAGAGGGGGATAATAGGTTTGAAGGGAAACATATATTATGTGGCAAGCACATTAGTTTAAAGTATATATTGATATTGTCGATTTTATGGGAAGCTTGTTGGTGTTTTGGACCTCTTCGTGCTTAGAGGGTTAGCACATATGTGGCCTTGGATGTTGTCTTGAATGGTACAGATGGAGGGGGTGTGTGTGCACACAATTTGTTTGATAGAATTCCAAAAGAGGGATGAAGCCTTATGAAATATGAGTGAACCCACCGGAGAACCTTGTACACTACGGACGCTAATATTTACAGCATGGTTTCCTTACCTCCATCTTTTAAATTTTTCGCTTGATTTCACTCTTAATTTTCAATATAATAGAAATATTAAACTATTAGATACTCAAATTGCGATTGGATATTTTACCCGGATGGCTAGCGTAAAATCAATAAAACAACACCTCATGATTTATGCTACTGACTTACAATTTGACCATCAACCGTGTCACGACCACAACCTTATGCATTGCTAAACCCAAGGTATCAAAATTTGGTTCTCGTGTATGTTGGTATTCATGTGAGCTAGATGAGTTGTCAAATAAAATAACCATTTCTATCCACCTTGCAAAGTTAGAAAAATGCAATTTCCAGAGACGTGCAAAATAACATAGTGTGCCTCATAAAAGAGATTTCTAGCATCATATGTCTTATTTTTATGAGGAGAGACATATCAAGCTTTACATTGACCCTAATCGACCATTTGTAGTCTCTTTTTCACTCCTCTAGGATCCCTTTTACTCCATTTTGCACTTTTACGAAGCCGTTAAAACTTAAAAGTTGTGTTTCATTTCGCTCTCCGTTTGGACCTTGAGAAATGAAATGTTTATTAGCCTTCCCCACTAGTGTTTTTACTAGACAATTACTAGTAGCCTTTTGTTTGGGGAATAACACTCTTCCATCTAGTTTCACAAAGGCATTTTATAGGCCTCGGGTTGTTATTTGACTAGGTCAAACTGGATCAACTACGAATAGTGGCTCTAGAAAATCGATCAATGTTTGTAACCCCTTTTCTAGGTCTTAGTTCCATCAGCACTGAAGAATTGTCCATATATAGGAGGGCATGTAGGAATCTTCCCATGGGGATTCCATCCATTGAGAGTCATTTTGGATGAGGTTTCTTAGCCCTCAAGCTAAAATTGGTTGTTATTGCAACTAGCCCAATTACGACCAATGTCCCCGTAAAAACAAATCGCCAATTATAAATTGTTTGTCTATTAAAAATTCTGCTACTCTTATGAATTATTTATATGTAGGACGATACGTAAATATTTATTTACTGTGCATTTTCTCATCCGACAACAAGTTTTGAACGTGCTTTCTTAGCCTCCGAGCTAAAATGAGACATTTTGCAACTAGTAGAAAAATGTAAAATAAGGTTGTAGAACCCTAGCCAAGACAATAAACCGTCATGAAAACTTATTGAAACGTATAAATAACTATATGAAACTCTCTCTTATGGTTTGTTGTGTGAAATGTGACTTTTGGGAAAACAGTGTTTCTCTCTCTTCTCTTTCTTCCCCGTGTATTTCTTTCTTCTCCCATGGTTAGGAAATGAAATGAATATATGTTCCTAATCCTCTCTTTTTACATGTTTATTATTAATATGATATAAATGGAAAACTAAAAATGATTATTATTCTATATTTAGGAGGATGCCATACCAACATTTTTCCGACTATGCAAAGTGGTTGCAGGTATCAAGACTTGGAGGAGGTGAAGTGACACTAAAAATATCAATTTTGCATGCTATTTAAAATAATGTAATTGTATATCAGTGAACCAATTTTTGTGATGTATTGCAATACTTATTACTTAATTTTTAATATGTATGAGATGATAGGTTTAGGGGTGCTTTGGGAAAGTACACCTAACCATAGGTGTCATTTTGATTCAGGTTCCACTATGGTAAAAAAAGGGGGTTGGATTTATATGTTAAATGAAATTTAATTTAATATCTTATAGTGCATTTCCATTGTGCAATTAAAGATTAAATTATTATTTTGTTGTGCTCCTTACCTTGAAAGTGTAATAAATAGATCTAAACAAAAAAATCAACCCTAGTATAAAATTGGTGCATAACTATTCTTCATGTGTGATTATTTTAGCATAGGAAACTCAAAACTTAAGGTAAACATAAATATTTACATTTGATGAAAGATTCTAACTTAGGTAAATAAGAGCCCAAATTTGAGTTTTTCGTCATAACCTCTTATTTAGTGACATTGTCATGATCCTAATAATTAGGAATGACATGGTAAAACTTTTTCTTGGGTAGGTGGTCCTCTCCTAGGATTGATAGATGTGTGTGTAGGAAGGAGAATGTGATTTTCTTAAGGTATTACTCTATGGGTAACCAAACTCTAAAATAATGTAAAACCCTCTTGGTCGATCACACATGTATAGAGAAGAGGGTTAGGTGGAGAATATTACCAACTACCCTTGAAAGTCACCCTTAAGATTTGGGATCATAAATAAACTTGATACCCAATCTCAATTATCATTTTGGTTTATGGTGCAATATTAACAGTTAATATTGACACTCGATCAACATTTTAATTTATGATTAGTTTCTTAAAATGTAAGACTAAGATGATGAGCTTGGAGAAAGATGAATTTTATATCATTTTTATATCATGTTCAAACCATCTTGTGGTGAGAAATGAGTCCCACATTGTATAAACTCTTATATGAACATTTAAAATGATGGACTACTCCATCTTGTCCTTCCACTTTTCCTATTATGTAATAGATGTATGATGTGAAACTATGTGATCATGTTCTTAGAGACAAATCCCCTAAGACAGGGACTAGTAGTCTCATGAGGATACACATTTCCCTATTAACAAATGGGTTACACAATTCATTACAAAAGGTATATGAACCTAGTTAGGGAAAAAATCTTAAGTTGGATGTAAAATGATATTTAGGAAACCTAATCTAGAAACAAAAATAATGAAGTATGTTGACATGTTGAGAGCCTTGGTATCCTCAACTAATTATTGGAGCATAACCATAGTAAAACTATAAGTGACGCTTGGCCTTGGGAATTGTAATTGTTGGATGTTATTCCATAAGAAAAGTGAAAGATGAACTTACTTGTAATTTGATTAAACCCTCTTTTTGTGGTTAAAAACACTATACTGTTATCCATATTTCGCCCCGTGCAAAATATTGGATCAGTCATGACCCCGCATAAAAGGATCCTGAGAAAACTCATTCAAATCCTATAAATTGGTCATGAAGGACTCAACCATGGAGTGGCAGAGGCCGAGAGAGATTGATGGACCCTGTGCAAAAGAAAACATCTCTCTCGGTCGTTTCCATATCTTAATTTGTTCTCCAAGTTACACGTAGACTCAACTATGAGATAGTAAGGTCAGACAAGAAAGGGTGATGCCGCAAAGGAACCGAAAACAATAAGGGGAAGAAACGGTGAAGATACGAAGTCCTTGGGATCAAAACAGTTTAGGAAAAATCCCAAAAATGACTAAGTATGGAGGAGGCAGTGGAAGGAGCCACATTTCCTAATGGTGCTTCTCCAAAGGTGAATTCAAAAAGGGGAGCCCAAACATGCGGGGCATTGAAAAGTATTCAACTAAAAAGGAAGTGTCATGTGTCAGCTTGGCGCAAAATTGGAAAGGAATTCCAGGACGAAGACTCCAACTTGCACCAGCAATCCAAGTAGCAAATGGTCAAGACAGAGTAAAAATGCAGGCTTCAAAATTGGCTAAGTATAAAAGTGTAAGTAGAGAATGCCAAGTGTCAGTGTGGCACATCTCCAAGAGTTGGTCCTAGGGTGGAGACCCAAATGAGCGTGAGCTTTCCACGTAGCCCAAAGTCTAAAAGTAAGAGGGACCATTAAAAATTTCAGAGATCACTGGAGGCCAAAAAGTATCAACTCGATGATCCTCCAAATGAAAACATTGGGTTGGGTTTGTAGGCAAGCACGGTAACTCCTTGTGCTATATCAAAAGGGGAAGAATCGGTTTAATAGTCAATGCATGAGCTATGTCGGTAGAGGCTTGCCAAGTGTCTTAATGGAACTGATTCAAAGATTGAATAAATAAAAGGTTTCCAACCGAGCGTCCGACAACCGCATTTCCTAGGGAAAATTAGGCCATCGGGGAAAAGTTGGTTCTTTGCCCCTTGTTGTTTCAAAAGGGTAAAAGTTGCAAAATGACCCAAAACTCCACCCAAAAGAAAAAGTCAGTGTTTGAACCCGAGTCAAAGCCAAAGTGGGGAGTCGGAGGAAAAAGTGAAAAATTTCCTTTCATTCAAAAGGCACAAAGATAAAGACGGAAGTGCATTCCCCAGCCAGCCAGAAGGAGTCATGTGTCCAGTTAAGCTTTGGGGTATGACAGCTTTTCGAGATTTGCATTTTTGTGCAATAGGGCAAAAGGATAAATTGCATGGACCCATAAGCCATAGTTTTTCTCTAATATGGTTGCCACGTGTCCCATATCAAAAGGGGGACCCATTTTTCAAATTGTTTTCCCACCCATCTGTATGGACCTAATAAAACATTCGAAGGGCATATCTTTCAACTCAAGGCTCGAAATATTATGAATCTGACATCATTGGAAAGATCTCGGCCTTGCCCACGCCATGGAGGTTTGAGAATTTATTTTTGAGGAGGTTAGGTGAAGGAAAATGGAGGAAACATTTTCAAGATTTTAATGCAAGATATTCTTGCTTCAAAACCAGATATTCTTGTTTCTTATACTCTTTTACCCCTGTTTCCTAGAAAGTTTTAGATTAGGGATAGAAATAGATCCAATGCAAATCCTCACGTGTGCACTTGAGCAGAGGAATAAGGAACCAACCTTTAATCTGGAGAGGTTTTCCATTTTTAAGGTCCCACACCTTGGAGAAAGTTCAATGTTATGCAATCACACCGATGATTCTCGCCTTAGAAAAGCATATTCATAACTCATTTGGGGGTGCTTGTGATTTTTCACTAACATTTTTGGTATGCGCGGTGGGACTAAAAGTCTCATCTTATTACAATAGGAATTGATGTACACTTGCTATGATTCTAGCTTTTAAGAAGCCTTAAAAGTGTATATTTGGTGACTCCAAAAGAAATAAATCTACTAGTTTCGGTAGTCCAAGGAATTTCATGAGAAGAATAAAAACACACAACAAGAACCGAGAAGAGGGATTGTTTGTCTAACTAGACTTATCCCCAGGATAGAAGGGGAAGAGGAAGAAGAACCCGAGAGGTATTTATCTCCACCAAATAGATCTTTATCAATACCTCCTCTCGGTGACCATTCATTCTATCAAGGGGGTGCTCGACCAATAAGGATGGCTCAACCAAATCCTTATGTTAACTTCACTAGAAGTAGTCCACTCGGCTTGAATGCAAAAATCAAGTTCCTATTGCCACATTAACAAGTATCCCATATTTCAATGGGGAAAATCAAACTTCTCCTAGTGATCATGTCCAAGATATTGCAAATGTCTATACAATCCACAAGGTTCATGAGATGGACATTGCAGTCAATTTTCTCACCTCTTCACTCAAAGGGAAGGCTTCACAATAGTTCAAGAGTCTTAAGGCCCGTTCTATTCAGAATTGGAATCAGCTATGCACATCTCTTCACAACCAGTTTGGAGAGAAAGGTGATAACCTGTCTTTGTTGGAACAACTAACAACAATCAAGAGATCCCCAAATGAGTAGCTAATAGACTTCAACCTCAGATTCTAGCGGACCTGGGATAGAATTCCAATAGATGTAAATCCCACTAATGAAGGTGCCTTATTATACTTTCTTAGGGCTTTAAATTCTAATATTTATCTGGATGATTCAGTCAATGGGGGCACTACATTACCTACAACCTATAGCCTTTCCATAGGGGCTAAGAACCATTTGATTCAGGCTGGTAAAATCACTCCTAGGTAATCCATGCCTCTATACCCTAAGTTAGGAAGCCCAAATGCTAGCCAAAATCCTACATTAGCTCCTATACAAACAACCAGTCGAGTTCGGATGAAGCTTCAACTTCATCATCTAACACCTTTAAGGAACTCCAGAAGTCATGAAACAACTTCGTAACCCAGGGAATGAGATAAGTAACTATCAAAAGACAACAACCTCGAGTTCCGTGCCATATGAGTCTCGTGCTAAGTCTCGTGGTCAATAACAAGCCGCACTCCCAAGACGTGTAGAATAGGCCACCATATCAAACCATATATCGAGCTTAACTAAGGATAGCACCAAGCTACTAGACCTTTCAGTCATATGAGCCAAACACAACTTCAACATCAAGGGCATTGGTTCCCGCACGTAACAATAAGGCATAAGAATATGATTGGTGTTTTCCATGCAATCAAGCACATAACCAATCAATATGATTTAATGGTGCTCTAAATCAAGACTTTATGGTGCAAACTAGTATGGTGCCACAAGAACCTAACCAAGAGGGGGATCAGCAGCAAGAGGCTCTAAAAGGTGAACCTCCAAGAGAGACTATGTTTGTCACATCGGCAGTCAAGACTTCTATGGAATGAATCAGTTCCCTTCTCAACGTGTGGCTACAAATACCCAGTCTAAAAAGAGGAATATTGCAGAGGGCCAAGTACTGAACTCAAGTGACCTTCAACCTTCCTTCACTCCACAAGGTCCTGGTGCTCCAAGTACAACTCCCAATATACATAACCAATCCAAGCCACCCCAAACCTAGTTAGGCAATGGTTGTAACAACCCATGTGCAAGAGAGAATTATATCTCGGGAAGGGGCACCAAAAAAATATCTCGTTCAATATTATTGAAAAAATGAAAAGAAAAAGTGTGAATACTTCACTATAGGAGTCACTGGTCATTCTAGGACATAGGTATCCGTCAGCAGCATCGTCATGCGGGGGTGGTCAAGTTCAAATCACCCCGCTAACTAGAAAGAGAGAGTGCTTACCAATGCAGCTCAACCAGGAGGAACCATGAGGAAAAAAAAGGTAAGAACCTAAGACCTCCTCTTTTCTATGTCTCATTAATTATTGGATAAAAATTGGTACACAATTATATGATTAATTATGGGGCTAGTATTTATGTGATGCCCAAACAAATAGTTGATCACTGGGTCTCCAATATGAAGTCATCTCTAGAGGAGTAGTCCAATTATATGGGATAGTAGTGACCACTATGTGAATCATCAAGGATCTCGAGCCTCACTCGCGTTCCTGCCCTAGTATGAATTTTTTTGCAAAACGTGTCAATCATAGATTTGCCACCACATTTTTCTTTGTGTCTATCCAGGGACTTCACTGCCAAAATTGGAGGCTACCTGTCCGATGATTGGTCACACATGCTCTTTAGGAAAAGGTATGGGGCGAAGTCCACAATCAGATCTTAACCTATTGATGATTATCATATTGAATCCTATGTGCCTAGCCCAATAAATGCCAATCGCTCAACTTTTGATCAAGAACACCTCCTAAGCACTTCTAAAGAAAATACCAAGGTGGGATATATCCCAGACTTGAATCTCGATGAGTGGGCCAACAAAAGTCATGATTTTGACCCCTATAAGGAGATGGAATAATCTGAGCTAGGTGTCTACTACCTACATGAAGAGAATCATCCTCTTCCTGATCTAATTAAGCCAGAATATAAGGATAATAATGAGGTATGACAATTGTTCTTTGATGGCTCAAGGAGTAGACAAGGAGCTGGAGGAGGAGCCATGATTGTGTCCCTTAGAGGTATGAGATATTATTCAGCCTTCAGATTTCAGTTTTCTTTCTCAAATAATGTTGTTGAATATGAGGCTTTAGTTAAAGGTCTTCATTGGGTAAGGAAGCTAGGGATCAAGAACTTGCAAGTGTTTGGTGACAGTGAACTGGTTGCCAATCAGTCAAAGGACTTAATGTTGTAAAAATGACCTACTCAAGAACTAAAAGAGTAGGGTATTGGACCTCATGGAGGATTTTGAGGCCTTCAAAGATTGTGTCCATACCCGGAAGGAGAATGAAGTTGTTGATAGACTTGCGCAGAGTCAAGACAATGTTTGATGTGGTTGACAACATCGAAGAGAAAAAGAAAACCACATATCCATGTGGTTGTGAGGCAAGAAGTGTCGATAATAACACATGCTTGACATTGTGTGTTTGAGAATGATCAACAAATCATTAACTTGTTGTAAGAAGAAGCTGAATTCTCAACTACAAACCAGAGCAGAGACTAGAACAACAATATGGGAATCAAATAGATACAGGTTGCATACAAACAACCTTTCCAAAGGCATAGTTACAATCGGAATATATATTCAATCCTAATGATCAGTTTAGAAAGGAGAAGGATAATATGCAGATCAAAAGGGAGGATTCAAAGTTGATCCCAGTTGGAGAAGACAAAACACTTCAAATTGAAAAAGTGGCCACCGAGAAAGAAAGGTATGAATTCATACAAATTTTCCAAGAATTTCCTAATGTGTTTTCTTGGAGTTATGAATACCTAAGAGGGTTCAATCCAAAGCTATCACAACACACAATCAAGCTAGATCCAATTGCTCATCCCATCAAAGTGGCAGAAGCAAAGACTAGTCAACCCACATATTGAGCCTCTGATGAAGAAAGAGATGAACAAGCTGATAGAGGCAAGTATCATATTTCCAATCAAACACTCAATTTGGGTTGCAAATATAGTCCCAGTTAGAAATAAAAATGGAGAAATCAGGTTGTGTGTTGACTTGTGGATTTGAATAGATCCTCTCTCAAAGACCACTACCCACTCCCTTCAACGGAGCAGATCTTGGAAGTAGTGTCCTGGGTTGGAAAGGTTCTCCCTCCTAGATGACTATTCAGGTACAACCGATCATGGTGAAATAAGATGATCAATTCAAAAAAAAAAATCACCACCAAATGGGGCACATATGCCTACAAGAAAATGCCATTTGGATTATCGAACGCCGAGCCACTTTTCAAAGGGCAATGGATATGGTATTTAAGGGATTGATCAACAAAATAGTGTTGATATATCCGGATGACATTACGCTTTTTCCAAAATGGGGCGATCATCATTTCCATCTAAGGAAGGTATTCCAAAGATGCGGAGTTTTTCGGTGTCACTAAACCCAAAAAAATGCATATTATTTACCCATGAAGGCAAGCTCCTAGGCCATATTGTATCAAAGGAAGGACTGACAATTGACCTGGAGAGAGTTTAAGTAATAAGAGAATTGCCATTGCCAAATCACAAGAAGGCTCTTCAAAGATTCTTGGGAAAAATCAATTTTTTCTGCAGATTTGTTCCAAACTTTGATGCCCTTGTTAAGCCAATAATGTTGATGCTAAAGAAGAGCTTAGAATTCAAGTGGACAACAGAAGGAAAAGCATGTTTGAGGCTATCAAAGAATCCATATCACAAGCCCCAACTCTTGTGAATCCATATTTTTCCAGAGACTTCATATTGTATGCCTTTGGTGGAAGTGACACAATTTCCGCAATCTTGGTTCAATAGAACAAAGAAAGTGTAGAACAACCAATTGATTTCTTTAGCTAGAGTCTGGAATATTATGAGGTGAGGTACTCCTTCATTGAGAAGTAGGTCTTGATGATAATCAGAGGATTGAATAATTTTAAGCATTTGGTTTCAAACAACAAAATCCAACTATTGGTCTCTCATGCAAAAGTTAAAGAATTCCTTCTCAGTAAGGACCTGAATTAAAAGCATGAAGAATGGATCACTCGTGTCATGGAGTATGACATTGAGATCAAGGTCACCAAGCTGGTCCATGGGAAGGGATTGTGTGAAAAACTTTCCTCAGTCAACAAGATGAAATAGACAGTGAAAAGGATGTTGTCCTTTTTCTACAAGAAGGGAGAGATGATGTACCTACTCCTTGTTGGACCCAAGACATGGTGCACTTCCTTCGAACAAGAATGTGTCCTCATAGGATGAGTAAAGCAAAAAGGATACATTTCGTGTTACAGTCATTGCATATGTTCTAATTGACTCTGCCTTATTCAAAAGAGACATCAATGGCATTATGCTAAGATGCATTGGGACAAATCAGGTGGAGAGAGTGCTACAAGAATTCCATGTCAAGCACCCGGAGGCCATTTTTCTCCAAGATTGACAAAGACTCAAAATCATGAATGCAAGATATTATTATCCTAGAGTGTTTAATGATTGCTACGCATGGATCAAGAGGTGCAAGAATTGTGCATTCTTCAAAGGAAAAGAAAGGCTAACAACACTTCCATTGCACCCAATCAAAGTCTATGAACCTTTCATGCAATGGGGATTGGACTTCATTGAGTCATCAATCCAAATTCCAGCCAAGGCCACAAATGGATCCTGATAGCGACAATTTATTTCACCTAGTGGACCGAGGCAGTGGCAGTCAAGGAAGTCAATGAGTCTAGTATCCTAGATTTTTACAAAGGGATAATGACCAGGTTTGGAGTGCCAGCCACCATCATATAAGACAATGCATTAGCATTTATAGGTTCCAAGATCACAGGATGGGCTGTTAAGAATTGGAATTATTTGAGTGCTTCATAAAACTATTACCCTCAAGGTAATGGCCAGGCTGAGTCCACAAACAAAAACTTGCTAAAAATAATTAGAAGAACTCTTGATGAGAATTAGAGGACCCGGCACACAAAGCTCAAAAAGGCCATATTGGCTGATAGAATAATGCCTAAGAGATCTACATGAAACTCTCGCATTCGTGGATTATCTATGGAAAGAGGCGTGTTTCCTATATCACTTGATCAACATTTGAGCTCATGAAGTAACTAGAGATGTTTTAATTTGGACCAATAGAGGCCTCAGGTATGCGGAGATGATAGAATTAGAAGAAACTAGAGAGCATGCTCTCTAAGCAATAGAGAAGAATCAGTGTCACCAAGAAATGCTTTGACAAGAAGGAAAAGAAAGGACCTTCTAGGAAGGAGACCTAGTTTTCAAATGGGACGTAGATCGAACGAAACCAGAAGGCATTCAAATCTTGACGCTATCTAGATTGGCCCCTATATGATCAAAAGGTGTAAAAGTAGCAATGCTTTACAATTTTCCACATTAGAGGGCTAAGAGTTGTAGATTACAATAAATGAGATCTATATTAAGCACTTTGCAACTAAAAGGGAAGTCTCACCCTATACATATTAGTTTAGTTTCTCTTTCCTCTAAGTGTTTGTGCACATCGCATTGCTTATATAGTGTAGACTCGCTTTTCTCTAAGTGCTTTTCACACTTTGCATGTTCCATTTGGATCATGTATGATTTCAAATTTTTATATATAGTGTGTTGTTGTTTTGTTGCTTTTATGCAGTCCATTCGAAAAGCGATGAAGCCCAGGTTAAAACAATTTTCTACTCTTAGAGACTTTCATTTCAAGGTTTCTTATGAAAATTAATAGTACAGCAGCCGTGCTCATGAATCGAAGAAAAATTAGTATAATACCGTCTCTCTCGACTCCATGCCCAACAGATCCGACAAGAAAATTACTCTTTTCATCTAGCAAGTAGATACTCCTATGAGTCGCCAAATTGTTATCCATATTTCATCCTCGTGCAAATATTGGATCAGTCACAACCCCGCATAAAAGGATCCTAAGAAAACTCATTCAAATCCTATAAATTGGTCACAAAAGGACTCAACCATGGAGTGGGGAGGCCGAGAGATACTTGATAGACCTCAGGCAAAAGAAAATGACTCTATCGGGACGTTTCCACATCTTAATTCATTCTCCAAGTTATAGTAGACTCAATAATGAGATAAGAGGGTCGACGAGAACAGTAATGCCGCAGAGGGACCATAAACAAATTGGGGAAGAAACAAAGAAGATCCAAGTCCTCAAAGCTAAAAACGGTTCAAGAAAAATACCAAAAATGACTAAGTATGGAGGAGGCAAGTGGAAGGAGCCAAATGTCCTAACGACGCTTCTCCAAAGGTGAATTCCACGTGTCCAAAACCCCAAAGAAATTATGGGGCGTTGAAAATTCTTTAACTAAAACGGAAGTGACAGTGTCACTGGCAAAATCAGAAAGGAATTCCATGACAGAGACTCCAACTTGTTCCAACCCTCCACGTAGCAAATGGTCAAGATAGATTCAAAAGGCAAGCTTCAAAATTGGTAGAGTATAAAAGTGTAAACGGAGAATTCCAAGTGTCAACGTGCGGCACATCTCCAAGAGTTGGTCCCAAGGTGGAGACCCAAATGAGCGTGAGCTCGCCATGTAGCCCAAAGTCTAAAAGTAAGAGGGACCGTTGAAAAGTCCACAGATCAATGGAGGCCGAAAAGTGTCAACTTGATGCTCCTCCAAAGGAAAACTTTGGGTCAAGTTTTCAGGCAAGCGTGGTGCCTCCACATGTTATATCAAAAGGGGCAGAATCGGTTGAATAGTCAATGCATGAGCCAGGCCAGGAGGCTTCCAAGTGTCTTAATGGTGCTGATTCAAAGATTGAATAAAGAAAAGGTTTCCAAATGAGTGCCAGACTGCCATGTGTCCCCGGGAAAAGTGAGTCATTAGGGGAAAATTTTTTTCTTTTCCCGTTGTTGTTTCAAAAGGGGTAAAAGTTGTAAAATGACCCGCAACTCGCCAAAAATAAAAGTCATTGTTTGAACCCGAGTCAAAGACAAAGAGGGGAGTCGGAGGAAAAAGTTAAAAATTGTGTTTCATTCAAAAGGCATAAAGACAAAGATGGAAGTGCATTCCCAAACCAACCAGAAGGAGCCATGTTTCCAAGTGGAGCTTTGGGGGTACGGGAGTTTTTAGAGTTTTTCTTTTTTTGCGCAATAGGGCAAAAAGATAAATTGTGGACCCATAAGCCCGATTTTTGCTCTAATCTAGCTGCCATGTGTCCCATATCAAAAGGGGGACCCATTTTTCAAATTGTTTTCCCATCCATCCGTACGCTCTCCGATAAAAACTTCAAGGGGCATATCTTTCAACTCAAGGCTCAAAATATCGTCAATCTAGCACCATTGAAAATATTTTGGCCTTGCCCATGCCATGGAGGTTTGAGACTTTACTTTTGAGGAGGTTAGGTGAAGGAAAATGGAGGAAACATCTTCGGGATTTCAATGGGGTAAGTGCACGAAGTTGGTGGACAATTCCATAGAAATAAAAACGCTGAATTAAAGGAACCGTGATCGCGGTTCAAGAACCACGATCATCGGTTCCTAAATTCTAGGTTCGTAATTACCGAACCTAAAACCGTGATCGCGAACTCGAGACAACATTTAACAGTCCCACGACTCGTTATTTTCCTCATTTTTCATTTCGAACCGCGACTTTTCCTAAACGTTTTTCACTCGCGCCTCAATACCATCTCAAAATTGCTCATCGGACTTCTGGATAGCGATATATTCAACCATGCCGCCAAGACAAGGAGGTAAGTCCCCGATTGTAATCATTTTTTTGCATTTTAGGTTTTTTTTTGCATTTTCATGGGTTTTTTGAAATGTTTGTTTATGTATACAATTTTTTTGTTTTATTAGTTGGTCAAAAACTCGAAATCATGCAAACCGTCAAAACATTCATCAAAACCCACGGAACATTCCTAAAAACCTCTCGATCATTCCTCAAAACCCTCCTCCAAACATATATCCGCCTCCTGTGGCTCCTTCTGTCCCCACTGAGCGAGCAGGAACGCAAGATAATATCATTGGAAGAATCCAAGAAAATAAAATTGCCATTGAGAACCTAATTCAAAATATAAGACAAAATCATGCTACAAATCCATCCCGCATGCCAATACATTGCAAACATTGATTGGCAAACTCGAGTCCCCGCAACCAACCAAATACATAGATGGAACACCTTTTGAAGTGACTGTAGGTCGTGGTATGCAGATAAACTATCCCATGCGGCCGTAAAAGACAAAAAAATTGGAAAAGACCTCATTTGTGCATTATTTACCGACCCTAGAACCAATGCCCCCCTCGCAGTTACTTGCAAACGGTTCCCAATCCATTGGTGCCATGATGATAGAATCAAAAACAATTTTTGGGACCAATGGTGGATGGTTTTTGATTATCCACCATGCAACAATAATGAGGTTCCTCTTTATTTTTTGAAGAAATTATATTGTGAGTTCGTGCTCAATGAGGTCCCGAATTATTTTGTCTTTTCTGACTTTTTTTGGTCGAGGAGGTGGCTCTGCACAGAGCAGACCTGCACGCGTAGGTTAGCCTAGGATCCCCCATGCCCCAAAACCCCCACTACCTTCAGTTATCCCTCCTACAGTGAAGGAGGTTGTGGAGATTGATACATTGCATGCATTGAGGAGCTCACTGACACCCTCTCACCTAGCATAGCACCCGACGCATCTCGGTGATGTTGGTGGAGGTGCCGGGCCTAGTGCACCACACCACCGTGGATCATGTGGTGCCGTATGCACCGCAGTGAGACATCATTTGCTAGTTCACGGGATTTATTTTCTATAGATGAGATGTTGGGGAATTTTTTTGGAACTGGAGCCACTGATATTGGTCTTTCACGGGTAAATTTTAAATAAATTTAAATAATATATATACAATAGTTTAATTCACATGTTTGAGATATTAATATATATATATATATATATATATATATTTTGATTGACGTCATGTACATACATGTAAAAACTAATTTTTTATTTTATTTTAAATAGCAAGAGCCGGTGAAGGAAACATTCGGTGTCGACATGCTAGCTACTGCCGCTAGGCGTGTTTCAAATGTAAGTTTCAAGTTGTAAAAACTTACATTTTTAATAAATCATTTAATTCCACTAGATTATTATTATAATTTGTTTCGTGTGTATGTTGTACATGTATTAATATTTTTCTCTTTATACACAGGAGCCTGTGGGTCATCATCTGCTCAGGCCGAGGCTACTCGACACGCCTCACATGATTTTTACGCAGTTAGTAAATCTCTTTACACTTTTTTCTAATTATCGGAAGTTCACGCACAGATTACATGCTTTGGACATCTCGTACATGAGTTTCACTTTCTTATACTCAACCTATATATTATTTAGTAGGAAATGCCAATTCATTTGATATAACTAGCCATGTATGTAATCATTTATTGGTTTTACATGTCTTGAAAGTACCACCTGGGGTAAGATTGTATAGTAGGGATGGGAATGAATGTATAATTTCCCTCCTTTGTATAGTTTTTTTACCTTCTTAAAATCTCAACATGTGGAATGAGTGCTTGTAAATGTTTCATGTACCTATATATAGATCTGGTGTTTCCTTGATGAACGTGAAAAGATATGTTTAGAGTGTAGGGACCTTTGAGTTCCTTTACTATTATTTTTTTCAATAGGTTTCGATAGGAGTGCTAAGCTCTTAAGTAGATTTTAATATTGATTTGTACATGTTTTTTGTATAGCTTATGACTGCTAGAGAGACTCCTCCATATATGCAGACTGTGGAGGCTGCTGTAGATACTGCCATAGCATCTGCAGATCCACTAACTGAGGTACACAATTTTTTAAATTTGTTAAATTTTGGAGACCTTCATTATTTTTTATTAAACTTAAATCTACAATATCAAATTTTGTAGGTATATATGTGAAATATTTAATTTGAAAATTAATTATTTGTATGTAGCTTACCCCTCGTGAGTCTATTGTTGTCCCTGTGACGCATCAACAACAAATTGATAGGGATCATGACATCATGGTAAGATTTCACATGTATTTTAACTAAATTGTACAAGTTTCTAAATTTTGAATGTATTTTAAAATTTTGGGTGTTAAAAACTTGTTGTTTATGAATGTGCAGGTTAGGTTGCAGGCATGCTTAGAGACACCTAGGACCACACGGATGAAATCCGTAGTGGCATCTCCCTCCACTACATCCCTAGGTCATGGACGTGCTACTTCTAGTAGGGCAAAGAGAGGGAAGATGTTTCATGAGTAGATTTATAGTCCACCTGGATGTACATATGTGGTCATGAGTAGATTCACAGTCCATTGTACTATATATAGCCTTTTGCGACCGCATGTGGTCCCATATGTACATTATGACACGTGCTTAGTTCGAGATGTATACATACATTATGAACTTATGTACATATATATTTTCAGAGACGTGCGCGTCTGGAGCACACTTTGTTTGATTCTTATATATATATATCCATGTGTGTTGGTTAAATCATATTTATTTTGGTTATTTTGGCGATTCCTCCATATATGGAACTCCTATGGATATCTCTGCTACGGTTTTGTTTCCGAGGCTATAAATTTGAACTATTTCAGGTCTTTTAAATCTTGAGGTGGATTTAGTGTATTACTTCTAGTTATATATTTTCTAGTATCTTCTCAGTATTACTTAGTATCTTTCTAAGTATTAGTAACTAAAGCTTATATTTAATGGAATTCATCAATTTATCATCCTATTGTATTTGGAAAAGTGTGCTTGAAACTCTGGTGTATTTGACTGTACATCTTGATAATATTACAGGTATACCCAAAATTGGGTCTGCATTGTTTGTAACTTTTGTGTACATATGAGTTAATCCTTGAAACTTAACTGTATTGATTTTCCAATCCTGTAGCCGTACTGTTCTTTTGTAACTCATAATAATCCTGAAATATTGTTAAATCTGAATGATATGTGGCTGTATCTTTATATTATTTTTATTTGCATCATAAGCTTGTACTGTTAGATGTGCATTACTGAAACATGCCATTATAGTTGCAATCTTCTTAGACTTCTGGATATGAAACTAATACCATGAAACTACATTCTTTCAATTGCTCTACAACCTAGAAGTTATTTTCAAATGTATTTGTACATTTGTTTTAGCTGATTGCTTCATGTATTTTGAGTTCCAAAACTGTGAAGACTGTAAGTACCTTCCAACATGGGCATTGTTGTATTTGCCTATGCATCATGGATATTGAACTTGGCAGTTGAAGATGGTAGTTGATCATTTTGATTACGCTCATAGTATCTACATTAGAGTTAGATAAATAATATCAGTAAGAAACCATATAGAGGATAAGGGATAATATTAAATTTGGAGTATGTTAAGTAGTGAAAAGGAGCTGTTTGAACTTGATCAAAAGACAGAGTTGAGTTTTTAGGGAAACATAGAAACCATTGAATACATATGTTATAAATTTTTTGAACTGCAACATGTGGTATCATAGCTTGAAGATCAAGGAAGATTAGCTAAAAGGATTTGAGATAAGGTTGATACAGTGGTCCAAGAAGAGAGACAAAGAGATAGATGAAAATGATGGGTGAAGTAAAGAGTGAGGTCATGGTTACAAAATGCCACATTGGATGGAGAAGTTAGTATCAGAGAGATAAGATGCTAGACTAAAGCAATTACATGAAAGGATAAGAGAGTTCAAGAACATATGTGAAAAATAGAAAAGATGATGGAAACAAGGAAGAAACGTAGAGAAAGGTAATTGAAGGTTATTAGGCCTCATGAATCAGACTTGATATATATGGTGAAGAAGAAGAAGAACTAGCAGGAAATGTGATTCAAAGGTTGATAGAGCTAATGAGGTACAAGAAGAGAGAGAGAGAGAGAGAGAGAGAGAGAGAAAAGGAAAGAAGAAAGGAGGAAGAGAAGATAATTATGGTTTCACAGGAGGTCAGAGAGTTGAATCAAGAGGTAGCACAACTGATGGTCTTCATAGAAAGAGAGAAAGAAGAGAAAGGAAAAGAAAACCGTAGAACAATATTACCCATAATATTATAACAAAACCAAGTGTTAAGGATAAGGCAGAAAATAAGATTCATGAGCCCCATATATCATCCTACCAAGGACAAGATGACAACAAGAGATAACATAACAACCAAGTCATTGTAATTTAATTTAAATAAATAAGGAAACAAGTTATATTTTGCAAACGGTGGGTCGTGGCACCGAACGGACTGCGCCGACACGTCTGGGTGGCCAAGTGAACACTAGAGGAGGTGGTGTTTTGGTGCGTGAAATGGTCGTTGCTTCCGGACTACTTCGTTCAGGCGTAGTCCCTTAAGAGCCCTGAGACCAAAATATCGTTCAAGTTCGACGGGTGACTACTCGGACTCTGTGGAACCTAGAGAGGCCTCGTTTGATCTAACACCTCGATGTAGGGACCCTATACAATAGCCTCTCTTCATTTCTTTCTTCTCATTTCGGTGCTCTCGCTGTCCTATTGTTTGCAAACGCGCGAAATAGTGCAGTTGGAGCCAGTGTAAAGTTGTCAAACGCTATATTTTGCAAATGGTGGGTCATGGCACCGAATGGACTACGCCGAAACGTCCAGTGGCCAAGTGAATGCTAGAGGAGGTGGTGTTTCGGTGCGCGAAACGGTCGTTGCTTTCGGGCTACTTCGTTCGGGCGCAGTCCCTTAAGAGCCCTGAGACCAAAATATCATTCAAATTCGACGGGTGACTACTCAGACTCCGTGGCACCTAGAGAGGCCTCGTCTGATCCAAAACCTCGGCATAGGTTCCTTCTACAATAGTCTCTCTCGGTTTTTTCCTTCTCATTTCAAAGGTTCTCGTTGTCCTACTTTTGCAAACGCGTGAAATAGTGCAATTGAGTCGAGTGTAAGGTTGTCAAACGCTATATTTTGCAAACGGTGTGTCGTGGCACCGAATGGACTGCGCCGACACGTCCAGGTGGCTAGGTGAACACTAGAGGAGGTGGTTTTTCGATGCATGAAATGGTCGTGGCTTCCGGCTACTTCGTTCGGGCGCAGTCCCTTAAGAGCCCTGAGACCAAAATATCGTTCAACTTCAATGGGTGACTACTCGGACTCCGTGGCACCTAGAGACGCCTCATCTGATCCGACACCTCGGCGTAGGGACCCTCTACAATAGCCTCTCTCAGTTTTTTTCTTCTCATTTCGGTGCTCTCGCTGTCCTACTGTTTGCAAACGCGTGAAATAGTGCAGTTGGAGCCAATGTAAGGTTGTCAAATGCTATATTTTGCAAATGGTGGGTCGTGGCACCGAACGGATTTGTCTTGACACGTCCAGTGGATAGGTGATTGCTAGAGAAGGTGTTGTTTCGGTCTGCGCAAACGGTCGCTGCTTCCAGGGCTACTTCGTTCGGGCGTAGTCCCTTAAGAGCCCTGAGACCAAAATATCGTTCAACTTCGACGGGTGACTACTCGGACTCATGGCACCTAGAGAGGCCTCGTCTAATCCGACACCTCAGCATAGGGACCCTCTACAATAGCCTCTCTTCATTTTTTTCCTTCTCATATCGGTGCACACGCGTAAGTATGGTCTTGTAAACACTTGGGGAGGAGTCGTTTTCAAAATTTACAACATTTTCAAAATTTACAACTTTTTCAAAATTTACAACATTTTCAAAATTTACAACATTTTGAAAATTTACAACATTTTCAAAATTTACTTGACTTTTTCAAAATTTACAACTTTTTCAAAATTTACAACTTTTTCAAACAATGAAAGCTTCTCTTAGCTTCGAGAATTTAAAATTCTCTACTAACAGTGCCAACCACGTGAAGGTGGAAGCTTTTATGGCACCACTAACCTAAATATAAAAGTGTTAGTCAAAGAAATTTAAGTTTCAAATCAAAACCATATATACTATAGATCTAGATATAATGTACGTGTAAAATACACAAATTTAAAATAAAATATATATTCAAACTTAAATCTAGATCTTTAAGTTCTAAAAAATTAATATATATATAAATTGAAAAGAAATTATATATATACCAGACATGCTCGCATTGTAAAAATTCATTCCAATGAACCATCAGGATCGGATCTACTCTGAATAGCAGACAAGATTGCTTCATGATCTGACTCTCGAACCTTCCAAAGAATCTTGTTATTAGGCCTTCCTCGATATCTATACAACTGAATATTTGTCGCTTGAACTAGATGTGAATATAAGAGTATTTTCCTGTGTGTCTCAAAGTCTTAAAACACCCAAACAGAGGAGTTTTTAATGGATACCGTCAAGCCAAGTTCCAAAGAACTACCACCGACCCTCGTAGGATACTCAATATCTTCGCCATCTATAATAGGAGAAGTCAAATTTTTCTTTCCTCGATGCAACGACATAAGAAATAGTCTTTTCCTTCTTCATTGTCTTCTGTCGCAATTACTGCAAACCACTGTCCTACAAAAAAATAACCAAGGAAAGTTGAACAACTGAAATTTAAATTACATATTAAAATTTCAATGGACATATAACTCAATTTACAAAAATTAAATAAATAACCATATTTATACCTTGTCGCACCAAAATTGAAATTTCGTCAAAGTCCTTGGATGTTGTAACTTCATCTGCAGAAACAAGTCGTAATGCTTGTGGAGGTTGATAACTAGGAAGTGGAGTTAGAGGGCTACAAATCCATCCTTCCACCCATTCTTGTGAATCACACTCAGCAGTGAAAAATTCGATACAAGATGCACAAAAGCATGTTAACTTTCTTGTCCATACGGCCCACGAAGCAGCGTCTGAGCTACAAAATGAGTGCATATCACTGGACCCAGTGAGTGTCATACAATCCTTGTAGTTAGCAATATGTTTTTCCTCTATCGACCAAAAATATCTCTATGCAAACCGTGGAATTTTATTGAGAACCTCGGGCCATGTTATCGCACACCATTCCACTATGTTGTTTGCATCTTTTAATTTAGCACCATATTTGTACTTCAACTCTTCTCTTGCAAGATCTTTTTCACACATGCCCCCACCGTCATGCTCTCCTTTTCCATGTCCAACCTTAGTGAAACTCCAAATATGTTGCACACCCATCTTGGCGTGCATTCTCGCTCATCCAATAAAACATTCGTGCATTCTTAAACTGAGACGTGTAATTATCTGACCATATATAATGTTGTTTGAAGTGGATGTCCCTATCAGACAAGTTTCCATAAAATAACTGGAAACACCCTTGCACAAATTCAGTAGAATGAGTACGATCATCACTGATATAAAAGTGGTACTCTCTTAATATTTTTCTATCATTCTCTGTACTGTCAGGAGAATGTAGAAATGCTATATGCACAAAAATGGCAACTTGTACTGAGTTGTAATATTGCGATTGAACCTCCATTTGTGGTTGCAATGTGTAATTCTCTGCAAAATCGACCACTGAAACAATAGTACCAATAGGAAATGTGTCTTTTCATAGCTTGAATTGTTCATCCAACCATCGAGCTCTATGTGTATGCCTCGCATACTCATAAACAATTTCATCCTTAAATTTTCTCATAAATTGAAAAATGGGCATTTGTTCTGTAACTAGCTCACACTGTTTCGACTCTTTTTCATCTTTCAACTGGTATGCAACTGATTTATATTTATCAAATTCAACTAAATTATGTCCTATTATACCTTCAATTTTCTCATGGATGCAACTTTCCAATTTAGGTAATCCGCCGCATGTACTACAACTTCCATCTAAACAATCCTGACTATAAAAAAATTGTCCAACTTCTTTTCACAAAATATAGTAGGAATGAAATCCTAGATGATATTGGTGGAACTTGAACACCACATTCAGATAACATAGTTTCAGAATGAAAATTAGAATGAATACGTAAAAATTTAGCATAATGCATTGCAAATTCAACATGTTGCCTACAACAACAAGTGGTGCGAGCATGGTTGATTTTCACATAGAATGGTTTCAACATTTCAAAAAAACATTGATTAATTTTAATTTCCATATTCTCTTGTTCAAACTTACGAAAAATTGAGTTTGAGTCATATCTAAGAAATGCTTTGGATGTGGTTCACGATTAGTAGAACCAACTCTCCGTTTTATAACATCTCTTGTATTAGGTGAAACTCTAGTGTTATCATGCCAAAATTTAATAACAACTTCTCTTATAGCATCAGAATTATTTTTGTCCTTACGCGGTGCTCTAGCAGAAAATGCCCAAAAATCGGCATTATTGAGTGATTGAAGGATATTACATCTTTCAATTGCTTTCATTAGAGTTTTTCGATTAACTTGCAACATTCGACTTGTTTGCGTAATCAAACGTTGTTTTTTTATTGATTCACTTACAACACTAGTAGCAAGTACACGCACAATATTACTATCCCTAGTGCGTCTCTTGACACCAACAACAGTGTGATATGCATCATGAAGGTTTTCAACAATTGTAGAGGTTTGACCACGTATATTAGATGTTGTCAATCCTAAGGTGTTTAATATAGGTCTCATTTTAATCAATTTCATCAAACTAACCAACAACTGACATCTTTGGGAATCATTTAAAATTTCAAAATGATTATCCCAAATTTCAGTGGCTTTTCTTCTGATTTGTCGTTGTAAAGTTTGTTAGACATTGGTTTCAAAATGTTTTCATCAATTTCAATAAAAATTAAGTTTCTTATGTAAAATCCTAGGAGGTGTTTTTGTCAAATTTTGCTTGTCTACGCTTTCAACATGAATTTCCTTATTCACATTTTCATTGTCTCCTTCAATTTCAACATTTGCTACATCATGAGTATTTAATTCTTCTTCAACATTGTGATAAAAAACTTCTTCATCACGAGTATTTAATTCAACTTCAACATTGATGGTAGAGAAACATTACCTAGTTCTTCATTGCTTACAATAGTTGGGATTGAAGATGAACCTCTTCTAGATTCACGAAGTTTCCGCATTCACCCAACATTTTGAATTTTGTTGGCCTCTAATTCGTTTGGTGTTTTTTTACTTAATGACTTCCTTTTTTGACTTCGTTTTTTGTCTCCCATGATGTTTTGCTTCCGGTGATAAGAAAAACGTGCAGAAAAAGATATAATTTCACAATAATTCATACGGTAAGGTCAGATAGTAAAAATCACATGGTAATTCGAACATTGGGATGTGTGTAAATATGATTTATAAACCGTGATCATGGATCTATCTGCCGAACCTAAGGCTCGGAAAATCTTTGTTTTTCCCCAACCAAAGCTATGGAAGGTCATTATGAAGTGTAAAAGGTCAAAAAACCTCAAATCTGCTCTTCCAAAGACTTGAACCGTGCTAAAAAACTGAAAACATTTCACAAAAATGGTGCCATCACGTAGGGGAGACTCTTAGCTTTGTAGAAATATTGTTTTTAAAGTGAATAGAATAAGATAAATATCATTTTATAATTTTTTACTAACAATAGGTCTTTAAGACATTTTTTCCCGTGAATGTTCATGTCTACGTTTAAGACTGTAACTTTTGTTTCGCTTATCAAAATATGATAAAAATTATACCATCCCAAGCGTGGACAAATTCTATACACGTTAAAAAAAAAAAAAAAATTGATTTTGATATTTTTTGATATAGTTATGGCGGGCAAACGGAAAGTGCTCCGTTTTCTAAATATTTTCATACCACTTTCACGGAAAAAATCATACAAAAAAATATTCCTAAAAAAATACCAAAAAAATCCATTCCAAAATAGACAACTACATCTAACGTTTCACCAAAGGAAAAAAAAAAAACAAGATTTGGTCATCCAAAATGTGGGCAAACGGACTACAATCTTATAAGTTTTTTTAAAAAAAAACACTAAGTCATATAATTTTAAGTGTTTAATATAGCTAAACTTGTCTGTTTTTACAAAAATTAGTATTTTAGAAACTAGATTCCGAATTCTACGATTCATATTTATATAAATTTTTCTAATTTAGAGTGCGTGTATAGCTAATAATCCCTACAAGTTGAGATTTTGCTGTTTTTTGCAATATGATGTCCACGGATGACCCTATATTTGTCCATCAACTTCCTGCACTTCCCAATGCGGGATCTTCTTGCCTCAACAACCAAATCAGATTTGATCTGTTTCTCCATTTCCTCTTTCTTCAGTGGCACCGAACCAAGGATTGATGTAGTAAAGATAGATCTGGGGAATATTTCATCAAAAGCATTCACATCGTGGTTGACCTTTGACCTTATTTTTTCTCGCTTCTCTCTGTCTCTTTCCTCTCTCGATCGAACCTATAAATAAGGGTGCATGATTCATTGTAAAGGGTTGGACATTCTTTGTTTTGCAGGCTCCCTTCTCCTCCTAGAAAAGGGATTTGTGGGGTTCATGCCTTCCATTAAAATTGTAATACGTTTTTCCTTTTGGCTATTTTGTAATGAACTGTACCAATCCACAGAGCAATAAAACACATATGTGATCGATATTAGATCCTTTCTTGTCTCTTCTACTTTCATTTGGTCTCCCATTACAGATTTGGCTATCTGTGCTTGTTTATGGTATGCATTTTGTTGGTTTGTGTCTATTGGAAAAATAAGTGTTCATCATTCCTTTGGTGCATCACCTAGTAGTCTAGTTATTTCTTGTTTCTTATACTCTTTTACCCCTGTCTCCTTGGCAAGTTTTAGATTAGGTATAGAAATAGATCCTCTGTAAATCCTCACATGTGCACCTAAACAGAGGAATAAGGAACCAACCTTTAATCTAGAGAGATTTTCCATTTTGCAAGGTCTCACACCTTGGGAAAGTTCAATATTATGCAATCACACCAGATGATTCTGCCTTAGAAAAGAACATCCATAACTCATTTGGGGGTGCTGTGATTTCACACTAACAATACTAATTATCAATTTATAAATGAATGAAAGAAACATGACCCTAACTCCTAAAAATAAATAAATAAATAAACAAATGGGCACTTTAATTTCTTTTGGACTTACTCTTGTTGCATTTTGAATCGAGGTATTATATAAGATGAATATGCATGCCCTTAGGAGTGAATCATATGGATAAGACCTATTAGCCGAGTGTGCATGCCAATAGCCTTGTGTGTAAATCAATACCCTATTAACGAACGAGTGAAATAAACAAGTAATTGAAATAATGTAGGTCATCTTTATTCAATCGGATAAAGAATAAGTTAAAGGTTAAATGGTATAAAGTAAATCTAACAAAAATCAAAAGGAATGTATGATTCACTCATTATGAGCCTTCCTAGAACTTAAGTTAAAGATTGAAACATGATTTTAATAAATGTGTAATCCTAAAAATATCGTGATGTGGGAAGACCATGTCTATAAGTTTATACTATAGCAGAATCGTTATGTTGTGCCTTATCATTTGACAAAAAAAAAGTGGCCTTGATTTGCATCATGTGTTTTCATATTTTCTACGTGGGTTAATGTTTGTGCAAACATATCATGTGTTGTGTGTACTTGTCCTAACTAATCTCCTATAGTTTCATGTAAACTACAATGTAAGTTAAACAAATATTCCGGTATTTTTACTATTGTTTTTCTGTGTGTAAAATGTGGGCGTTACACCTTGATGAAATTATATCTCATGTCTATATGTTAAATCTTCTTGTGAAAGACATGGTTTTAAGACAATGTTATTTCTAAGTTGTCACAAAAAAATTTATTTTCTTCTTGATTCTTTTCAAATCTCTTAGTATTCTTCTCATTCAAACAACTTAACATGTTGTTCATGTGGCTGCTGCATACTCTACTTATGCTAAAGAAAGGTAGACTATTGTTTTCTTTCTTAATGCCCAAAAAACTTCTCGTATTTCAAATTGAAAAGATAGTCGAAGTTCTTCTCGTGTCATCTATACCATTTGAACTATCAATATCTGTATAGCCTATGATTTTTAACTCATCATATCTACAATACACGATTCCATGATTTTAAGTTGCAAACATATACCTCAATATCCTTTTTCTAGCCTGCTAATGTGTGCCTTTAGGAGATTCCATGAACCTAGAGATGAGGCTCACACATTACATTTTATAATGAAATACTCCAAACTCCCCCCTCATTTTATTTCTTTTACACAAGTACCCATGAATCATCATCATCTACTTATTCCGATTGAGGCACTTCTTCTTCTCAATCACATCTTGGTTGAGTTCCGACAAATTGGTTTCTTCTTCTTGTAGCAGGTTAATGTTTAGATTTCTAGAAAATGGACTTATTGGCTTATACAAATAGACTTAGTATCTTCTAGAAAATGGAGTCAATCCTTTCTAACTCATATCTAGGTTCAATTATTAGACATCAAGAATTTTTGTTAGATGTTGTGATTCAAAATTTGGCTCATAATCTTCTCATGGGGTGGTGGTGAGATTAGAGATCAAATATCGAAAACTACTTGTAAGCATTACAAATTGGTTTTTAAAATAAGTTAATGTGTCCATTTATCTACTCACTTGGAGAGCTAAATGCTCAATGGAGTTATTATTCCTCTCTAAAAACTTGTATATTCCATCTCGATTAGGTTTGAAATCAAAAACTCGTAGTGAAACTCACTCATTTCTTGTGGTGTTTTATTTATCAAGGCATACCTTTGGGAGAGCGACTCAAACACAATGGTTTTCTAATTTCAAATGTCCTACTTGTTCTCATATTGATTTTTTCAAAAATCTATTGTGATCTTACCCCATGCCTAGTTTACTTGATGTTGATCCAATCTATTTTTTATCCTTTCCATCCTAAGCCACTTAATTGGAAACCAATATTTTTGGTGACTAGTCATGTTTACAAGATTATATATCCTTTATTCGGAATTAATTTAGAACTATATTTCTTTTTTAGGTTACGGAGAGTTAGAAGTGATATTATTTGTAGCGAAGATGATACTTCATATTAAAACTCTATGAATGATAAGATGGTTATGATAAAATACATGGTTTTTCCACATAAAGTGTAAGAACAAGAGGTAGCCTTACAATTCAAATAGTTGGAGAATTATCACCTTACCTTACCTTACCTTACGTTACCTCCCAAGATGACCCACAACAAGAGGTAGCCTTACCTTTCTTCGCAAGATGACCCACCACTATTAACCGGTGTTTTTTCCTACAACTAATATCTTTGGGCTTGTTTTAGTGTAAGGTGGTTTTTGTTTTAATGTCATTTCTTTGGTGCCGTGTTCAGTGCATCTTTTTAGCCACTTGTGGCTTTTCCAATTGACCTAAGGGTTTTATTATCCTACCAAGGCATGGATATACTCTTCACTTTTGTAATTAAACATTTGCATTTTTCCAATCGTATTGTGACATGTGTATTTAAATGAGGTCGACTATAGTTTTAGCTTTTGATTTTTTTATTGTGGCAACATTTGATTGGTCGTTGGCTTTATGTGCACTTGTAGATTGAAAAAACGTAATGATTATGAAACATAAATGCATTAAATGTCATGTACAGATTAGGTCACTTTTGATAGGTTTTGAGTGGCTCGAGGAAAACGCCTATTTGTTTCTTACACGCTGTAATTTCTCATTTCCATCTGCGCGCCAGGAGGTAGCCTAACGACGTAGTCTTACCAGATGTTCCTCATGACCACAGGTTACAATTGCGTAACCAGGGAGGCTTTATTTCTCGTTCTTCCTGGAACGTGCGCGCTGCAACCGATTCATTCATTCATTTTACCAACTCGAATCGTAGCCCCTGCCTAATATGGTTTTGGGTCAATAATTTAACGTGTTTTTCGATCACACCCACATGGTTTCTTTTGACGGAGAAAATGTCAAAATCCGTGTGTTGTTGGCGGCTTTTGAAAGAAATTTGAAGATTTGGGGGAACAGTTCACCACCGACCTCAAGCTGGTTTATCTGCTCCGACACCTTCATGGTAACGAATTTACGCTGATTAGAGAAAGTTTTCCTAGTTTTTGTTCTTTTTGTTTTTGTGATTGAATTCATACTGGGTGTGCTAATTATAGATACCCACGTTGAGTTTTTGAGAAATAAACGAGACCCACTATGAGTTTGACAGTAATAAAATAGACCCACTTTCATTGACACAAAAAAGTCCCACTTTGATTGTTAATGATAGGGGTTCAAATTGAGATTGCGGATCATGTGCAGTTTGAGGAGTACAGCAAAATGGTGTATCTGGATGCAGACATACAAGTCTTTGATAACATTGATAATCTATTCGACACGCCCGACGGGTATTTCTACGCTGCCATGGACTGTTTCTGTGAGAAGACGTGGAGTCACACGCCGCAATATAAAATTGGGTACTGCCAGCAGTGCCCTGACAAGGTCCGCTGGCCTGCAGAAATGGAGAAGCAGCGACCTGCCCTGTATTTCAATGCCGGAATGTTAGTTTTTGAGCCGAGTAAACTGACCTTCCACAATATGATGGAAACTCTCATGTCTACCCCTCCAACGCCGTTTGCAGAGCAGGTAAAATTATATTTTTTGCTTTGTTTATCATTGCAAACTACTGATTTTCAATTAATACCATGGTATTCATGCATCCCCTTTGTTGGCAGGATTTCTTGAACATGTATTTTCAGAAAATGTACAAACCGGTACCGTTGGCATACAATCTGGTTCTGGCAATGTTATGGCGTCCTCCGGAGAATGTAGACATTGAAGGAGTTAAAGTCGCGCATTATTGTGCAGCTGTAAGTTTTCTTTCCCTTTCTGCATCCCAAATCTGTGTCAACAATTAATTTTCCTGCAAATAATTGATTTTATATTGATGGATGTGTAGGGTTCGAAACCGTGGAGGTTCACTGGAAAAGAGGAAAATATGGAGAGAGAAGATATCAAGAAATTGGTGAGCAAGTGGTGGGAGATATATAATGATGAATCCCTTGATTTGAGATCAAGTGAGAGAAGGGCGGACGCAGAGAACAGATCTGAGTTGCAACAGATCACTGCGAATGCAATATCTAAGCCGACCCACGTATCACCTGCTCCGCCTGCAGCTTGACCAGAGACGACTCATGGCCCTGTGATGATATACACAACAATATGTAAATTACTAAGACAAATTGATCAACATTCCACACGTTAAATTTGTAAATAGGAAGCTGCTCCCATGGGAGCTCCACTTTTATTGTACGAAATGTATAGTTTTTGTGTTATTTTACGTCAAATCAAGTTTCTAACCATTCATTTTGAGAAGACATGTTTGTGCTGAATGGATTTATGATGATTTTGTTTGCGGAATGTTTTTGAAACCATTTTTAAGAACCAAGGGTTGCATTGTTACTTTTTATTATCCTACCCAAGGCTAGGATATTGCTTTCACCTTAGCAATTAGTTATTTGCCTTTTGTTCAATCAAATTTTGCCATTTGTATTTAAATGGGCTGAACTATAGTTTTATACTTTAATTTTTGTGTTGTGGCAGGATGTTATTGGTGATCCCCTTTATTTGGCACTGTAGAAGGGAAAAGTGGATGTCCTTGTGCCCATTGAATGCATTCACTGTTACTCATTTAATACATTTTTAATCTGGAATTTGGTGCGGCGAGATAACAAGTGCTAGTAGATGAATCCTCTCCAAATCTCGGTCTCCAAGGCTAACAGTGGCAATGGCTAGGTTCTACGTTTCCGTCCTACCTAGGTACTAACCTACAAGGCTACAACCCGGCTCTCACCAATCGCCATTATTCTTGGTGGTACTGGTGCGGAAAGAGACGAGACGAAAGCAGAGGTGAGGGATGCAGGCCTAGGTACCTAGTCCCTTAAATAAGTATTTGTGTTCGGATCTGGCTTCAACATCAAAACGAGGAGGCCGCGACCATGCCTTCATTATTCATTGACTTCATCTGTGACAAATTCCTCTTTTCTTTTCTTTTTCTGTATTTAGTGACTGTGTAGCGCGCACCACTTAGGGTTTAGGCCGGGTATGTACGAGTGTCGTGGATCCATATTTGAGGTCGCACGGCTCTAAACTTTACATCTTCGGTAGCCACTCTCCGCAATTCCACGCCTCCAACAATGCGACTTCTTTCCGCTCTGCATCAATTTCGTTTCTTCAAAGCTCCGCTATGGCTTTCAACAATGCAGGTTACCTTTTTAAGCTCGAATGTAGTTGTACAAAAAACATCCTTGTATTTTAATACATTAAAACTCATACCTTAATGGCAAAGTAGCTTTTATGTCTTTTTTAATTGATAAAGTCTTCATGCAATGGCTGTTGGAGGATGCTCGCTTAATGTCAGGTAAATTCTTGTCAAACCATAGGATACACATTTGTTTAACCAAAAGGAGCTGATAATAATTGTGAGACATCAAGATAGCCTTCCTTCGAAGGCTTTTTCCAATCTGAAAGCATATTTGTTTGTATCCTCCTCCTCTCATGTACTAACATCGCTTTGAGTTGTTTGTGCTTTTAGCGGCTTACTAAGCTTGCTACGATAGATCTCTGTCACAATATGTTGTCACGTGCAGGCAGGCTGGAAAATTTGGTATGTTCAATAACCTCACGGGTCACCTTCCGGATACAGGTTTCGTGAGAGCATTGTCACCCAGTGTCCTCATTTAGAGGACTCGGGAGTGAAGCTCGTCATAAGCATGCTCTTCAGTGTAACTGCGCTCATGTTGTTTTCTCCCACGAATAAGATGAATCAGACCCAGAAATCGGCTGGCCATGGCAGATGACACTAGTCTGCTCCACAAGTTGAGTATAATAGATAATCTGGTGATCAGTTCAAAGATCATAGAAAAGGGCTGCTCGGGTGTCGTGTACAAAAGAGATTTTATAGCAGTGAAAAAATTGTGGACGTCCATAAAAGAGACTTGTTCGCAGTGGAGGTGAAGAGTCCAGGTTCGATCTGGCATAGAAACATAGTGAGACTGTTGGGCTATTACTCAAACCGAACAACTAAACTTCTCATGCCCAACGGAAGCCTGAGCGCATTGTTGTGCACCACGGCTTCATCGCGACATTAAGCCCAATAACATACTCGTGGGTCCTCGTTACGAGCCTTACATTGCAGACTTTTTAAATTTGGAATGTTGATTCTGTCGTATACTCTCATAAAGGAGGTAAGATGTCCATTTAAGTTGCAGGTTCTCCAAATGCTTATGTCAAGCCTGATGTGTGTTTTCCACTTGTTGTAGGAGATCTTGTCCGTCTTCCAAGAGATGCTGCTTTACCAATCACTCTTAAATCATGAGGTTTCCAAGTTTTCATGGTGGTTCCTCTTAAGGTTAGTATGTTATCCTGCATTATTTAGTGTAATCTGCCTTACTGTTTTGATTTAAAATAAACAGCAATACAGAAATGCTTACACAATATTTCCGATGGGAAAGATTTTTTTATCTCGAAACAATATTGGTATTTTATTATCCTGCTGAAGGAAGGATACTGTCTTCACATTAACAATTGGTCAATTGCATCATTACCAATTACATTGTGCCATGTGTATTTAAACATGATAAAACTAAAGTTTCATGCTTTAATTTTTGTATTTTGGCAAGATTCTATTGGTGAACCCCTTTATTTGTTATTGTTGAACAAAAATTTGATGTCCTCGTGACATGCATTTAATACATTTACTATGTATGATGCAACCTTTGTCGCCTTTGTGTGGCTTGAGGCTAGTGTGTTTATTGGTTTAAGAATGAAGTTCCCTTTTCCATTTTCGTTAACTGATGGAAAACCCTAGATTCAAGCGAAGCAGGTGCGATTCTATGGCCCTAAGTTCTGCACATAAATTGTTACAATTTTTTTGTTTACCCAAAAAATTGTGTACTTTCATTGAATTGTTTATAATGGGTTTTGTTTGTTTTCAGTGATTCTTCAACCTTTGTCTACCTATTGGGCAGTGACAGAACAAAAGAAGGTGACTTTCCATGTCACAATCTAAAACATTGACAATCATTTTCTAAATAAATAGACCTTTGATGCCATGGGCTTCCGTGCAGGTAGCCAAGGTCGGCGAATTTTTCCAAACAACTCACGGTCCTCCTCTGGCACCTTGGCACGACAGGAACAATTCGACACTCTCCCGAGCCTAGCACAAGCGTATTCACGAAGCATCCACAAAGACAAACCGGGCATAACCATGAAGCACAAACAAAAAATATTTCCAGATACATCGCAATGCATGCCACATCTGTTCTTACACAAGTGACACCCTTCAAAGTATATTACACTTGGCTATACACTTGTAAAACAAACAAAAAAGATTGGGTTTTTGCTTCTTCTCTTGGATTTTTTTTTTTTTTTCATTCTCTTACCTTAATATTTAATTTCCTTTGAAAAAATTCATGATTCTAAATCATCCTCCTATTATATCCAAATAATGTTCTAAACTCCACAATAATCTTACAAAAATATAAAAACGCATAATTTTAAATATTATCATACACAATCAAGAATTATAGAAACAATAAAAATTTTCTTACTCGTATTTGTAAATTGACTACAAAAAGGTGCCCCGTAAACCCTTCACTCATGCACTTTCAAACTGCATGTTACAAATATGTTTCAATAATCATCTGAACAACACAATGACCATTGCAATGTCAAATCCCATGTAAAGCAACCTGTCTTATGTTGTCCATGCCATAAACCTAAAGCTTCGGCAGGATTTGCCATATCATGGCCTTGTTTTTTTAGCCTCGACTTTTATTTGCAACAATTTAATTGTAGCTTACTCCTTTAAATATTAATATATTGATGTGCTGAGGTAAAAATATAAGTACCCATTAGCGAAACAAAACAAAATATTATGGACCACCATCATAAGACGGACGCCGCTTCACACTTGTAAAAATTGAGGAAATATGAATGTTGTGTAGTAATAACGAAATGAGTATCAAAGGAGGAAGATATCCGGCTCTGAGATGTGCTAATAGAAGAGAAAATAATGCCGCAAACGAGCTTCTTTAGCTGTAAATTACAGATGTGAAAAACCGTGCCCTCAATTTTCAGAGGAAGTGGTTAAATTAGTCGATGCACATCTTAAAAGAAATTTCTTTTCCGAACTAAATTTGCTTCTTGTTCGTCTCAATGAGTGCAACAACCTTATGTCACTGTATTGAGAAATCTCGCAACGAAAGGGATGAGAATCGTAGAAAATGAAGATGCTGAATGACATATGGAGGTTGATATTTGATTTAACAATTCAGTTTTGTGAACGCAAATGTGGACCTACATTTACATTAGGGGAACGACAAGCCTTAAAATTGATTTCTTCCGTGATTATTTCATCTCGTCATATTAACGCGGTTGATTTATGTTCGATTTGTAACGTTTAATTTGATACAGGTAGAAAAAGGCAGTAAAACTGCCGTACCACAAATGCATTGGAAAATGGCTAATGACAAATAAAAATTTTCCACTCCAATGTAAAAATGTAATTTTTCAAAGGAAAATTCATATTGTTTTTGGAGAAAAAAAAAAAAAAATCACTCAAAGTGTATTCATAGGATCTTTTAAGGACCAATCCTAGTTATGGAACCTAAGAATGGTCATTAAGTACTTCGAGGCATAAATGTCTTTCACAAGATGAATATGCTGAAAGGATTGTCATTCACAGAAGAACCAGGCAGACATTGTGAGAGTTGTATTCATGGAGAAAAGCATCAAGATCCAGTCTACTTTTCGTAGAGTAGCATTTAGGAGCCAACAACGAGCAGCAGGGCTCGGGAACTGCAAGTGGGTGTTCCTCTACTTCAAAGAAAACATGGGCAGCGAGGTTGTTTGGGGTAGATCATCGGACGTCCATCAAGCTCTTCCCTACGTGGAATGATGACACCTCCCATTTGGAAGTCCCTGAATCGGTTACTAACAGAGCCAAAGACATATTTAAATATATAGTTATAGGAAATTTCGTGGTGCAGGAGGAAATGGGCCTGCAAGGTACATGTTAGAGATTTGGTAAGGGATGGATTTCTCTTTGATTTCCAAGAAGACTCGGATGTGCAAAAAGTAGTATATGGGGCACCATGGCTTTATGGAAGAGCATCCCTTAGCCTTATCCGTCGGAAACCTGGTTGGTTACAAGAGATCAAATTTCAGGAACTAGTACCAGTCTAGATTCGTCTTTCGGCTCTTCCTCGGAGTTTTGGGAACCCGAGGCTTTCCTGGGAATCATAAGATCTATGGGAGTTTATATTGGAGTCGATCCTGTAACTGGTGAGCATTCAAATTCAAAATTTAAATCTGACATTAATAAGGCGGTTTCTTCTTTGAAGACTATGTCTGCCACTTGCAGTTCCACATGTTAGGTGGTAAGATTTGCATCGTGGACTGCAAACATTTTGCGGGAAGAAGTGAGAATATTTTTTCCAATGGCAGGCTTGAAGTACACCTCGGTTTGGATGCGAAGGGGTCGAACGAAGATTCTTTAGTCGTTTCATCCTTTCCTAAGGCTAACGAGGATGGGTGGACCAATGTCTTACCCAAGAAATGTAATATTGTAAGGTGTGATCCTGCTTTGCGGAGTCATTCTTTTACCGATTCTAGGCGTGTATTTTAATTTAATGGTTTGTTGCTGTGGTTACCCACAGGGAGAGGCCTCCTTATGTGAGATTTAAGGATTTATCTTTTATCCTTTTGTATGCAGGTTTTTTTGGTCCCCTTAAAACAAAAGAATTACCTTATCTAAAAACACATCAAGATATTTTTCTAGTAAGAAAATCTGATAAATCTAGATCGCCATTTTCATTACTTAGGTTTTTGTGGAAAAATTCAAACCCACTCAGCCAAAAAGAAAACGGGTCTATTTTCTAAAGCATAAATTAGAGGTGTATAAGGCCAAATATCATAATGGTGTAGAAGAGAAAGGATAAAATTATTATGGAAATGGACAATAACATGTTTAAGGCCAAATATCTTACAAATCAATGTAGAGATATGAAGCAGTAACTTATTTGTTGAAATATGTTTCATTGATTCTCAACAGAAAATATCAAGAATTGAATTGATCCACATAAATCTTAGACAAAAAAAAATATTTAGTTTTTCACATTTTAGTGTATATGTATATGTGCTACAATAAAAACACAAATTACTCACAATATTGTTGTAGATACCTTTTTTGAAATTGCGAATCTAAATTTGTGGATTCCAACAATTTATTTGTGGAAATATAAAATGTGACAAAACTTGTGATTAAATTTACAATGAAAAAAATTGTGCAAGTTCTATAATTTTATAATTGTTGAAATTGCCACAATTCTACCATTGTTGCATATTTACAATTGAAAAAATTGTGAATTTTTTCACAATTTAAATAATGTTGTTAATCCATAATATTAAAATTGTATTATATATTAGACTAATAGGAAATTGTGAGTAAATCTATTAATTAAATTACAATTTTTTTTTGTAATTTTAAAATTATTTATAATGCAATTATTTAATTTAAAAATAAAGCTACAATAAAAAATTATTATATTTTTAATAATAAGTTGTAGTCTGCTTTTCAATTCTATTTTAAACAATATTATAATTATTGTTGTATAAATATAAATTGTTACATTTAATTAAGAAAATTGACCAAATTATTCATTAAAATGAGAATTCTAAATTGGAAAAATCATCATGCATGATAAGAAAAAATATTTAAAATGCACACATAACTGAATGTATGTGACCAGTTAAATAGTAACGATATATAATAATGTCTTAAAAATAAAAGATTTCAAAATATCAATTCATTAATTTTTAAAATATCTTTCTCAAAACATTGCATGCGAATATATATATATATATATATATATATATATATATATATATATATATATGATTTTAATGTCTATATAAAACATGCAACACAATTATTTTAAAATAGATATTTGAAAAAAATAGTATTTAATTCTTAAAAAATAGTTTTTAAGAGATACATCTCTTTAAAATATTGGATAAAAATATTTACTAAATTACATATTCATAAATGTTATACTTGGGTAGTCTTTACTGGAATGGAGCGTGATTTCAATCTCCGCCAGTTTTCATTCCTTGAGGTAAATTATATAAATTTCATAGGATAAACATATTTCAGAATAGTTTTCTATCCTTTGTATTAAGGTTTAGATGTAATTAAATTTCAGTATTTAGGATACGATGGATGTTGGCTTATTGATAGAAGTTATTCATTCTTTTCTTTCAGAAAAATCATCAGATCTCCTTAAAAAATTCACAATTTTATTGAAGTGTCGATCCTTTTTTGTGAAAATGAAATATGGAAAAGGTATTGATCCTCTCTTTTTATAAAGACAAGAGAAGATTTTAAAATCAAAGTTTTACATGCAAATAAATTGTTATAAAATAATATTTTTCATGTTTTAAAATCCTTAAAAGATCTTAAGCAAGGTGAAAATTGGGGCCCATAAAGATGTGAATAAAATGAGAAATCTCATTTCTTGTAGTGCCCACTCCTCTTTGAAACTATTTTCATTATGTTGACATTACTTTTGGACTGATACTTACACATTTTTATTATGATACATTGATTTGTAGATGATAGACTATGCGGATTTTGGACTATTATTATGTTGTGATTCACATTTTTGTTATGTTACACTAGATGACATTGGTAGATAGTTCGATATATGTTGATTTGCATTATTTAGATTTTATACTGACACGTTATACTTTGGATGTTTTGAGTAGAATTATAATCTCATGGATGTTAGGATCGGATTAATTGATATGTTGATAGATGATGAGTATTGATTTTTATATACATATTCCTCTCAATGTTGTTGATGCAGCCGTGAGGCCAGAGAGGTATTATGTTGTGTTGCAGATATATTTTATCACTTACATTTAAAGGGGATAGGGCACCAACCACGGAAGGATGTCATGTCTTGTGCAACACGGCCAAAATTTGACAACTTATGTAATGTTTTATTGAGGTGTTTTTTGCATGCCTAGTTAGGAGGTTTCCCATGGGGGGTGACCTCACATATTTGGCCATGGGGTGAAATGTTTTACCTTCTTTAATTTTGTGTGTGCTTTATTTGTGTTATATGTATTTAATTTTTGGAATTTTTGTCACTTTATTAGCAATTACTATTATGTCTTAATTAGCTAATCCAACTTAATTTATTAACTAAAATAAAGATGTGATAGTTAAATAATTAAGAGGGTAGATAGTCCTTGAAATCTTGTAGTTGTAAGTTGGATTTGTGTTGGTTTGTGTGTGATGTACTCTACCCCAACTTCAAAATTTGGATTTTTACTTGGGAGGCTTTTTTGGAGGCTTGTGGGACAAGCCAAGTTTGTCCCATGGCTTTTAAATTCACCCAAAACCCTACCTATGGGTTGGGAATTAATTTTGTACTTATTTATACTTTTTGGAGTGTAAAATGGTGAATATTATTGCACTTTCCTACTTACAACAATTAATTTTTTCCTTGGAAGGATGGTGTGCAAGTTTGAGTGTCTTTTGGGTTGTCATAGTCTTACATGCTCATTTATTGTCTTGGGCATGGTGTTTTGACTTGTGTGTGGGAATGGAGGAATGATGAAGTGACATCCTACATGGAACCACCTCATCATCCTCACATTCCATTTCTATTTATTGATGGAATTTGATGGAATTGAGGTTACTTGTTCATTTTAGTTCTTTTGCATTTTTGAATTGAGAGCTTTTTGTAGTTTTTTTGGAATTTTCTTGGCTTGGAGGTGTCAAAGATTTGTAGAGTGAAATTTTCTTGGAAGTTTGATGGAGATGTAAAATATCCATCCTTGTATTCTTCCTATTTATATTTGTAAATGTGAAAATTGTGCTTGTTAAATATTGTATTAGTTTTGTGAAAGTGTTTTTGTGTGGTTGGGTAGTATGCCTTGATTTGGGTATGTGGAGATGGATTTATGGGACCATTGGGGAGGGAAAAGGGAATTTGTGAGGAATGCATTTGGTGGGAGTGTGATTGGGAGTTTCACCTATGGGGAGTGAAAAGGAAATCATGGTCATTTTGTTGCATACTTGCAAGGGAGAGATAAGGTTGTTTTGTTGCATTCTGCACATGGAGGCTTTGGGTGAAACTCCCACTTCACTTGGGAGGATTAAATGAGGTGGTTTCTCATATTCCTTTCTTTTATTTGGTTTCATATCAAACCTATGTATTATTTGAGAAGTTACAAAATTGGTTGAGTATGTCATTTTTGTTGTGTTGAATGTTTTGGAATGTATGTTTTTGTGGAAGCCATGTTGTTTAAAATAGTTGTCAAATGTTGCTCAAGATCCCTCATTGTTCCTTGGTTGGGGCTCGGGGGCCATTAAGGGGATGGATTCTCCTCTTAATGGATTAAAGGTTGGGTGGAGAGTATTGCCTATTCCCCCTTCCTTTGTATTGTGATCCTAGTTTTGGAAAATTTAAGAATGCAAGATTGAAGTTCAAGTTGGGAGAAGACATGCTAGAAGACTTGTGTTTGGCCTTGTTGAGAATATCTTGTTGTATTATTCATTTTATCATTCCCACTTTGAGTGTAAGATTGTAAATTTGTAAGTTTGAAAGGAAGTTCTATTATTACTTGGAAACCCCTATATCTTGTTAACTCTTCTAAGAGTGTTTGTATGAGAAAATTGCATTTTAAAATGTGTTAGTTTGGTGAAAGGAAACTACCAAATCTTCATTGTTTTGATGAAGTAAGAATTTTGAAATGGGTTGAAATGGAATGCATTTTCTTTAACTTAAGTTGTTTATTTGTCTTAAAATGAAACTCTCCTAAAGTTGTAAGCATTTAAATTGCAATGTATATTTGGAAAAAGAAAAGATGTATTGAAATGAAGTGTGTTGAATTCTTGTGTTTTGTTGATAAAATGGAAATTGTGAAATAGAATGAATTGTAGTAATGTTATACTCAATTTTTAATTTTATTGCAAAAAATGGAAGAATAGAAATTTAGTTGTTGTTTTGTAATTGAAATTAAGAAACTAGACATACTATTTATTTATCCACAAATGAATAGAAAACACCCTCATTAAAATTAGTATTGCATTAAAAATGAACTCAAGAAAAAAATATGAAAATTATGTTTGGGTGAAGGTTTTATTTTCGATGAACAGGACCGTCACACTATACGAGCAACGGTTTGAACCGCAGCACCCACTCGGAGCGGCGGTTAGTGAACTTCCCCTAGGTATGGCAAAGGTTATTGGACCACTAGCACATGTGTAGAGGGCGAGCTTTTGTCACTTTTGAGAGAAAAAGAAATTTCCATCCGAGAACAGCCCAAATTGATTTAATTTTAAGTAAATTCTAAGCTTAAAAATTTAACTAGTAACCTTCTAGCATCTAGGAATCCACTAAAATTAAAGGTTCTAATATTATAATGTGCTTTTCGGTACTCAAATGTGTTAAACTCATGGATTTAAAATAAATAGGGTTTCCCTAATAGCTGAATGCAAAAACAAGGAAAATGATTTTATTAAAATAGCAAATTAGATCCAAAGGATCTCTCCAAATGGGTAACATTACAATGAAAAAATCCTTGCATCTAAAATCTAGAGAAAAATTATCATAGTTTCTCCTCTTTTCTCTCTCCCGAATCCTCCTCTTCCACCTCCTCTGCAAACCCTATAAATAAGAAAAGAGAAAATGAGGTTGTGTGGGAAAATAGGGTGTAAGAGAAGACCCTAAAGAAATTTAGGGAAACATTAATCTAAGGGCTCGTATATATTTAATCCTATGGCCCAAATTAAACCCTACCTCACTTAAGTGAGAAGGTATTTTGTGGGAATGTAACTTTTAATTAAAAAAAAGAACATGGGTAATGGGGTGAATGGGGCCACTTGTGGCTAGGTAAACAATTAAACCTTTGAGTTAGAAAACAATATAACCTTGGTCCTTGTCAACCAAATTAATTAATTAGGATTAGTAGATGTTTTTAAATTAATTAATGGGGTTTTCTAACTGTCTATTTTAGCAACTTGAATCTAAAATTCAGCTTGGGGTTGTTATTTTG
The DNA here is from genome assembly GCA_018340775.1 of Taxus wallichiana var. yunnanensis. Classification (NCBI taxonomy): domain Eukaryota; kingdom Viridiplantae; phylum Streptophyta; class Pinopsida; order Cupressales; family Taxaceae; genus Taxus; species Taxus wallichiana. The sequence continues at coordinate 343,592,540 of CM031238.1, forward strand.
AGAGCGAGTGGAGTTAACTCTTAAGTAGATTTTGCTATCTCAGCTTGTTTTTTAAAAAGTAGAAGGGGGGTTTATTCATTTTGTGATACTCATGTTATGTAGAATTATTTACTTTTTCACCTTGTTGAAGCAATATAAAGACTATTTTTCCTCCATTTGCAGCATGTTAGAGGTTGTTACTCCAAGGTCTTAGTATGTTTTACTGAATTTTTATTTCCTTTACACTATTATAACTAAAAACACCTCTATCAAGTTATTTTTATAGTATTTTGCAAGTCATTTAAGTGCATTTCAATTCCTTTTCTCGGTGTGAAAATCCATTAAAAAAATTGAAGTGAATGTTATCATTTATTTAGATCGACCCGAAGTGCTTTTTGTAGAACAAGGACATGAGCACGTGTAATATATTAATATGAATCAACCAGGTACAATGTTGTAGGCTATAATATTTATACATATTGGATAGCTAGAATCCAAATAAAAAAGGAGTTACAACAATGCAATAGAAAATTTAAAATACAGTAGCTTCCAAATTACATACGGAAAGCACAACAATAATATTGTTAAAACAATATAACAACATCCATAATGTTTTGAATAAAACAATAATATGGTTTATAATATAACCATATACACAATAAATATATTAATTAATATCAAATGCATAATTAATATATAGTTAATTAATAATTAACCTAACATTCCCCCCTTAATTGTGCATTGTCTCAAGGGATGAGGAGAGGAATTCTCTGAACAACTCGAACTTGTCACATGCAAGTGACTTTGTGAAGATATCTTCTCATTTTTCAACTGTTGGACAAAATTGAAGTTGGATATTGTGCTTCAACACATGCTCGCGTATGAAATGAACCTATACCTCAATGTGCTTTGTTCTCTCATGAAAAACTGGATTGCGAAAAAGTTTGATAACACCTTCATTGTCAACATACATGGTGGTTGGTTTGTCATGTGGTATTCCAAGTCCTTCCAGTATGTGATGTAGCCATATCACTTCAAATAAATCTTCTCCTACTTGAACGATACTTGGATTCTATGGAAGAAAGAGAAAAAAAGCATTGTTTCTTGCTTTCCCATGATATTGGTCCATATCCCATAAAAAATAAAAATCCTGAAGTGGATTTTCTATCATCAATATTTCCTGCATGATCTAAATCCGAATATACAGTCAAGAAGAAGTTTTCGTTCTTCTTGTGTTCTGAACTAAGATCCACCGATCCTTTGAGATATCTTAAGATGCGCCTTACTGCTTTGCAATGACATACTTTGGGTTCCTGCGCATGAACACGGATAGATATCTCACTTGCAAAATCTAATATTTGGTCTAATGTAGGTCGTAAATGAGACTCCCAATCAACTACCGATAGAGAGTGGCACTTACCTCGGGAGATGGATCTGAACAAGATAACGCAATCTGTTCTCCATGGGTGTGGAAATAGGTGTACAATCCATCATCCCAATTTATCAAGTGTAGTCTTGGTATATTTCATCTCAAAAACAAAAATGTGATTCTCTTTACTTATAATTCCAATCCAAGACATTAGTCTATCAACCCGAGATTGGTCATGTCGAACGATTGATTGAGATATTTTTCCTCCTTGCATCGCTCATCCTCACCGAACTACAGGTGATGACTAGATTGTCGACATAGATAATAAAAATTACAGTCTCCCCCTTGCTTTTGAGGTAAAGATTGGGATCGTATGAATTTCTAAAAATCCATGTTGTATGAGATGCTCATCAATCTTTATGTACCATGCTCAGGGTTCTGTTTAAGGCCATACAGAGATTTCATGAGTCTACATACCTTTGCTTCTTGACCAGGTACAACATATCCCTCAGGTTGAGTCATGTAGACTTCTTCTTGTAAATCTTCGTTTAGGAAGGAACTTTTACATCCATCGATGAACTTTCCAACCAAAGTCAAAGTGCAACTAGAGAAAAGATCATCTTGATCATTTTGATCTAAGATGTGGGAGAAAATGTCTCCTCATAGTCAATACCTTCTTTTTGTGCATACCCCTTTGCAACTATTCTTGCTTTGTACTTGTTCACTTTCCCGTCTACTTTGTACTTTGTTCTAAATATCCATCTACATCCAATGGGTTTCTTCCCCAGTAGAAGATCAACAAGTTGCCAAGTGTTATTTTTCATCACTAGTTGATATTTTGAATCCATGGCATTTTTCCAAGCTTTTGATTGTAGGGCATCTTGGACTACGGGGTAGTTGTGTAGAGGAGGATGACTTGGACAAAATGGAAGACACCAACTCATATTTAGTGGCCCCAAGTGCGGTGAAGAAACTCAGCGATGTGAACCCCAATCAGAAAAATGGCTAGGGTTGTGCAAAATAATACTCAACACTATGTTGAAGAAGGAAAATCTTGGGAGGATATTGGTTCAATAAAAAGTAACATAATCCTTTTGGCTCAAGAGAAATTTAACCCTCTCTACACAAAATAGCCCGACTCGGTTAGAAGTCAATGTGTGAGCCAATCTTATCAAAAGCACATCTCGAATGGAATTTGACCGGAACGTAGTTTAGCAAAGAAATAGGCTAGTGAGGAGTGGAGCTTGTTTTGTATGGTGGATCCAACCCGGTTACTTCACATGCAAGCTCGATTCACATTCAAACATTGCAAATCTTAACTTCCATGAGACCCATGACTCGATTCATTCACATGCAAAGAAGTATAGCTCAGTCTTCAGCTCTATGATAGCTTGGTTCCTCCAAATTTGACGGACTACTATTTTAGCAGAGACAAAAAGGCTTCTCTAATAGTAGAGATAAAACCCCTAATGGGGTATATATATATATATATATATACACACACACACACACACACACACACACACTTAAAATAATCAGCTTCTAGGAGAAATTTTCCTGGTGTAGTGCACTAAGGAAAAAAATTTGCTTTACGTTTACCTAGAATTCACACAGGAGGTTGTGGGTTTATAGGGAGATGTGGGAAGTTGGTTGATGTAGAACTCGGCTCTCCGACGAAGCAAATTTCTTCTCCAAAAATTCTTCTTCCTTTGCAACCTTCTCCAACCTTTCCAAGAGCTTCAATTCACTCTGGTACCAAATGTAGAATAGAGACAGAAGCTTTGTGTAATATATTAATCAGAATCAACGAGGTACAATGGTGAAAACTATAATATTTATACATATTGGATAACCGAGATACAAACAAAATAGGAGTTACAACGATGCAACAATAAATTGAAAATACAGTAGCTTCCAAATTACATCCGGGGAAGCACACCAATAATATTGTTAGAACATTATAACAACATCCATAATGTTTTGAATAAAAAATAATATGGTTTATAATATAACCATATATACAATAAATATATTAATTAATATCAAATTCATAATTAATAATTAACCTAACATTTTTCCGTGATACGTCCCAAAAAAAAAAAATTTATCGCCTATTTTACATGCTTTCAGGTAATTTTGTGCTTATTTATTCCCATCAAAACCACAAGAGAATTATTTTACGTGAACTATCCAAGGAAATATCCCGCTCAAGTTCTCCTCAACCTAATTCATCCACATCTCGAGGAGTTCCCATTTTATCAATCGAAGTGAGGAGTATCTTGTACTTCCTCATCCATGGTATACTTTTGAGTGATAACAATTTTTGGCACGCCGGATGGGACAATAGACCAAATTTCGTTGTTGTTATCAGCATGCAAATGAAGATATTGTTTTCTAATGGTTTTTACTAAATGGTCAGTTGCTCCAAATCATCAACCTAATATGTTTTTGCTTCATTTATCAACACATAAGAAGATATAAATGTATGTTTAAGAGTTACAATCAATATAGAACCACTCAACTAATTTTAACTTCATGTTGTTCTAAGTATTTAAGACGAGGATTTTGAAAGGTCAAAATCATTACACCAAAGTTTAAATTCTATAATAAGGATTTAATTACATATTTCTTCATGTTCCATGTCTAAAGTGAACACAAGGTCATCATCAGTAGGTATTCCTTCGTAATTTTCTCAATTACGTCTTAATTAAGTTCAAAAAAGGCTTGGGAATATTGCACCTTATAACAGGACTAATATTTCCATTCCTCTAACTCAAAGCTTTGTTATTAAAATTCCTATATATCTAATGGCTAGAAATCAAGGTTTTATGACCTTCACCAATAGTAGCCATTTGCAAATTGTTGTTTATAATGACCTATAAGTTGTTGCCTTGAGAAATATTCCCTATTTCACTAGTGAAGACCAAACCACACCTATTGAACATATAAGAGATGTTGCTACCCTATGTTCTATCCATAATGTTACTCATGAAAATGTTTCCTTGAGATTAATCGGTGCATCCTTTAAAGGTCAAGAACTCTAATGGTATCAATTTTTTCCAAAGAGGGATAAATTACTTGTTATCCTTATTTTTCCCCCAGGGCCAAATATCATATCGACCACGACCCTGCATAGAGGGAACCTGAGAAAACTCATTCATATCTTGCAAATAGGTCATAGAAGGGCTCAACAATGGAGTGGCGGGGGCTGAGAAAGATTAAATGACCCTGTGCAAAAATAAATGACTCTGTTGAGCCATTTCTATGTCTTAAATCTATTTTTAAGTTACATGTGGACTCAACAATGGAATAACAGGGTCAAAAGAGAAGGACCAAGTCTGCGGAGGAACAAGGAACAAGAAAGGGAAAAATGGTGAAAATTTGAAGTCTTCAGACTCAAAATGGTTCAGAAAAGAGCCCAGAAAATGACTAAGTATGGAGGAGATAGTGGAGAGAACCACGTGTCTATGTGGCGCTTCTCCAAAGTTGAATCCGAAAGGAGGCCCAAATGAGCGCTAGGATTCCATGCATCCAAAATTCCAAAAGTTGCGAGGGTGTTGAAAAGTCTCCAACTAAGAAAGAAGGTGTCAGGTGTCGGCTCGGCGTAAATCTGAAATGGGAGTCCAAGAGGGAGACTCAAACTTTCACAAACCCTCCACATAGCAAATGGTCAAACAGAGTCAAAAGGAGGGGTCAGGCGGGCCTCAAAATTGGCTAAGTATAAAAGTGTAAGCAGAGAATGCCAAGTGTCAGTGTGGCACATCTCCAAGAGTTAGTCCCATGGTGGAGATCCAAATAAGCGCGAGCTCACCACATAGCCCAAAGTCTAAAAATGGTAAGAGGGACCGTTGAAAAGTCCATAGACCAATGGAGGCTAACAAGTGTCAACTCGATGCTCCTCCAAAGGTAAATTTTGAATCGCTTTCAAGCAAGTGTGGTGCCTCCATGTCTCCAGTCTCAAAAAGGGGCAGAGTCAGTTGAATAGTTAATGCATGGGGCAGGCATGGAGGTTGCCAAGTGTCTAAATGGCACTGATTCAAGGATTGAAGAGAGAGAAGGTTTCTAAACAACCGCCGACTACCGTGTGTCACAAATCAAGAGATATGCCCCGCTAAGAAAAATACTTACCTAAAAACACAAAATGGGCCGCATCCCCACCCAAGGTAAAAATTCAACATTTGAGCCCAAGTTAAGGAAAGCGGGCCATCATGGGAAATTTTTCTTTTTCCCCTTCTTATCCCAAAAGGATAAAAGTCACAAAATGGGCTGCAACTCTGCCCAGGGAAAATTCAGCATTTGAGCCCGAGTCATGGTCAAGGCGGGGAGTCGAAGGAAAAGGTGAAAAATTTCCTTTTGACTAAAAGGCACAGAGGTAAAAATTGAAGCATACCTCCCCAGCTAACCAAAGGTTGCCACGTATCCAAGCGGAGCTTCGGGGGCATGGGGGTTTTATGAGTTTTTGTATTTTGCGAAAAAGGGAAAAAGATAAATTACTGTCCCACAAGCCTAATTTTTTCTCTAATATGGCTGCCACATGTCCCATATCAAAAGGGGACCCATTTTTCAAACTATTTTCCCGCCCATTTGTATGGACTCGATACAAACTTCAAAGGGGCATATCTTTCGACTCAGGGCTCAAAATATTGCAAATCTGACACCGTTGGAAGCGTCTCGATGTCTTCTACACCATGGAAAGATAAAAATTCATTTTTTCAGGCCTTGGTAGGTGAAAAATGGAGAAACATCTTCAGGCATTTAATGCAGGATCTCCTTGCCTCAATAACCAAATTGGATTCGATATGTTCCGCTGTTTCCTCTTCCTTCAAGGTGTTGAACCAAAGATTGATGCAGTAAAGATGGATTTGGGGGTAGATTTTTTCAGAGGCATTAACAACAGTGGTTGAGATTGAACCACCTTTTCTCACTCCTATCTCTCTTTCTTCTCTCGATTGAATATATAAATGCGGGGCGGGGATTCATTATAAACGGTTGGATATTCATTGTTTTATAGGCTCCCTTTTCCTTTTAGCAAAGGTATTTGTGGAGTTCAGGCCTTCCATTAAAATTGCAATATGTTTTTGCCTCCGGCTGTTTTTGTAATGCATTGTATCAATCTGCAAAGTAATAAAACATGTTTGTGATCAATTCTAGATCTTTTGTCTCATTTGTTTGCATCTAGTGTTTCATTATAAATATGGTTATCTCATGTGCCTTGATTATTGTATGTATTTGTTGGTTTGTGTCTATCAGTAGAACTAGTGTTCATCATTCCTACAGTGCATCACCTTGTAGTTTAGTTATTTCTTATTTCTTATATCTCTTTTATCCCTGTCTCCTTGGAAAATTTTATATTAGGTATAGAAATAGATCCTCTGCAAGTCCTCACGTATGCACCCAAACAGAGGAATAGGAACTAGCCTTTAATCTAGAGAGCTTTTCCATCTTGCAAGGTCCCACACCTTGGGGAAAGTTCAATGTTATGCAGATCACACCAAATGACTCTTCCTTAGAAAATCAGATCTATAGAACTCATTTAGGGGTGTTGTGATTTTGCACTAATAGTTTTGGCATGCCCGGTGGGATAGAGAAGTCTCCATCTTATTATAGTAAGAATTGATGTGTATTTCTTTATGATTCTAACTTTTAAGAAGTCTTACAATTGCACATCCGATGACTCCAAGAGAAAAAAATCCACTTGTTTTAGCAGTCCAAGCAAGTTCATGAGAAGAATAAAAAAATGTTCAAGAACCAGAGAGGAGAGATTATTTGTTTATCTAGACTTATCCCTAGACAGAGGGAGGGGAGGAAGAAGAGCCCAAAGGTTTCTATCCCCACCACAAATCCATATCAACACCTCCTCCCGTGGTCGTTCTCTCAATCAAGATGGCTTCTCGGGCCGATCATGATGGCTCACCAAACCCTTATGTCAATTTCATGCTAGCGACCTACTCGCTCGAATGCACAAAATCGGGTCCCGATACCAAAGGCATTAAAGAGCATCCCATATTTCACTGGGAAAAACCAGACTTCTCATGGTGATAATATCAAATATATTGTAAATGTCTGTACAATCCATGAAATCCATGAGATTGACATTACAGTCATGTTTTTCACCTCTTCACTCAAAGGTAAAGCTTCACAATGGTTCAGGAGCCTTGAAGCAAGCTCTATTCAAAATTGGAACTAGTTGTGCACAACTCTTCACAACTAGTTTGGAGAAAAAGGGTGATAACTTATCTTTGTTGGAGCAACTAAAAACAATCAAGAGAGCCCCGAATGAGCAGCTGACGGACTTCAACCTCATATTTCAGCGGACCTGGGATAGGATTCCAACAGTAGTAAAGCCCACTAATGAAGGTGCCTTCTTATACTTTCTTAGGGCTTTAAATTTTGATATTTCTTTGATGATTTAGTCAATGGTGGGGCACAACCTTACCTACAACCTATAGCCTTTCCATAGGGGCTGAGAACCATTTGATTCAGGCTAGTAAAATCACTCCTAGGCCATCCATGCCTCTGTACCCTAAGTTAGGAAGCCCAGATACCAGCCAAACACCCACATTAGCTCATATACCCACCCCAGAGTCAAAGCTCAGGTGAAGCTTGCATTTCGTCATCTAACACCTCTAAGGAACTTCAAGAAGTTATGAAACAACTTGAACACGGGAATGAGCTAGTAACCATCAAAATATAGCAAGACTTAGAGTTCTAGTCCATATTAACCTACGGCTCAATATCGGGCTAGACCCCAATATCAGCAAAATAGACCACCAACTCGGACTATAAATCGAGCAAAAACCAAGGATAGCCTCAAGCTGCTAGAACTTTCAGGTCATATGATCCAAACAAAGCTTCAACATCAAGGGCATTGGTTCTAACACATAATAATATGGCACAGGAATATGATTGGTGTTTCCCATGTAATCAGTCACATAACCAATCAATGTGTTTCAATGGTGCACTAAATATAGCCTTAATTATGCAGACCTATATGGTGTCATAAGAACCTAGCCAAGAAGGAGATCAGCAATAGGGAGCTCAACAAGAGTGACCCCTAGGTGAAACTATGCTTGTCAATTGATTGGTGACGACTTCATGGGATGAATCAATTCCCTTCTTAAAGTGTAGCTGCTAATACACAATCCAAAAAGAGAAATATTGGAGAAGGCCAACCACTGAATTCAAGTGACCCTCAACCTTCCATCACTCCACAAGGTTCTGGTGCTCCAAATATAACTCCCAACATGCAAAACCAATCCAAGCCACCTTCCAAATCCACTCAAGCACCGGTTGTGACAACCCATGTGCAAGAAAAAATGTTCACGGGAAGGGGCAACAAAAAGATAGCTCATTCAATATCATTGAGCAAATGAAGAGGAAAAGTGTGAACATTTCACTATGGGAGTCACTGGCCATTCCAAGGAAGAGGGATCTACTATAGACTACCATGCAAAATTGGTCAAGCTCAAACCAACCCCCTAGTCAGCAAGAAAAAGTGCTTACCAATGTGGCTCAACCTGAGAGAAACCATGGAGAACAATGAGGTAAGAATATGAATCCTCCTCCATTCTATGTTTCATTAATTATTGGAGACAAATTGGTGCACAATTGTATGATTGATTATGGGGCAAGTAGCTCTGTAATGCCCAATAAAATAGCTGATCAACTGGGTCTCCAATATGAAGTCATCTCTAGAGGGGTAGTGCAATTAGATGGGACAGTAGTGACAACTATTGGAAACATCAAGGATTTGAGCCTCACTCTGCATGTCTGCCCTAATGTGACTATTTTTCAGAATGTATGAATCATATATTTTCCACCACATTTAGCTTTGTGTTTGTCTAGGGACATCACTGCCAAAATTGGAGGCTATCTGTTTGTTGATTGGTCACATATGCTCTTTAGAACGAGGTATGGGGAAAAGGCCACAATTAGATCTGAACACATTGTTGATTATCATATTAAATCTTATGTGCATAGCCCAACCAATGCCAATTGCTCAACTTTTGATCAAGATGACTTCCTAAGCATTGTGAAGTATATACCAAGGTGGGATGTATCCCAGGACTTGACTCTCAATGAGTGGGCAAAAAAAAGTCATGTTTTTACCCCTGGAGATGGAAGAATCGAGCTAGGTTTCTCTTTGCCTACATGAAGAGAATCATCCTCTTCTGACCTAATTAATCCGAATATAAGGATGACAATGAGGTATGGCAATTTTTCTTTGATGGCTTAAGAAGTAGAAAAGGAGTGGAGGAGGAGCTATGATTATGTCCCCCAAAGGTATGAAATATTATTCATCCTTCAAATTTTAGTTTTCTTGCTCAAACAACAACTGCTAAGTATGAATCTCTAGTCCATGGTCTTCATTGGGCAAGGAAGCTAGGAATCAAAACTTACAAGTATTTGGTGATAATGAACGGTCACCAATCAAGTCGGAGGACTTAATGCTATCAAGAATGACCTTCGACGAGCAATAATTACAACGGTAGGGTATGAAATCTCATGGATTATTTCGAGGCCTTGACATTGTGTCCATACCCGAGAAGGAGAATGAAGCTACCGCGATAGGATTGCATCTATTGGAGAAACGTTTGATGTGGTTGTTATTGTCAAAGAGATAAATAACAACCACATATTCATATAGTTGTGAGACCAGCGGTGCCAAGTAACAACACATCTTTGGCGGTGTTCGAGAATGATCAACAAATCATTAATTTTTGCAAGAAGAAGATGAATTCTCAACTAGAAATCAAAGAAAATAGAGAAGTAATACGTGAATCAAATAGTACAGCTACATACAAACAAGCTTCCCAAAGGCTTAGTGACATTGGATTCTATATTCAATACTAATGATTAGTTTAGAAAAGAGAAGGCTCACATATAGATCAAAGGTGAAGATTTAGATCCGATCCTAGTTGGAGAAGGCAAAACACTTCAAATTGGCAAAGTGGCCACCAAGAAAGAAAGGTATGAATTCATACAACTTTTCCAATAATTTCCAGATGTATTTTCTTGGAGCTATGAAGACCTAAGAGGGTTCAATCTAAAGCTAGCACAACACACAATCAAACTAAATCTAGCTAGCTCAGCCCATCAGGAAAAAGTAGAGACTAGTCAACCCACACATTAAGCCTCTGATGAAGAAAGAGTTGAACAAGCTGATAGAGGCAAGTATCATATTTCCAATCAAACACTCAAGTTGGGTTGCAAACCTAGTCCCAGTCAGGAATAAAAATGGAGAGATTAGGTTGTGTGTAGATTTTTGATACTTTAATACATCCTCCCTCAAAGATCACTACCCACCCCCTTGATGGAGCAGATTTTGCAAGTGGCGTCTAGATCGGAGAGATTATCCCTCCTCGATGGCTACTCGGGTACAAATAGATCATGGTGAAAGAAGATGATCAGTTCAAAACAACTTTCACCACCAAATGTGGCACCTATGCCTACGAAAAAATCCATTTGGATTGTCCAATGTCGAGCCACTTTTCAAATGGAAATGGATATGGAATTCGAAGGTTGATCAACAAATAAATCTTGATCTATCTAGATGACATTACGGTGTTTTCCAAAAATGCGGTAGACCACCTTTTCCACCTAAGGCGGGTGTTTGAGAGATGCATGGGTTTTGGGGTATCACCAAACCCTAAAAATGCATATTATTGGCCCATGAGGGAAAGCTTCTAGGCCATATTTTATCAAAGGAAGGATTGAAATCAACTCGGAGAGATTTCAAGAAATAAGAGCATTTCCATTGCTAAACCACAAGTAAGCTCTTTAAAGCTTCTTGTGAAAAATCAATTTTGTCCATAAGTTTGTGCCAAAATTTATTGCCCTTGTTAAGCCAATAACGTTGATGTTGAAGAAGAGCTTAGCATTCAGGTGGAAAGCTGAAGGAAAGGAAATATTTGAGGCCATTAAAGAAGCTATATCACAAGCCCCAACTCTCATGAATCTAGATTTCTCTAAAGACTTCATATTGTATGCCTTTGGTGGCAGTGACATAATTTCTACAATCTTAGTTCAGCAAAACAAAGAAGGTACATAATAGCCAATTGCTTTCTTTAGTCAAGGTCTAGAAGACTATGAAGTGAGATACTCCTTCATCAAAAACAAATTCTGGCAGTAATCAGAGGATTAAAGAAGTTTAAGCATCTGGTTTCAAATAATAAAATCCAATTATTGGTCTCCCATGTGGGAGTTAAAGAATTCCTTCTCAAGCAAGATCTCGAATGTAAAGCCATCAACTAGCCTCGAGTCAACAAGATGAAGTAAACAAAGTGAAAAGGAGGTTGTTTTTGTTCTACAAGATAATCAAGAGGAAGGAAGTGATGATGTACCTACTCCTTTTTGGCCCAAGATATGGTGCACTTCCTTTAAACAGCTTATGTCCTCATGGGATGAGTAAAGAAAAAGGAGGAATTTGGACTACATGTCATCCCATATGTTCTTATTGATGGTGTTTTGTTCAAAAGAGACATCAATGGCATTCGATAAGATGCATTGAGATATATTAGGTTGAGAAAGTTTTATAATAATTCCATGTTCAATCAGCTGGAGGCCATTTTGCTCCAAGAGTGACATCACTCAAAATCATGAAGGCGGAGTTATTATTGACCCATATTTTTTAGTGATTGCTATGCATGGATCAAAAGGTGCAAGAATTGTGCATTCTTCAAAGGCAAAGGCTAGCAGCACTTCCATTGCACCCAATCTCAGTCAACCAACCTTTCATGCAATGGGGATTAGACTTCATTGGAGTCACCAATCCAAATTCAAGCCAAGGCCACAAATGGATTCTGACAGCAATAGACTATTTCACCAAGTGGAGCGAGGTAGTGGCACTCAAGGAAGCTAATGAGTCTAGTATACTAGATTTCTATGAAGGGATAGTGACTAGATTTGGAGTGCCAGCCACCATTATATCAGAAAATGCATTAGCATTCATAGGTTCCAAGATCACAGGATGGGTTGTTAAGAACGGGACTTACTTAAGTCCTTCATCAAACTATTACCCTCAAGGTAATGGCCAAGCTGAGTCCACAAACAAGAAACTGCCAAAGATCATCAAAAGAACTTTTGATGAAAACTAGAGAACCTAGCACACAAAGCTCAAATCATCCTTATGGGCTGATAGGATAACACCAAAGAGATCTACAGGTATGCTCTCCATTCAAACTAGTCTATGGGAAAGAGGCAGTGTTGCCTATATCACTTGAGTTGCTAGCATTGGAGCTTGTGAAACAACTAGAGATGTTTGAATTTGAACCGATGGAGGCCAGGTATGTGGAGCTGATAGAATTGGAAGAAAATAGAGAGCATGCACTCCAAGCAATAGAGAAGAATCAAGCCTCAATCAAAAAATGCTTTGACAAGAAGGAAAAACCAAGGACCTTTTAGGAAGGAGGCTTGGTTTTGAAATGGGATGCAGATCGACCAAAACCAGGAATGCATTCCAAGTTTGATGCCATTTGGAGTGGCCCCTTTATGGTCACAAGATGAAAAAGTAGAAATGCTTTCCAATTGTCTATGTTGAATGGAGAGGAATTGCATATTCCACTAAATATAATCTATCTTAAACACTGCTATTAGAAGAAAATGTTATCACCTTGTACATATTACATTTAACTCCATTTTTATATGTGCTTGTGCACATTGTCTTGTTGTAGTTTAGGTTTCTTTTCTCCTAAGTGATTTGCACGCTCTGCATGTTCTATTTGGAGCATGTATGATTTTAAATTTTGTATATAGTTGTAGTGTTGTTTTGTTTCTCTTATGCAATCCATTCAAAGAGATAGATGAAGCCCGGGTCAAAATAAAATTCTACTCTCAGAAACCTTCATTTCGAGATTTCTTATGAAAATTGAGAGTGAAAAAAATCCCGGCTCGTGAATCGGAGGCATAATCAGTATGAGACCGTCATTCTCGACTCCACGCGTAATGGATATGAAAAGGCAATTGATCTTTTCATCTAGCGGTAGATACCCCATGAGTCACCAAATTGTTATCCATATTTCATCCCCGGGCCAAATATCAGATTGGCCATGACCTTGCATAGAGGGAACCTTAGAAAACTCATTTATATCTTGTAAATAGGTCATAGAAGGGATCAACAATGGAGTGGCAGGGGCTGAGAAAGATTAAATGACCCTATGCAAAAAGAAACAACTCAGTCGAGCCATTTCTATGTCTTAAATCTATTTTTTAAGTTACAGGTGGACTCAAAAATAGAATAACGGGTCGGAAGAGAAGGGGTAGTGCCGTAGAGGAATAAAGAGAAAGAAATTTAAAAATGGTGAAGATTCGAAGTCTTCAGACTCGAAATGGTTCAGAAAAGAGCCCAGAAAATGACTAAGTATGGAGGAGGCAGCAGAGAGAACCACGTGTCTACGCGATGCTTCTCCAAAGTTTAATCAAGAAAGGGAGGCCCAAGCAGCACCAAGTTTCCACGTGTCCAAATTTTCAAAAGTATGTAGCGGCATTGCAAAGTCTCCAACTAAGAAAGAAGGTGTCAGGTGTCGGCTCGGCACAAATTTGAAATGGAAGCCTAGGGTGGAGACTCAAACTTGCGCCAACCCTCCATGTAGAAAATGGTCAAATAGAGTCAAAAGGAAGACAGGTGGGCCTCAAAATTGGCTAAGTATAAAAGTGTAAGCGGAGAATGCCAAGTGTCAGTGTGGTGCATCTCCAAGAGTTAGTCCCAGGGGAGACCCAAATGAGCGCGAGCTTGCCACGTAGCCCAAAGTCCAAAAAGGGTAAGAGGGACCGTTGAAAAGTCCACAGACCGGTGGAGGCCGACAAGTGTCAACTCGACACTCCTCCAAAGGAAAATTTTGAATCAAGCTTTCAAGCAAGCGTGGTGCCTCCACATGTCCAGTCTCAAAAAGGGGTAGAGTCAGTTGAATAGTCAATGCATGGGGAAGCCGACCAAGGTTTCCAAGTGTCTAAATGGTGTTGATTCAAGGATTGAAGAGAGGGAAGGTTTCCAAATGACTGCGCGACTACCGTGTGTCCCAGTTCGAGATATGCCTCGCCAAGCAAAATACTTAGTAAAAAACAAAAATGGGTGTAACCCCCCCCAAGGAAAAAGTCAGCATTTGAGCCCGAGTTAAGGAAAGCGGGCCATCGGGGGAAAGTTTGTTTTTTTCCCCTTGTTATCCTAAAAGGATAAAAGTCACAACATGGGTGTGACTCACTGTCTAAGGAAAAATTCAGTGTTTGAGCCCGAGTCAAGGCCAAAGTGGGGAGTCGGAGGAAAAGGTGAAAATTTTCCTTTTGACAAAAAGGCACAAAGGTAAAAATTGAAGCGCACCTCCCCAGCCAACCAAAGGGTGCCACGTATCCAAGTGGAGCTTCGGGGCACGGGGGTTTTATGAGTTTTGCATTTTGTAAAAAGGGAAAAATATAAATTATATTCCCACAAGCTTGATTTTCGCTCTAATCTAGTTATCACATGTCCCATATCAAAAGGGGACCCATTTTTCAAACTATTTTCCCACCCATTTGTACGGACTCGATACAAACTTCAAAGGGGCATATCTTTCGACTCAGGGCTCAAAATATTGCAAATCTAACACTGTTGGAAGTGTCTCGACATCTTCTATACCATGGAAAGATAAAATTCATTTTTAGGCCCTGGTAGGTGAAAATGGAGAAACGTCTTGAGGCCTTTAATGCAGGATCTCCTTGCCTCAACAACTAAATCAGATTCAATCTATTCTCGTTGTTTACTCTTCCTTCAACATGCCGAACCAAAGATTGATGCAGTAAAGATGAATTTGGGGGTATATTTTGTTAGAGGCATTCACAACAAAGTGGTTGAGCTTCAACTGCTTTTCCTTCTCCTCTCTCTATCTCTTCTCTATGATTGAATCTATAAATGCAGGGAAGGATTCATTATAAAGGTGAAGGATTCATTATAAAGGGTTGGAAATTATTTTTTTTGTAGGATCCCTTTTCCTTCTAGCAAAGGGATTTGTGGAGTTCATGCCTTCCATTAAAATTGCAATATGTTTCTTGCCTCATGGTTGTTTTTGTAATGCATTGTATTAATCTGCAGAGCAATAAAAACGTTTGTGATCGATTGTAGATCCTTTCTTTCTCTTTTTCTTGCATATGGTCTACGTCATTATAAATCTAGTTGTTTATGCTTGATTATTGTATGTATTTGTTGGTTTTTGTCTATCGGTGGATCAGTGGAACTAGTGTTCATCATTCCCGCGGTGCATCACCTTGTAGTTTAGTTATTTCTTATTTCTTATATCTATTTTTTCCCTGTCTCCTTGGAAAATTTTAGATTAGGTACACAAATAGATCCTCTGCAAGTCCTCACATATGTACCCAAACAGAGAGGAATAAGAACTAGCCTTTAATCTAGAGGGATTTTCCATCTTGCAATGTACCACACCTTGGGGAAAGTTCAATGTTATGTGGATCACACCAAATGACTTTGCCTTAGAAACGTAGATCTACAGAACTCATTTGCGGGTGTTATGATTTTGTACTAACATTACTACTTGGAATCAATTGGGGGTAGCCTTGTGTAAGTAATTTAAGGATAAATTGGATCATCTATCCCTAACTAAACAACTGATAACCATTAAGGTAATACCTCAAGAGTTCATGGCCAACTTTAATTTGAGATTCACAAGAACCTTGGAAAGGATACCATAAGTAGTTAAGTTGTCAACAAAAATACATTTTTGTAATACTTGTATGTATTAAAAAATATTTTTGTGTGGATTCAATCAATAATTGGTAGGAAAATTTTAGCTTCTTTTGACATAGCAATAAGAGAAGAATAGACCCTTATACAAGCTAGAAAATTATCTCCTAGACCTTCTATGAACATTTTCCATGAGCTAGCACCTATTCTTTTAATTGTAAAGCCACCACTACCTCTTAAAATTCATCCCAATGACATAGATAATAAAAATGGGTTATTCAAACCATATCAAATGAGATAGTACATCTGAAAAGGAATTCGTTTCACGAAAATAAACCATACAACACACCTTTTCAACCTTATAACAATTTCAAACCTCTTGCTTAAGTTTATAGAACTTTATATCAATCTCAAGTAGCTATTACAGGTAGGGTAGTCCCAAAATCATGCACATTAGAAATTATTTATCCTGGTTTTCATCTGCTTATTTAGAAGGTTCTTGAGTGAAGAAGGTAGTAATTAATCCCATCTTTTTTCCATCTTATTTTGCTTTTATTTCATCATTTCCCAAGCTCATCTTTGGGGCACACAGGGTCCCCTGGTCCCACAGGGTCATCATGATTCTTGTTTTACTTTCCTGCCTCTTTTTAGGATTTTTGTATCAATTTCTCATTCCTATATTTTTCCTAGTCACTATGTCATGGTTAATTACAAAATTAGAGCAAGAGAATCCTATAAATATAAAGTTATGAGACTATAATGAGGGTCATAGCATCACATACTACCGTCACTCCATCTAGAGTTGCAATTATATCATCACTTGCTTGCACATAGTGTCATGCATCTAGGCTAGGATATCTACATCAACACACACAACATAGGGGGAGGGATTCTATTTTATTCCATGCACACATCGTATTACATTTTGTATAGTTATTATTTCTCGTTACTTCACAAAGTGTGAATGGTAAAAGAGCATTGAGGGCATGACGTGCACACACACAAAACTACATTTGGGTGCAAAATGTAGTGGAGAGCTCATTTTATTAAGCTAACTATTATTGCAGCTGAGGTCATTCCGACCCATTGATTTTACATTTTATTTTTTGATTCTTTTTTGTCTATTACAGGTCATTATTTCATCCTATATTATTTGCTACATCGGCATGGCTTGGCAGATTCAATGCGTGAGACAGGAATATTTCAAGGTATTTTTGACACTAAAGGAACCAAATTATGAGCTTTTACGAGAGAACAAGGTGCCGATTCTATAGACCAGCACCTCGTGGCACCCCAAAGACTTTCATGGGTCCTTTACTCTCCTTAGATGTGGCCTTTACAAAACTTCCGAATGGCAAATCCTGCTTATTGGAATCTAGAGTCGACGTGCAAAAAATTGTGACAATATTCAACAATCAACTATGTCCTTTCCTTTTACATCTTTTCATACTTATGGTTTTCATTTCATTTAGCATAAATATTTAAAGTTATTCCATACTATTCTACCATATTTTACAACGTTTTAGTCCTCCCATATTAGATTAACTATCTTTGCGTATATTAGTTTATCGTAATTTTAGATAATCATTTTGGTGAGCCCCTCATTTCTTTAGATCACCTTCTAGGTGTTTACATTTACATTTAGCAATCATGAGTATCTCCATCAACGATTATTTTCTTACTCATCCTAATCTACTTCATCGTGTCCAACATATTTTTGCTACTACAAATGTTTCTATTGACATGCATCCAGATTCCCTGAACAACACATTTGTTGATGCATTCTCACAACATATAGCATTCAAGGCCAATCCTCCTACTTGCATACATCCCTTTGACAATGACCCACCACTCCATATTATGTGTCACATTTAAATTTTCGGTGTCAAATGTACCTTAATTGACAATGGATTTGAGCTTAAATTGTGCCCCATGTCATTCCTTTAAGCTTTAGGTTTATCTACTCATAGCATTAATCCATCTTCTATTTCATTATGTGCTTATGATGGTACCATTTTCCCATGTCTTAGTCACGTTACCTTGTCCATCACTGTTGGTCCTAAAACTCTCCACACCGTTTTCTTTTTCATAGACTTTCCCATCTCATAAAATTGTCTATTGGGTAGACCATGGCTCCATGCCATGTAGGAAATTTCTTCCATGGTCCATCACTATGTTAAGTTCTTACATGAATGCATCGAGCATACTATCTTTAGGGATTGTGAGTTTGTTTCAATACTATGTCCATGAACTTAACACTTTTCTTCCCATCCCTCGCATTGATAATACATACGTGAGCCTCAACCTATCGATGATCCATGTCATTTACCACAACTTGAAGAAGATATTTGTTTACTATATGTTGTCCCTTCCCTGCCACCTTCTACTACTGCTATTATTCCATATCAGTCACCTATCTCCTTAATGGACATTTCTTTCCCAGCTTCATCTTCATCATCTATCCGCCCACCATTCACTTGCACCGTCTTCATACATGGCTCATCTGGGAGCATGTTCCTATCGATCCTACTTCACTGGAAACCATATGTACGCGTGAGGGCTTAGCCCGCTTTGGTTTTTCTATTGCGATATTTTCCCAACGTCATACAACCCTCGTTTATACCATGGATTGGTCCATGTCACAACCACCTATACACTTTGTGTCTTTCATCTTGATGTTTTTCTTACACATACTCATACTACTTGCAACACTCACATTAGGGCAGGTCTGGTTGGAGTATATTGGGGGCCTAGATCTGAATCATACAAATATATCTTTTCTTATGCCTTTTCGACGTACTATCATCTGTAATTTTTCTTTCCTAGGTTATACACAGAATCTCACTCAATGGTATGCCCATGGTTTCCTCCTCCCTCCATTCACTAATGAGTAATATGCTATGGGCATGTATCATTTATATCTGAATGGATCATTACATGATCAACCTAATACTATAGCTTACCAAGTTATTAATGTATATCCATTCGATTTTTATCCAAAAGATGACGACCTCCTTCATGAGTTTACATTGTCCCTTGGTACACTACTTTGCAAGGGGAGGGTGGGGGGTATACCACCTTACACACTCCCCCTCCCCTCATTTTTCTACATAGTTACATATTATTACATCACACCTTTCATAGTTCTCATTTAATTTAATCTCCTGTAGGAATATCATATCACACGTCATAACCTCATCATTACCCGATGACACACTCTTGTGCTTTGGTTCACACTCAACTATTGAGGGATTAAAACTACACTAAACCCCACACAATACATTATAGGGATTACACATATTCCTTTCATCACACATATATCACACATTATACATTTTATGGCTAGGTTATGTCTAGCATTACACTAGTCCTCATCTACGCATTACATACATAGGGGTACCTACGCCCTTAGTCACATCATACACTACACATTTACACATCACCTATATTCTACACATTATGCTAGTCTACATTACAGATGAGTCTAGCTTTACATCTCATCATTAAATATTATATCTACATTTCTTACACAACATTTTATACTAGGTATTATACAGCTTACACCTTCACCATCACATTCTACATACCGCGCATTTACCAACCCTATCCATCACTTGGTAATCTATTCTACGTTTTTTTCTATGCTTTCACCTCACCACCCTAAGAATTACTTTAGTTCCTCGGTCCATACTTGAATGACAAGGTTTTACCAATCAAATGGGCCTTACACTCACCATGTGACATTTCCTCACGTGACATTTCTAACTTTGTGACATACACTTTAGGATAAATCATCACCTATTCTATCATTTTGTAGTGGTATACACCTTAGGTTACATCACCACTCCCTCCTTTCATCTTGTAGTGACATACACTTTAGGATAAATTGTCACCTATTTTTATCATCATATAGTGATATACACTTAGTGTTAACTCATCACTCACCCTTTCATTTTATGGTGATATATGCTTAGCACTAAATCATCACTCATTCATTCAATAAGTCATGATATACACTTTGGTTATAGGGTTCACACAAATCTCCATATGTCACATCTCTTCACCATTACATATACACACTCATCACAACACACTAGACACAACATACTCTACTCGACCATTTCTTTCACGATGACGCACTCTTGTTTACAGCTTGACTCTTGAGTACTTAGTGGGAAAAAATGAACGTCATTGCATACACTTCCATCCACTTATGGGCAACACTCATCCACAACATATTACATTGTTTTGGGGGTATTTACTCTTGTTTACTAGTGTTTTGTATTATCACTTTCCTACATATGTTAAATTGATCTCTTATATGTCATTATCTCTATCATAAAAACATGCACATTTATGAATTTGTTTATTGTGATTACAAATACTGGAATCTACATGTGGCATTGATGCTCGCCTTCTACCCTTCCTATACTAGTTATTGGGGGCATCCACAATCGTCCCATCCAAGTGTTATTGTTTCATTCTGTAATTAACATCTTATATTAATTTCTCGTACACGTTTTGACATATTGGTTATCGCTCTAACATGTTCTGGGTGTTCCATGTGCACTACTTGTTTTGTAGGATTATATGTCTCCATGACTCCTTGTTTGTTTATTTCTACTTGTCTATCATTATTCTCCATTATGAGTGGGATTTTCCATTTACTTGTGTGCACACTTGTTTTTTGTTTACGACCATGACGAATTTGTGTGTCTTGCAACATCGTGAATGGTTTCCCATGTTTGTAACCCACTTGTGCGGTATACTTAATTTCTTGTATGTTTACAATTACTCTATTTGGTAGTTATTACATTGTCGCATATTTTACACTTCTCTTATTCCATGCATATGTTTTCATACTAACACATGTTGTGGCTAGCCTTCCCCTTTTGGTGCAACATGGTTTCTCCCAAGCATTTTCCTTTCCCCCTTCAAGGTAGAATTACATGGGTCGAGTGTGGTAGGTCCTCTTTTGCGGCTACATTCTCCTTTCAACGAAGTCACATGCTCCCCAAAGAGGGGGAATCATTTGAGGTTTTCTACATAGTAACACAACGTATTTACACTTTGGTTCGGTAAAAATCACTTTATGCCCTTGGAATTGTGGGTTTACGTATAGTAAGTTAGTTCGAGACCAGTCTACGAACTCCATACAAAATGGCCTTTATAGGACATGAAACCCTTCTGCATTTCTAGGAAGCAGTTACATGCTTAAGGGTTATAGTGCATGAGGCTCCCTACACTACTTCATCTAGTTGGTGTTGGATCACCAAGAACACCAGGACGTTACGAGAGATATATTCACACATTTCAGAAGAAGTGGTTAGAGTTGGAGGATACAAAGAAGCTCCTCTCTATTCTTCTTTAGCCAAGGTGGCGTGAGATCTTCCAAAAAACACTCGATAGTACAGGATATCCTTCTACACCATTTTCTCTCGACAAGGATCAAGTGCACATGTTCCATTTTATTTTTCATGCAATGTATTTTATACTTGCATATTTTACATAGCGTATTTGACATTTACATACACAAATACTTGACTACTTGATCATTTTCTCCATGCAATTCTCTTTCCATATAAGAAACAAGAATTCAAATTATGGGAAACAACAATGATGATGATAACAAAGACATCGTAACAATGACACACCGTGACAACACTTGCCTTTACTAACGATGCAGGTATACTACACAACACAATAGCTACACACACGTTTCACCCTTGGTTCATTCTCATCACTTTTTATGCGCATTTTTCATCTTTAGAATCCACACTCCACTCTTTCTAATTTTCATTCCACGCTTGAGTTTGGCCCATTGACAAATCTCTACTAAAATCTACATTGATATTAGGTACACACTTGTATCTACTTTATGTTACAAATATTTTCACTCACCACCATAATTTGGGGGTAAAATGTAGTCACAAATTCATGCACATTAGACATTATTTAGCTTGGTTTTCATATTAATATTTAGAAGGTTCTTGAGTGAAGAAAGTATTAATTAAATCCATCTTTTGGCCATCTTATTTTTCTTTTATTTCATCATTTGCACACATTCCTAGATACATGCTCGTCTATTTCAGTACTTTCCCGTCATTTTATCCTAAATTGGGCATTCTGGGGCACCCTAATCCTTGTTTTACTTTCCTTTCTCTTATTGGGATATTTCTATCTATTTTCTATTCTTACCTTTTTACTTGTCATCCATTTCAGGTTTAATTATGAAATTAGAGCAAGAGAACCATATAAATACAAAATTATGAGACCATAATGAGGGTCCTAGCATCACATACTACTATCATGCCATCTAGAGTTGCATCCATTACATCACTTGCATCCACATATTGTCATGCATCAAGGCACGAAGATCTACATCAACACATAGAACATAGGGGAGGGATTCTATTTTATTCCATACACACATGCTTTTATGTTTTCTATATTTATTATTTCTCAAGACTTCACAAAGTCCGAATAGCACAAGAACACATAGGGCACAACATTTACACACACTAGAACTAAATTTGGGTCTTAAATGTAGTGGGGCACTCAATTTAGTGATCCCACTGTTGTGGTAGCTGAGGTTAGTCTGACCCATCCATTTTGCATTTTTATTTTTGGGTTTTTGGATACTTCTTTATCTTTTACAAGTCATTCTTTCATCCTATATTATTTTCTACATCACGCGTGGCTCGAAAGATTTAGTATGATAGATAGGGAATATTTCAGGGTATCTTGTGACACTAAAGAAACCAGATTCGAGATTTTACAGAGACTAGGGAATTTACTCTGCAGACCAAGGGCCCCGGTACCTTCCTAGGTGCTCGAGTCTCCTTAGATCTTCCTGATCCGACCTTTACAAAACTTCTTAGTGGTAATTGTTTCTCATGGAATCCACAGTCATACCTACGACAACTTGTGACAGTCTTGAGAATCAACTAAGTGCTTTACTTTTACCTCTTTACATACTTAGGGTTTTTATTTCATTTAGCATAGTTATTTAAAGTTAGTTCATATTATTTCAACATATTTTATAGTTTTTTAGTCCTCCTATATTAGATTAACTATCTTAGCATACATTAGTTTATCATAATTTTAGTTAATCAAGTAGCTAAGCAATGTGCATTTGTTGATCCCAATCCCCCTTAAACTTCTAGAGCATTTGTTCTAGTGCAACCCCAAAACAACATGATGTTGTATCATAATTTGCAACCTAGTGAGCCAAATGCAGCATTGGAAATGGTGCCATAAGGTTTTCCTATTCCACAGATGACTCAAGAGGAAGCATATTATCAAGTTCAACAAAGTTTTTGTATCTCGTAATCACAACTAGATCACAAATTTATACACGGGAAGCCAAATGTAACTATGGTAAACTTTTAAGTTAGTGATCATGTGGCTCTAAATCAGGAAGTTGGAGATACAAAGAGAAGTGAGTTTATTGAAGATTTTACGAGGTTAAGAAAGATGGCTATGGATGTAAATACAATTGATCAAAATGTTGTACCAAATAAAAAAATCAGACTACTAATGCTTGTAAGAGTTCTTTTCCATCCCATATACAAGAGCAAATTGTTGCTCCAAAAGTTCAGTTTAAGGTAGGAGTTTTCCCATTTAACATTCTTGATCATTTGAAAAAATAACACTTTACCTTGACTATGTGCGACACATTATCCATTTCGAGAAAAAGTATTTTCTTGTCAAATATATTTCAGGTATGAAAATATAACCAAAACCAACTTAAGGTATATAAACTATAACAACCATGGTGATGACAATAGACAAATGCAAACCAACAAGTATACAATTCAATACGGTGAGTATCTATGGAGTAAAACACTATTTATATTGAGGAAAAATTGATTAAAATACCTCGTCTTTATCTTTCATTGATCATTGGTTACTCTTTGGTTAATAATTTCATGGTGGATAGTGGAGAAAACAACATTGTTCTGCCCAAATTGGTTGCAGAGAAGTTAGGACTGAATTATGAACCAAGTGCTAAAGGTATTTTGCAGCTAGATCGTTCCCCAACTAAGACAATAGACATGATTAAAAATATGAATCTTACTTTGCATTCTTTCCTAAGTGTAACTATTTTGAAGAATGTGATGGTCGATAATTTTCCACCGTACTTTGCAATGTTTCTTTCAAGATACTCCACATCCAAAATTGGAGGTTACCTTTTAGGTTATAGGTATTATCTTATTTTTAGAACCATATATGGAATTAAAGTGACTATCAATTATGAACCTTTGTCAAATTTTCACATTTAGCCTCATACACCTAGCACTATAAATGTAAATTATGCTATCAATGATGAACAACTATGTGAGATTGAATTTGAAACTCTTCATGCATTAGAAGACATTCTAGATTTGTTTAAATATGAAATGAATAATGAAGTTTATGTGCATGATCTGTATAGAGTTATTGAAGAACATGGCCTTGGGATTTATTGTATTCATGAAGATAATGCTGAAATTCCATCCATGGAAAAGAGAAATTAGGAAAATGATGGTTTATGGTAGAAGTGTTTTATCATTGTTTTCTATTTATTCAGAGAACAAGACATAGTATTTGATGATATTAGGGATTGTCATTATCATCACTTTCTATTCGATCCTAGTCTTTCATTCTATCGTATTACAGAAACCTTTCTAACTAAGCTAATACGGGTAAGGCTACCTCACCTCCTACTTCAATTTTAGAGAAATGGAAGTTTTACTACTATGGGAAATGTACTTGTATTAACCATTGATCTATTGCTGAAGTTTTTATGATCTCAAAGATTCCACTATTAATCAAGTATTAAAAATAATGAAACACTATATTAAAAAAAGAGGATGAGATTATACTATTTTCAACTTTAACGGAATTAATACCTCTCAAACCTTAACACGAGTTAAAAAGGCTAGAAATTTGTTGAACCTTCAATGAAAAAATTTAAAATTTTATTGTTTCCATGTATCCTTAACCATTATAACTGCGTTATTCTTACAATAAATAATCAAATTTATATATTAAATAACTAATAGAGGTATCTCAAATGACCAATCCTTTATTAAAAAATTAAAAATAAATCGTAAAATTGAATTCCAATCTCTTCTATATACCAAAGATATTATTGAGCAAACACAATAATATTATCTTGTTTGCTCCCTTTTATCACATATTACTAGCTTAAACTGAAACAATAAAATAATTATTGCATAAAAGTAAATGGCAGTTATAGTTATGCAGAACACACAACAACCACCACACTCATGTATAAACGATCACTAACACCTTGTAATTAAGTACACCTTAGAAATGACTTTCACCCATTAAATATTAAACATCAAATCCGTGCACAAGGTCATAGAGAAGGAATGAAATCATTGAAGATTATTTAAAATGTCTAGTGTCTTCTCCTTTAAGTAATTTGACTGTCTGAATTCTCAAAGTCTCTAGCATTTTCCAAGATATAAAGCTCTTATATAAATTATCAAATACTTGGTGGAAGCTCCTCTAAACAAACATTGTAATGTAAGCCACTGTAGTCAAGGATAGGATAAAGGTGTCTGGCAACCTACGCCAGTTGATCCTCGGCATTTTTTAAGTCCAGCCTTTTTTTAATGATTTGTTATGTTTATTTATATCACTTTGTTATTTATGTTTTTTAAAATTTCTTCTCATGACACATTAAAAGACATTACAAACCCTCGCCACCACAGATCTGTGTAAGGCGGCCTCTTGGCATAGTAAATGATTCAATAGGTGAATGATAAAAACAACAATATAATACTACAAACAAAACTGTATACAGTTGTGTAAGTAACTTCAATTAATTTATTATCGGAAATGTTTTGAATTTGAGTGTCTTTGAAACTAGTCTAAGCTTGTTATATTTGGTTTATATAAAGATCTTGGAAACTAGAGTTAATTTTATGCTATCAAAACCTAACATTTTTATATTCATAATTGACTTGGTAGAAAATTAAGCTTTGTTAAAAAAATTATTATTATTCTTCTTATTGAGAATATTGAAAATATTGTTGCATTTTCTTCTTTAATCTGCAGGATTAATTTTTACATTTACCTTCCTAATCTTACGAAGCAATATTCTATAATATAAACTCTTCTCAAACTTGTCTTTTATTGTCTAAATACTTATGTTCTTATATTTCAAGAATAGAATAACTTGTCTTTTACTGTCTAAAAACTTGTGTTCTTATGCATCATGAGACGCTGCTACACCTCTTACAACCATTTTAGGTGCTAATAAAACTACTTTTTTAATAATTTCATTTTCCCAATACAACCTATTTCATCCAAAATATTCTCCTAAATTTCATATACTTATTAATAAAAAGAAAACAATCAGAAAAAACTAATATATTAAAAAAATTTAAGATCCTCTTGGTATGCTCTTAACACATCTTATATATGCAAATTTAAAGTAATATATTTTTATATTACAAATGTGGGATAATATTTAATTTGGTGTTATGCATATCAATTAATATCCATAATAATTGTTTGTTACTTTTATTACTAACCGCTCTACATTGTTTATGACTATGTATAATGTCCCTTTTAAAAAATTTAAAAGACTGCATATAATTTGATATTAGATGTGAAATTTTTATATTTATATTAAAATATAAACATCAAAATACATTAAACATATAATATAATAGATAATACATATCTTCATATAAATTAATAAATGTACATATACTATAATTTATATTTATAGTGTAAAAAAAAATTGTTAAAAGATTATATGTGTGTGTGTGTGTGTGTGTGTGTGTGTGTGTGTGTGTGTGTGTGTGTGTGTGTGTGTGTGTGTGTGTGTGTGTGTGTGTGTGTGTGTGTGTGTGTGTGTGTGTGTGTAATTAATGTATCTATAAGAGTTAATATTATTGTAATTTAAATATTTTATTATATATAATTAATATGTTTCAAATATATATAGAAATTCATATAAAAAGATTGGTAGAACCTAGTTGTATTTAAATTAGACATGATAATATATTATATCACTAAGAATTAAGAAAAATACCATTAATACTATAAGTGATAATAGATGTAAAAATAACCATAATATTTTACAATCATATTTAAATGATAATATAGATGTAGTCATATTTATTCAGATCGGTTTGATTTTTTTCTCAAAATCACAATAGATGTGATGAAAAAGTTGTATAATAAACAACCAAGAAACTTTGTAGAACTCAAATGACGCAAGAGTATCAATGGCATCCACCTTCTCATTATCCATAATGTGCATGCTCTACATATAGAGCTCACCATAGATGTAGGGGATAATACCATTTATATGGATTATATCTATTCAATATAATTTGAAATCTAACAAACAAATAAATCTACATAACACAGTCAAAGATGAATTACATTTAAAAATGCACATATTATTAATGGAAGAATACGTATAATACAAATGTATGTAGTTGATGTTAAAGAGTGAACTTACTTTTGATCAGAAGAGGTATGCTTCATTATAGTTTCTTTAAGAATGAAATAAAATGAAAGTAGTGTATGTTGTATAAAATATTTTGAACATCCAGGAATTCTTACTATTTTTTCTCCTTATGTTGATGGTTGAATATATAAATAATTACAATATGTAATTATAAAGGATGCACTTACAAATAAATACAACTATTTGAGAGATATTTTCTCAATGATTTATCCATATTAGAAGAGTAATGGTTGTGATCTAATGTGTAAGATAATTATTATTTATGAAAATTATCTAGAGAGATCGATCTAATATACCTCATTGAAATGAAGTGATGTGAAGAAATCATAGTCTATAATTCATACAGATATCTCTTTAGAATTTGACAAGTGATCTAACAAGACAAAAGTGTGTTAGCATGGCATACAACTTATAGGTGTTATACATTTCTATATATTGATACAAATGATGGAATGACATAGGCAGCATTTTAAAATATGAGAATAGTTGAATGTAGATTGGTGCAAGGATGTACAAGAATCATGTATTTTTTTATGAAGTTTATAATACTACATAATCTAATTAAATCAAAACGTTAATTTATATCCCTAATATGATGTTATTGTAGCAGTAAAATAAACATGCAATTAAGTAAATAAATTACACCCAAGCAACTAGCCAATAAATTATGAAACCATAGTTGCAAGGAAGGAGAAGAAGGTACTTAGTTGATTTGTAATTAATTATAAACTATACCAAAGTGTTGATCAAGTGAATAGATCAAAAGGAACGTTGCACATAGACCCAGAAAAGTGTAAATTTGAAGAGATAGGTCAGTATTGGGGCACCTAGAGAGGGACAGGGGGACCCGTGGGAAACCTGGCCCTACTTTTGTGCACCTAGGTCTGTAAAAATGCTCATAAACATCATGTAAGTGGTCATAAGGTTTTATCTGTTAGTCTCCTTTTGTCACTCTAAGGTTGCACCAAGATCACCGAGGCCGTTGGAAACCTGCAATGAAATACAAACTTACAAAACCATTAAATTGACATCAAATCCTAAATAAATATGTAGAATGAAGATTCAAATTGTCCTCATCTGTCACACACGACTAGACTACATGACTATATATAACATATCTGTAATCATCCTCCTCCCGCCAACTAGAGATAGATCAAGAGAATTGTTATGTTTTTTATAGCTTAGCCAACCACTCAGTGGTGATGGTAAACTTACAACTAAACATTACACTATATCGCAGACCCAATGTAGTTCTATGTGTGTCTATGTGGAATCGTACCCTAGGTGGCTCTTATGTTGGTCGCACTTTGATAGTGAGAAAGTAAGTTAGATGTACAGAAATGTAATAGATGTTTTTATGGAATATGATGAAATTCCCTCCTATAAAGTGTGTATGTAGAATAACTAGATCTTGTGTCCCTTGGATGGTGCTAAATGTATGCAATGGAGCTCTTAGATGCTTGATGGATGCAACCGTAGGTGGTGATATCTAATGCTCGAGTTCTTGGTACTTTTTTATTATCACATAATTGTATATTTATATGATTCCTTCACTTGAGTTTCATAATTAGCCATGAATAGGCTGAATAACAAGAAGATAAGAAGCTCAAACAACTAGAAGGGACCTAAAAGTATGATTAAAGTATTAAGGGGTCAATGAAACCCAAAGTGGATGGAGGTACTTGAATTTGGTATATTGACTAGGTGTTGGTGTCCAAAATGATAAAAATAGAGTAGAAGAAGGAAAAATGATCAAGTAAGGGTGCAAGACTGAAAAAGGTTATTGAAAGAAAATAAAGGTGGCTAAATACATGGGTTAGTTAATACTTTTCTTACTTAGGAATCATCTGAATAGTAGTATGTAATCAAGACTGAATAATTACCCAAAGTTCAGGATTTTGTGTCTATATTTGCCCCCACTTTATGTTGGTGAGCGGAAATATCGGTAACATAAAGTAGATAGATATGCATAACTTATAACCATGCATATCGATAAATAAAGTGTGCTCGGGGACAATAAAAAGAATGGAATGATAAAAATGTGAAACATAGATATTAAGGAGGAAATTGCATAAAAACTGATTATGAAAATGAACCTAAGGCACAAACACATGTGTAGATTTCACGATGTACCTATTGTTTATGTTTTTGTTGTTGTAGTGATGATAATGACTACCTCTTCCCATACAGACGGACCTACAAAAGAGAAGAACAAACAAGTAGTCAAATATGCATGTATATTTGTAAAAGTATGTAAAAATGCTTAAAATGTGAAAAACGTAACACTTGCACTGATCTGTGATGAGAAAAAAGGTGTAGAAAGGATCATGAGGATGTTGTTAAAGACTGAGTGTATTGGGAAATCTCATTTCAGTTGCACCGGTTGCGAGATTTTGGGGTGATCTCACATCAAGTCATGGAAGAAGTGTAAGGAGAAAAGTTTCGTGTCATCCACCAAACTTTAGGTGCTTCACACAATATAGGAAACCACCGCAGATTATCTCAAAAAATTGGTGAAAGTGCTAAGGAAGGTATGCCTGTAAAACCCATTTTGTGGAGCTCGTAGACTATATTGAACTACCAATTGTTATGTAAATTCACTCTTGTTATAGGCATCCAATAAGCACATTGATGTGTTAAAGACCTAAGCCCGATTCTCGAGCCTTGTCGAAAGTGAAAACTGTGTTGTAGTGGCACTATGTTATTTTGTGTATAAGATTTCATGGGGTGAATAATTCACCAAAATGATGCCCCCATTGTTTAGGGTGCATGCGATGTTGCGGAAGGAGTATGAGGCCCAAAAGAGGAATGATCGTTGTGCTAGAATTGTTCCCTACGAGCAAAAGGGAATGTACTTGGTAGAATCAAAGGAACATGAAAACAAAATTACTAGGAGACAAGTATTAGTACAAGAAAACATGAATGTAAAATTTAGTCTAGCATATATGAAGACAATGTGTAATCTAAGGCGAAGAAGATTATATAAACATGCAAGAAGAAAAAGTGGATTGTTAAAAGAAGGTTGCAAACATGGGACATCACTCACGATGTCTCAAGAAAATTGAGGCTGAAGTGGCCATATGAAGAAAACTGTGCACACAAGACAAAGTGAAAACCCCGCATACAAGAGCATATAAAGATAAATGAATGACAAATAATGTAACAAATAAACACGGAAGAAGATATCCCTACGTAAGAAAATACTGCACATGAATCCCATATTAGCATGTTAGAAGGATGAAAAGTATGTTCAAGTGTGTTTAATCTAATAAACTAGTGTGCCTTGAAACAAAATGAAACAATATCACTTGTAGTGTA
Source organism: Taxus wallichiana var. yunnanensis (assembly GCA_018340775.1). Taxonomy (NCBI): domain Eukaryota; kingdom Viridiplantae; phylum Streptophyta; class Pinopsida; order Cupressales; family Taxaceae; genus Taxus; species Taxus wallichiana. Next base: position 343,623,374 of record CM031238.1, read on the forward strand.
TGAAAATGGATTCCCTTAGGAGCCTCTATGGGACTGGTAATAGTTCTTGCGCCAAACATCCATGTTGCATGTAATATATATGTAGAATATGTGATCACAACTACAAATGCAAGTGAATGTGCATGTGCGTATGATTTATATACTTGACATACAAGATATCTATCTAGCATGTCCAATAAGATGTGCATGTAATAACTAAATGTAATCAAGACTAAATGTGACCAAGATCTGTAATATGCTTTAAATGTTACAAAATGGAATGTAGCATGAATGATAGGATCCACGTACCCCCTGAGAGGATGTATATTTACGTAAAGAGGATCATATATTTATGTCCCCTCTGCAATAATGAATGAACTATAAACAAGAGTGTGTCATTGGGAAATGGTTTGAATGTGTATAATAGAAAGGTGTGATTATCACAACCCAAAGTGTAGAGTGTGTTAGTGAATGCGTGAGTGATTAACTATGCGAGTTTGATAAGGTCTATTTGAGATGTGAACCATCATAAATTGAGTATGAAAAGTGAAACTAGAGTGTGCCATATATTAATGACCGCGGGGGGTGTAGAAGTAGATGTAAGAGGGATGTAGTGCAAATGTGTAGAGTGAAAAGTCACAACTTGTATAGTAGAAGAGTTTTTAGACATGATTTGTTAAGTGTATGATGCGTAATGTGTGAAGTTCAAAGTAGATGTTGTGAGAAAGAGGTGTAAATAATGCATTATATGTGAATAATAGAGTATATAGTGTGTAATTTAGTGTGTGAGGTTGACGTGTATAGTATTCCCTCAATAGTCAAGTTTGAACCAAAGAACGTCATCGGGGATAACAATGCACATGTATGATGAATGTAAAAGACCAAGTGTGTTGTGTATAAGAAGGAAGATAGCTGATGATACAAGGAGAGGTGGATGAAACATGATTCCCCCAATCGTATAGTAAAGAAAATGTTATTTGATGCATGATATTTAAGGATGGATGTGTTGATGAAAAATCACAGCACCCCGAATGCCCTCAGATCTGAGTGGGGCATCCAGTGTGTTTGCATAACATGCGACCATCTATGAAGTTGTGGTACTTTCAGACTTGAGATGGCCCTCCGAAGAAAGCCGAATTATTCTTCCTAAAACACCTGCCACAAGCTACTCTAGTGCAGGCAAACTATCTAATCCTAATCTAACGTTCCAAGGAGACATGGAGAGAGAGAAATACATAAAAACAAAGCTTACACTAAAATGGTAATACAATTGAAAAGGAAGTGGCTAGCCACAATCTCAAATACGAAGTGGAGAGATGTGAACAATAGAGAGGATGGACAGATGCATCACAAACCAAAGATAAAATTCACATAGAACACCACTTCGAACGCATTAAACACATATCCCAAAACCTACAATAGACATCAGAGATATGCACATAATACCCTGTAATGATGAGATATAAGAAGAGACAATAAAATAAGCAAAGATGGACAAAATGCATCACAAAATATATTTTATTGCTCCAAGAGTTCACACAGTACATCATCAGTGGGAAAAAGGAAATAAAATGCCATTATAGAGCCATAAGAGGAGGCTTAGACTCCACATTCTACCCTAAGGAAGAAAGAGAGAGGGGGGAGAGAAAAGATGAACAACCTTTTGAAATATGCCCCTCCTTTACGATATATAGAAGAAAGAAAGGAGGGAGGGAGAATTTGAATCCTACTTCAACCACCCCAAGATATGCATTGAATTTTTCCTGCAACAATGATGGGTTCCTTGATAGATTCCATGCCTTCACGTGTTGTTCCTTGTTGGGCAAGAAAAGATGCTTGTTCTTCATTATGGTGGCGGTGGGAGACTTGACGGCCTAAAAATGGCGGGTTGAAACATTATGGTGGTGGGTGAAAAGCCGACGTTGAGAAATTTCTAAAAATTCTTCTCCTGCTCAAATCCAAGCTTCCATTTGAAAAATATGGTTGTCTGAAGATCGGGGGCTGCGAGCTCACAATATTTAAAAGATTCCATCCACGTAAGACCCACATGGCAGCCTCGTGCATTTTGAAGATTCAATATCTTCCTTCACTCTTAAAATTGTGTCTAAGAGACACGTGGCATCGTCCGTGGGCCTGCTTCTTTCCTTTGTGTTGTTCCCGAGTCCCTCTCATTGGGAGATGTTCTACTCCGACCCGAGACATGGGGAGAACTACCCGCATGTTTAGGGACCGCTTCCAAATTTTTCCTTTGAAGTTACTTTGAGATGACATATGGATACTTCCGCTGATCCTTCTACACTTAGCCAATTCAATGGCCGGCTTTGCCCCATTTTTACTCGACCACGTGGTGAAGCCGTGATCATTTGGGAACCTACTTTTGATTCTTCCTTTGAAGTTGCACTGAGATGACATGTGGAGGCTTTTGTTGGCTTGTCCTAAGATTTGACTTTTCAATGACCGATGTCCCTTTTTCGCACTGGGACATGTGGAGGGATGATGCTAGTTTAGGGTCTTTCTTTAGGCCACACCTTTGAAGATGCGTCGATGAGACACGTGGCGTTGTTCGCTGGCCTAATACTTTTCAACATTCAGTTCTATATCCTTTTTATACATGGGTCACATGGAAGCTTCACGCTCATTTGGGGGACCACCTTTGGCTTTGACCCTTAAAGATGCACCATTGAGACACGTGGAGGCTTCTATAGGTCTTTTTATACTTAACCAATTTGGGATGCTACCCATTTGACTTCTATTGGACCCTGACTATGTGGCGAGCCTATGCTTGTTTGGAGACTACCCTTTGGATCCTATGCACAGAAGTTACATCGTTGAGGCATGTGGCACCTTCCGAGGGTCTGTGACTTTTTAACTATCGATGAGACCCTTTCTAGACCCTCGACACATGGAGGGTTGGCACAATTTTGGAGACCGCCTCTGGATTTTGCCTTTGAATTTGTGTCGAAGAGACATGTGGCATCTTCCGCTGGCTCTCTTATACTTAACCAATTTAGGGCCTCAAGCGAACACTTCCTTTCTCCATTTTCTCCTATGCACTCTGATCTCCTTTGATGCCCTTGGCCTCTTTCACTGACCCTACCCCTTCATTGTCAGATATTGAATGTGGGCTCACATGACTGAAGTGGCCTTTAGATTTTCTTCAATGTGCAGGTCATGTTTGATCATTTTTATCCTGGGGGTTAAATTGGGATAATAGGATGATGGAGTGTATTGTATGCATAATTATATGGTTATAAATGCATGCATGTATGAATAAGTATGGATTATATGGATATACTTTGGTAGAGGAAACATGTTCTTATTATAAGAGATCCTTAAACATTCATGTAATAACCATAATAACATGAGTCTCTCATTTGGAAATGACTATATTCGTATGTATGTAATAGTTGAGGTCTTACATGATGATAAAATAAGATTCTTTTCGGTGTTAGAGGGGGGAGAAAAATATGATATGCCCCCCCAAGTGTGTGATGAGGAAAGATATCATGTAATTTCATCTAGGAAGTCGTCATTGTCATCATCAAAACCAAAAGGTAAAGCATCTTATACATGATAAGAGATAATGTCGAGTAGGTCACGTAGTGAGCCATTGTGGTTAAGGTTGTACATGCCCATGGCATATTTTTTGTTAGTGAAGGGAGGTATTGACAGCTTAGTGCATATAAACATGTAATAATTTGTGAATTGGTGAGAAAGGAATCATTGTAAATGTAAGCATAGAGAATAGCAAATGAAATGACAATATGATAATGATCTAAGGTACCCCCAATATTGTCAAGCCAAGACTATCCAAGTGTAAATGGAACATCTCGAGGAGATAGTGTAAGAAACATTGTAAGATGAAATAATTGAAGCCCATAGGAAATAGTAATGTGGATGAAACCATGATAAATATGAGGATCATAGGGTGAAGGAAATATCTCTTCAACCACAAAGCCTAGGCGAGCCAAGACATCGGTGTGCATACAATGTCATCAAAAGTAGGATAAATGGAATATGCTCCCAATAAGAATAATTCATAAAAATTGTATATGTTAAGGGAGGACGTTCTAATTTTTGATGCACACATGATGGTGAAGTAGGTGGAACAACATTGAATGTGTACGTAGGCCCCTGATAAAGTACCATATGAGTAATAGTAGTAGGAGGAGGAGGTGCTATAGATGAGACTATATCTAACATACAAATATCACCTTTTAGTGGTGGTAAATCATCAAGAGTATCCATGGGTTGTGGTTCATGAGTAGTAGAATAATGTGGAGTAGGAATTGTAGTATTGGGATCATGAAAGCAATATTTGAATGGGTCACGATCACTAGGAACTATATATTCTATGCCCTCATGTAATAAGTTGACATAGTGATGTATTGTAGAAGGAACTACTTGCATGACATGAATAATTGGCTAATCGAGTAAATAGTTATACGAAACCGGAAATTTAATGACAAAGAAAAGTAATTTCAGGGTTTTGGCCCTATAGTGATAAGTAGAGTAATGTGACCTAAGCATGGATGGATAAAACCATCATATGCCCAAATAGAAAGACACGATGGATGAACATTAGCAACAAAAATACCATTATTTTCAAAGAATGACATAGGATACGAGATGGAGTTCAAATCCATTATCGATTAAAGTACGCTTGATACCCATATAGTAAATGCGAATCATGATATGCAAGGGTGGATTATTTTCAAAAATAGAAAAAGAACCATTAGGATTAGATGGAAAAGCAATGTGCTAAGAAAATTCCTCAACAAATGTTTGATATACTGAATTTGGATGCATATTAGTAGGAAATAAACTTGTAGAAAGGGGAGTTTTGATTCTATTTCTTAATTCAATATTGATAAGAAATAAATAATTAATATAGATACTCATTATGAAGAGATCCTAGAAAGATATAAACAATAGAGGTATGAGGATCATAAGAACGTGAAAATCTAGTTCAAGTTAACCAAAATAATTAAGATAAAATGTGAATTTATGTTCCTAATATGATTCCATTGTAGAAGTAAAGTAAACATGTAATTAAGTACAAAAATTGCACCCAAATAACTAAGCAATAAATTATGAAGCCCTATTTACAAGGAGTAGAATAAGGTACCTAAGTTATACATAATTAATTATGAAATGTACCAAAGTGTTGATCAAGTGAGAAAAGCAGCAGCAACATCACACAAAGACACAACAAAATTTAGATATGGAAAGATATGTTTGACTAGGGTGCATGGATAGGGATAGGGGAGCTTGTGGGAATCCTAGTCCTGTTTCTGGGTGCCTAGGTCTACGGACAATCTTATACAACCTCTTATGACTAGTAATAAGATATTCCCGAGTTAGTCACCTTTTCTCTCTATGAGGTTGCACCAAGATCTCCAAGGTCCTTGAAACCTATAATGAAATAATAATCTATAAAACCTTGAAATAGACATCATTCATAATGGTGAACTCACAAATGAGCTCTGCACTACATCTCAAAAAAATTGCATTTCTCTGTGTGTGTGTGCGAATCATGCCCTAGGTGGCTCTTTTGTGTTGCAGTTGATAGCGAGAAAAGTAAGATAGATGTAAAGAAATGTAATAAATGTGTGTATGGAATAGAATGAACCTCCCTCATAAGAATTTTTATGTAAAATTACCATTCTTTGTGTCCCTTGGATGGTGTTAGATGTATTCATTGGATCTCTTATATGTTTGATGGATGTAACCTTAGGTGTTGATATGTAATGCTTAGTTCTTGGTCCTTTATTATAATCCCATAAATTTATATTTATATGTTTCATCTTCTTTAATTTTTCATTTAACCTTGATAGGATGACTACCAAAAATATAATATGCTAAAATGAATAGAAAGGACGCAGAAAGTGTGAGTAATGTAAAAAGGGGTTAGGGGCACCCAAAGTGGACGACGACGCCTCACGCTGGTGTGAAGGATGATAAAATATGGAATATAAAAAGTAAGACTGAGTAAGTAATTGTGCAAGAATGAAAGTAGTAATATAAAGAAAAGAATTTTTTTCAAAGACATTAGTTAATTATTACTTTTCTTACTTGGGAATCATAGGAATAACAATATGTAATCAAGACTAGATAATCACCCAAAGTGTGTGATTTTGTGTCTACATAATCTATTAGTGGTGCATTGTACTAAATGAGAATTTTATATTCTTTGATAAATATAAATAAGAAGAAAATAATCTGTGGGGAATTATTGGAGAAATAAAACTAGGTATTGTGAAACATAAGGATTGGGGTAAAATACTAGGTCTCGTATGTGGCTTGGAAGAAGAAAATGGTGATATTTGTTTAGATTGCACAATCTAAACACAGAATAAGAATCTCATTAGTTATTTTTTTACAATATATGCAACTAGAGACAAATATAAATATATAGGTTCGTCACACTCGTAAAATATAGGAGTCAATTATAGGCACCAAATAACAAAAATCCTTAAAATCTCTCCTAGACATCTATTATACATGAAATTTTGTAAATAAAATAAAAACTTAACTTATAGATGTGAATATATTTAACTACCCATATAAAATAATAACCTTTAAATATTTTAATTATTGTGAGCACTAACATGAATATATAATATGCATAACATTTCCCAATTAGTGTGAGCATTAATAGGTATTGTTGTCCGTAAATCACACACTTAATATGTACATCTAACTTCAAAATACTTTATTTATATGCAAGATTCCTAAACAAGAGAATAACTCATTAACACCCTTTTAGGTTGTTTTGACGTTGCTTTTATCCTTTGCATATTTATTTATTGTTTTTTCTTATTGAAAATTTATATTTTTTTATACAATTTGACATCATACTAATCTTCCCTATTTGAACTTTTGAGCACCCCCGTGTAAAGGACCTCCAATTAGGGATAGGAGTGTCCAATCACTATAGTTCCCTCTGGATGCCTCTTTCCTTTTTGTGTATTTTTCTAATGTTTGAAATTGTACTTTTTCTTTCCTTCTTTTATTGCCCTTGGTCATCATTTCACTTATTAATGATCATAAATCAACAAAGTATATATATGCAAACACACACACACACACACACACACACACACACACACACACACACACACACACACACACACACACACACACACACACACACGTCTTATTTAACCTCATCTTGGAGGAAAGCATTCAACAGGGACATATATATATACAATGAGCTAAAATTTTCTATCTACTACATCGATGAATGAAATTTGGACTACATAGGGGGAGCTATTCCAATTTTCATATCAAACATTTGAATATAGGAAAAAATAGTTATATCCCAATATCTTCTTCTATGACTGGTACTAGGGCAAAATAGCTCAAGGGATGTTATTCCAATGACAAAAACACACTATATAACTACATTGAGTTTAAAATATAGAGAAACACTCGATGATAATCACATTGGGGTGACTACCAAGGTCATTCTTACTAAAGAATATGTATTATTTATTGATCTAATGTGTTCTTGAGTTTTGTATATGTACCTAGGGTTTATTTTACAAGTATATATATGTAAAAAAAAAATATAACACAACCTACAATGAATAAGGAGTGACATTAAGAGACAAAAAGAACCATATCTTGAGCTATTTTACGAAAACCAAAGTTGCCTAGATCATATGTTAGCACCTGAGTTACCATGTCCCATTCTAATTTCTCCTATCACTATGATCAAAACTTTCCATCATTTTATACAAATCTTGTACAATCTAGAATCTACTTTTCGATCTTGTTCATTAGTTAAGAATCAGTGTAGGCCAATAGGTACAAGGTTAGTCATTGTCTACACCCTACCGATCACTCTTTCTTGTATTTTTTTAGCTTTATATAGCACATTTATTATTTTATCTATATAATTAGTAGAATCTCTATCTTATATTTAATTTTATTAAATCGTTTGGCTAACATTATCCTCACATGCCCATATTCATATATTTTGTGTCTTCACATGACTTTGACTTCAATGCTTCCCCATTTTATACCTGGCTCAAGTTTATAAACTCCATGTTAAGTGTTTCCTAGTTTATCCTCAGTCTATTCTTAATGCATACAATCTCTCCTTTCTCCATCAAATATGACTTTATTCTACTCATCTCAATCTTTTAACTCTTTGTATCCATGGCTTTGATAATGCACCAAAGAAAGTGTGTGGAACAATATCTCTGACCCTTACTATATGATCCTATACTATTGAAGTTCTATGTCACATTATACATCATGATGTTCATTATAGTATCTGTCTTGGCCATCCTTGGTTAGATATTATTCATAAAATTATTTCTTCCCATGTGCTTGTTACAACTTCTTCCTTGGATACTATTATAGTAGATTGCCAACATCATGTCATTTCTCCTTGTTATATTCCTCATATATATGATACTCATGAAATTACCTATAGTGCACATCCTTCTTCTCTTGGGTTGGACCCTAAAGCTACTGATTTACGACATCAATTTTCTACTGGAAATTCTACTAATCATATGCTTAGTGTTTCCAATGTTACATCTATCTCCACACCATCCTTATCACAAATTAGAAAACCATATTATTATTGAACAATTATTCCTAATTCTCTCACTTTCAAAGATCATATGTATGATACACCTTATGTTGTTACATTCATGGGGAAATCCATTCCCGTCTTTCTACATTTACATATATGGTCATAGGAGATATTTCATACTATTATATTGTTTATGGTCTTCCCATATTGCACCTATTACTTATAGTATGTCTTTTTCTCTCCTCGTGTCATTTACCATTTCTCTTGATGAACCTCCGAGCCTTACATATATTTCTCATATTTTGACTCACATTTTTATCCATATGTTTTCTTTTACTCTTATTTTCTAGTAAGTCCAATGTTACATCTTTTATATTTTATTTTAATGTGCACATTCTTCTTGTTTTTACAATTCCTACTCTTGTGGTTGGGATCTTAGACTCTATCTAGGGTTTTCACCTCACTATGATAACATTACATTTTGTAGATGTTTTATATCCCAATGTTCCACATATTATAGTGTTTCCACATGTATGACACAATCCTCCTTCGCATTCTATGTTACATGAAATATCACATGACACCATGTCCTTGCCAAATGTTCACATATGCTCATCATCTTATTACTATTGGAGGCATTCCATCATGGAAGACTTTGCCCTTGGATCCTCTATTCATCCCATATTTAGTAACTCCTACTCCTAGTGCATCTTAACCTTTTAGTTATGGATAGTTATCCTTTCCACCTCCTATGGAATATGGATCCCTTAAACTTTTTGTCACAACTTTTTCACATTTATGTTGATTTCCTTCACACATGGTGACTACTCATACTCCTCATCGTAGATATACGAGATCCCATAACTAACCTCATAGGCATAGTTCTTCACATTGGTCACATTATTTCCATGATTTTTCTAAACGTATTTCAATCCTTATTTCTCCAAATACTAAATTTAGACCTATTTGATATACTTGGCCTCATGCACTCTCCCGTGACCATATGAACCTAGATCCTGTACACATACATTGTTATTTTACACCAAACACTCTCGAGCCTTTTCTAGTTCTCTAATTGCTAAGATGATTTTGGCATTCACCTTTTTGGGAATCCTATTTCCCACGTTACCTGATGATGCACTCTTATTCATGTTCCATATTCTAATGTTGAGGCTTTCCCCATAGAACACACTTTACAAAAACACATACCTGGGGCATCAATATTCCTCCATTATAGGTAGTTTTATTTTATTTATTTACAATAAAGATTTAAAAAATATATCTGAGATCTTGATTGGATGCATTATTCCTTGAGTATTCAAATTTTTGTTTCACCATTACATATCATATTACTATGGTTTACATTATTGTTTATAGTTTTCTCATACAAACATGGTATTTATAGGTGAATGCAAGCCACTTATAGGTTAGTCCATGATGTATGATGCTTTTTCCTATCCATTACAAAGACCATTGAGGCTTACGAGGGAATGAACATTCTCTAAATTCCTATTCAATTCTATTGTTGTAATATTTCACATTTTTCATTCCTATACACAAATATTGCATTGTTGCATAATAATATTTCCTAAGCATGCTAATGAGTACTTCATGTTTAGAATTTACCTGTAAGATTCATTTTAATATCGGTAATCTTATTTTATTTTACCTTGTTCTATATGGTTTGTGGGATATTCCATATGTTTACTATTTATATTGTTTGTAGTAGCCTTGATGGGTTTTATTATCCTATGACATTCTCGATTGGTGTTAGATGTATGTAATTATCTACTCATTATTTCCTTTCTTATTGTTTACTGCGTACTATTTCCTACTTACTATTTCTATGTGCATTTATTATTTATCAATAACACTTGTATGTAACCATATTCCAATTGTTTTACTTGTGTCATGTTAACTACCTTGTGTATCCTATATCATACATGCACATTAATTGCAACCTTCATTTCTTTGGGTCCCACTCACTTTTCTTCATCTCACACACTACAAATGAGTGGGAGAAAACATTTTCTAAACCTTTTCACCCTCCCTATAGTTACATAAACATAGACAATAGGAATAAGACAAAAATAGTTTTATAACAAGGATAAAAAATAGACAAAATTCACAACCTAGACAGAAGAACCTAGATAAGACATAAATATTGGGTGCTATTTTCACATTAGGAGATCCTATAGTGGGGAAAAATTAGTTACAATGAATTTTAAATAGTTTCACAATTACATACCTCTTCATTTTCGTTAGTTACACATCCATTTCCATATTGTACTCATGTACTACTAGGAAGGAACTACTTACTCATGATCCAAAGAAGGAACTAAATAAAGAAGCAAATAAGGGAATTCAATGTAGGGCATATGTAAGAAATTGATATTCTTAGAGCCTTTGTGTCACCCGAGGTAAGTTACAAATTTTATTTATGATAAATTACATTGGTATGTATTCGTAGAGAAGTATTAATGATCACAGGAAAAAATAAATCGATCTTCCAATACACTTTCTCATAGCAATGAAAAGATGCCTAAATGTGAATTTTAGTTCTAGGATGCTTAAATCCCTAGATTGGTGACATGATACCCAATCGTTTGTGTTATAAAATCAGGTTGAGAATTGATCAATCTTGATTTTTCCAACCATCTCCTAAGAATCAAATCTACAAATAGGAACAAATTTCCATCCCTTTCTCTTTCAACACTCCAAGTGTAATGTAACCTCTTGATTTATGGATTTGTAATCCACATTTCCATATTTGCATATTTTTAAGTTAAATTTCAATTGAATTTACCTTTATTATTGACTAAAGTTAATTTATTTTTAAGGTTCTATCCTAGATCCCACCAAGTAAAAGGACACAAAAACCATGAAGGAAATTTCAAGAACAATTGAAAAAATAAAATACTCGAAGGAACTACGCAAACAAATTGTTATCAATCTATGCATGTGAATGTCAGCCGTAATAATATTATCCTTCCATCTCCTTATAATTCTAGAGTACATATTTTCCACTTTTTCATTTTCCATCTTAAAAAATGATTCGAAAGCTACTGGGCATAATCTTCTTCCAACTCCCGAAGGTATGCTTCTATTTTCCACTTTATTCTACCAAATCCTTATTCACCAACATAATGTGGGAAAATATATAGTCATTAATTTACATGCTTACTATGAACATATAGCTTCTAAATATGTCACTTATATGAATGATTCCTAAACAAGAAAATTACTCATTAAAGCACTTTTACATTTCTTTGACATTGATTTTATAATTTTTGTCTTTCTTGCTTGATGTTTTTAATTTAAAAACTATATTTTTCATACAATTCGACATCTTAATCAGCTATTATTTCCATGTTTTACCTTTTATGTATCTTGTATAGGACTATAGACAAATAATCATGCACTTGTGTACATTTCTAGGTCCTAATCATGTACTACTATTCATATGATTATTAAACGAGAAAACTAGTACTTGACATCCATATTTGGCCTCTTTTATGTCTGTCAACTTGTTTCCTCTTTTTTCTTACACACCATATAGCTCAATTTGATCTTCATTTCTTTTTCTTTATTAATTCTATACACCAGCACCCATGCAACCTCATCCCCTCTGGGTGCCTTTTTTATCTTTTAGGCATCTTGTTTTCTTATGGTTCAGAATTTTAGTTTTCAATTACGAAATTAAAACAAGGGAATCATATAAACACAAATCTATGTGACCATAATAAAGGATCAATCTCTATATATTTATTATCATTTCCTCAAGTTTCATCCAAAGGTATTCTAAGAACATCAAACCATCCATCTAAAACTCGTTAGAGGGACAAGGAATGCATTTTATCCATAAACGCATAAGGAGGGAAGTTCTTTTTTATCTCGCAAATATATTTAGATTTTTACGTCTACCTATCGGTCACTAACAAGTGCATCTTACACAATAACTTCCTAGGTACAATTCTATCACACACACACAATAACTATATGGAGTCTAAGATGTAGCGCAACACTCGGTCATAAGTTCACTCTATCGGTGTGACTATTAGGGTCATTTTTCTCCTCATTTGCATATTTCTTTGTTAGGATTTTTTTGGGGTTTTACAAGATATCATTTCTTTTGCAGGGTTATAAGTGAATTATGTGATTAACTAGTGACATTCAGGCGACCAAAGAAGAAGGTTAGAAAAACATACACAACACAATGAAAAATAGTTTTTGAGCTCCTTCACAGTCACATGTGGCTAGGATAAGTATCTAACACCTAGACGTCGTAGACCCATTGAAAATAACCTAGTCCTAGCTCATCTGCAAGTTGCAAGAATTTTTGTGTTTGATTCCCAAATTTTACTCCTCCCGTTTACCAATTTTCAAGTCCCCATTCTCTAGGATCAATTAAAAAATCAGATAAGTATTATAATCTCTCTACTGCGCTAGGGTTTCATATTTCTTTAACTTATTGCTTGTGTTAGATCTGTGCTTTAATGTGTACTTATCATACATGACTTTGCAATTAGGATTTCAAAAATTCTATATATTTTTTAATCATTTGGTGAACCCATCGCTTAACTCCAACCTTCATTCTAGGGTTTTTATTTTTATGTCTAGCACCGGTAGTGGTGATTTTGTTTCTTTTCATAATATACGTATCACTCCGTCTACTCGTAGGGTTTTTTAATAAATGGATGAATCGATAACCCTTTCTAACTCCCAACAAAAAACGTAGGGAGCATAATGGTATAAATATGAGACACCTGATAATGCTAAGTGGGGGTAATAATCATGATTCCCCCCATTTTTATGATGATGAGTAAGCTATCCTCCACCCAATGTTTTCGAGATAAATATGTGTCACCATTTTATGAGATTAGTTATTTCTGATATAGATGATGTATTTGTGAATGAGACCTAGGAGGTGAAGAAAACCTATGTGAAGGAGAATGAGGAGGTGATGATCACCTATGTGAAGAACACCTAGGAGGTGATGAACACCTATTTGAAGTAAAAAAAGGAGGTGATGAATGCCTATGTGAAGTAGACCGAGGAGGTGAGGAACACCTATGTGAAGGAGCCATTCGAGTGGTCGACCTAAGATGAACTAGTAGACTGATGAAATAGGTTGTGTGTAAATAGGAGAGATAAGGGCATATTGTGCTTTAGATTTGATACATATCGAGGAATTAGATGCTCTAGCAATTGTAATGGAACCTTAATAATAGGTTGTGGCCACATTATGCACGGCAAAAAACCTTCGATGGTGATAAATTATTTGTTGTGAATGAACAGCTTATCTCGAATAACTCTCTTAGCTATTTGGATGAATTTTACTCTCACTCTGGCTCTGATGCTTCACATTTCAGGTTGCGCACCCATAGGATTGCTCATTTTGAACTTTTCATAGGATGTACTCCTCCCGCGCACTCCTCACACCATGTAATTCTTTTGCGTGCCCCTCTACTGTGGCGCCTTCCAAATTGGCTAAGTTCTGGGTCTTCCTGTCATGCACCCTCTTTCCTTTCTGCCATCATGTGCCCTTCCTCAATTGGATATTCATGCCCTTCTTCCATACTCTTCTTTTACATTCTTCTCTCGTTCCATTTTCCCCTTTGCGCCTCTCTTATGTGCCTTCCCTCTGCTTCCTTCCGCGCCTCGCGCCCGACTCCTAAACTTCAAAATCGATCTCAAAGCAAGT